>OX454416.1:130048720-130394536 GCA_949715475.1 Microchrysa polita
GAAAAACTGTAGGTCTGGCCAGACCTATTCGGTATCAAAAAGCACTATAAATTGAAAATCATCAAAAACATACTCAAAACTTCAACCGACTTTTTCAAATTTTTGTAAAATGCTTCTAAACATATTATTCTAGGATATCATGAAATATGAAGTCGCTGCGATTTCATCTTCTATACTTTTATGACCAAAATATAGTGCCAAAGGTCTGGCCAGACCTTTGTGCCGACAGAAGGGTTAACCGATGCCAGGGCCACCTACATCTCAGTTGATACTTCTATCATACTTATCGTTGCCCAGTTGGATAGCACAGCTGCTTCTTCTATTTCTTACCAATGTTGAAATCTGCTAGCATCCACTACTTCCCATGTCTACCATTACAGCGCTACCATCGAAAGTCAAACGGAATTTCACAATAATTTGAAATAGCCAGTACAAAATAGATTAAAACATTGTTATACGGCTAATATGCAACTATGTAGATAAAGGTGTGCAGGACCACTCACAAACATATTTCATGAATTATTAAATGGTAAAATTGTAGAACCTCATTCACCAATTACAAATAATTAACAATTACTCAGATATTTCCAGTAGTTCAAGTTGTCAAAAATAATTAAATTTCATGCATTTTAATTAAAATTAAATTCTATTATGTATTTTGTAAAATATGAAAACTATTGCGAATGCATATCTGCACTGTGACCAGTGGCGTAGATAAGGGGGGGATTAAGGGGATCACATTTTTTATTATTACTTTAGGTATGTAAAACAAAGCAAAAGTAAAGTTTTTGGTGGAATTATTCAATGTGGATAGTGTTTAGTAAAAACGTGGAAGCATTTCTAGAACTGCAATAGAAAATTTAGCCTTTCCTCAAATTTTAATTGTATAATAGAAGCGTATGGATACAATAGAAACACTATAGCACAGGCTTACGTTAATATACTTTTTCGTATTGGATCTGGAATTGGCACAGGCAAGTACTACTGAAGTAATGTAGAAGTGCTAAAAAAATTAAATGCAAGCACTGATTGAAAATTTGGTGCCGGAAAGTCTTAATATTAGTTTTAAAAATTTTAAAATATTGTGGAACACGGAGTGCTTTTCCACAGAAGCGCAATTTCCAATGGGGTACAGTACTTAAGATTATAAAGATTTCTTCAGGAGAATGGAAAGATAATGTAAATAAAGAGTAAACGCTGCAAAACTGCTTCCAATTTTTGAGCGTCCTCTATTGTTTGAGTTTTCAACATTCTTTTTTTTTATTTAAGTCAACGTTTAACAAAAGGCTATTTCGTATATAGCAGGGCAGTCTTGACTTTCTCCAGTTGTTCGCAATTTTATTGTATTTAATATGAAGAACTCACAAAACTATAACCAGGATTCTTTTTTTAACTAAATCTTCCAAGAAATATGTTTGTAGAAATTTCCAAAATTGAAAGATATGGAGTCAGTATTTTTTTTTTATTTTTTCAAAAACCTGAATAGTAGTTTTCATAATGGTATGAGTTTGCCTATAATTATTTCGATTGGAGTCAGAATATTTTTTCAAAGACCTGAAACCATGGCAATTTTTACCCAAAAATTTGAACACTCAAAATGTCAAAAGACCTCTGGAGGCCTGTAAAGGTAATAATGAGTCAAATACCGTCCATTCCCATTCAAAGTTAAACTTTATAAGCCACCAGAGGTTTTTTGATAATTTGAGTGTTGCAATGTTTGGGTAAAAATTGCCATGGTTTCAGGTCTTTGAAAAAATATACTGACTCCAATCGGGAATAATTATAGGCAAACGTCATACCATTATGAAAACTAGGGACAATGCGCCGGAAGGTCCCAATGCAATTTTTTATACAGTACAGTTATTTGAACTCAAAACAAAACAAAAAAGTTATTTTTTGGGGTGGGATGTAGAGCATAAAAGAATATTTGAGAAATATTAAGATTTGCAGTTACAGTGGACGGAAAATGACAATAAGGCGTGCGTTTTTTTTATTTTTCTATTACAAATAACTGCTAAAACGAGACTGATTTTTTAAAACTATTTTTCTCGTACCGAACACACCGGTTACCGAATTATACAAATTAAGTATAATTAGTTAGTTTTGATTATGTGTAATGGATGCTCGGAGGGAAGGGCTAAGAGGACCATGAAGGTACAGACACAACAACAAAAAATGCAAAAACATAAAAACCCTATCTGGTGACCACTAGTGACGTGCGCTGGCAGACCAGCTCAGCTATCGGAAGTAGTGGGGGAGTTCAATAGGGTCACCAGCCTCCTCCATTAACAATCGAAGAGATAATCGCACATCTACCCGATTAAGAAAAAAAAACGAAAGAAAGCGAGAAGCTTGTTAGTACACTGACGTCAAACATCCGAAACCCGAAAATGCTTGTCATCCTGAGAAAGGACAACCAAAAAGCCACAAAAATCGAAAATGGGGAAAAACCGTCCTATCGAGACGGATCCTTTCCAACCTTCAGGTAGGCAGCCTTGAGGTGTAAAACGGCTGGACTATGGGCCACTGATGGTATGGGCCCCGCGCGTGTATCTACCCTCCCTACCATGGGACTTCTTGCGCGATAGTATGAAATCCCCCAATAGTAATATCCAGTTAATTCATCTTACGGAGGGAAGAGGGGAAGGAGGCTCAGCTTAGCCTATCATTTTTAATAAGATATTAATAAAAGAAAGAAAATTCATTTTTTTTTCGTTTCTCGTATGAAGCGCGTTACCACCAGTGTTGTGCAAGTAATCTACACCGACACCCAGAGAAAAACATCCCATAACCTGTTAATGGGACTCCTATTAACTTTTCGCATCGGCTATTTTAAACAAGTTAATAGTTTTATCCTATTAGTTTAATGAGATTATATACCATTGAATTTCTAATAGGACGTACATTTTAGACTAATGGGAATATCTAATAAGATTGATTCAGATTTACATTGTTAGTTGCCAATATTTTAAAACGTATGCTTATGCATTATGATTAGAGGTACGGATATTTCACAAAAAAATTAAATTCCGATAAAAAATTTCTGAATTTTGGAAATTTTGCAAAAATTTAATTCAAGTGCAAAAATCAATCTGAGATGGAAAAATATTTTCTCTTATCAGTCTTAACTGATTTTTTGAAAGGAAATTAACTTTTTCGTGGAAAAAGTACAAATGGGTGGATTTTGCATTTATTTTTTAAAACAGCAATTTTCGCTGAAATTCGCATCTATTTCGTAAATTTGAAATAGATGCGAATTCGGGACTTAATTATGATTTTCATATTCATACTCCCGTGTATTTATATACAATTTTATATGTATAGTGATGGAAAAAAATATTGGTCACCTAAATTTTATTTCAAAAGACTGCGTATTAATTTAATGGGATGTCCTGTTATTGAGGTAACGGTATTTTCAAAGGGACATCCTATAAAATTTATAGGAAATAGCTATTGTCCCAATAAGGAAAAATTATTATTTTAATAGGATGCCCCATTATCCATAATATAGGATAAACTATAATTTTAATGGGAAAATCATATTAATTTAATGGGATGTCCTTTTATTGAGGCAATAGGATAACATGATTGCATTAATAGGATATCGTATAACATTAATAGTATAATATCACAGTGATTTAATAGTTCGATCTAGTTATTTTAATGATGTTCCGTCCCATTGAATTAATGGTATCCTATTAACCCAATAATGGGATTTTCCCATTGACTAAATCTAATGGGATAAAATGGCCAATTCCTATTGGTTTAATGGGATTTTTTTTCTCAGTGGAGTTAATCTACGTCATTGTCGACGAGTAGAGTATGTATGCAGACAATTAACCATTTGTCTACGCGGGCGGTGTATACAACGTAGACAATTAAGCGTTTTGTAAACTAACCATCACAAGTTAAATCCGTTTACACAAACTATATAAAAACATGAGGGAACATTTTTTTGCTTTTTAATTGTAATCTGAAATTTTATTTCGATTTCCTTTTTATACCCCTCACTAGGTGAAAGGGTATACTAACTTTGCACCGCACAGTTAGTAGCAAAGTATATATACTATATTGATCAGTTTTAAAACATCTATTAATTTCTTGTTCATATGTAGCTTATATTTTGATTTTTTCATCCGGACGACCACAGTGGTTCAGATTCACATTCTAGTGGGACAAAAATCAAAAAAGGCAAGTATGAGATTTTTGTAATTTATGCTTGGGAATGCATTTATACTCAACCATAGAATTGGGAAAGAACAATTATATCCTTTTTGTGCAGTGGCGTCCATGCCAAAACGACCCGAAAAGAGGGGGCAAAAGTAGCTATTTTGAAAATCACACAAAATTGTATGGCAAAAATTGTGCTTTTCATTGCAGTATCTGTGGTTTTCCAAGTTTTTCATTTCAATTCATAAAACTGAATATCTGTGGAAGGCGGTAGCATAAATTTCAGTTTAATTTTTTTTTCGGTATGCGTTCTGTGAGTATGTTTACTATTGGCCTTTTTTACAGTACTTTTCTTGTTGTAACCTCTTATGAACCTGAGTGAACCGCATAAGGGGGTATTCAATCGAAAGCCCTATCAATAGACTTTACTTTAAAGAAATAATAATATCCCACATTTGATCACTTTCCGGGATATAGCTAATTTTCCAAATGTTCATAAGTAAGCCAACACGAATTTCTAAAATATATTTTTCAGTCACGGTCAACTAAATCGTCTCAAACCGGCAAAATGTTAATAAAAATTGCCTCCTGGTATATTTCGAATGTCAATATCTCTAAATACTCTATAGTACGAAGTCATTTGCCTGTCCCCTCATATATAATAAAAAAAAAAATTGAAGCTTGCATGGAGTTAAGTATACACTCGATAATACCAAGATTTTTTTTTTTATTAAAGAAAATACTCGTTTTCGGAATTAATAATAAATAAATAAGCTTCTTCAAATTGATGGATGAAAATGGATCAAATTAATTACTCCACCTTAAACAAAGGCGTAAAATTAAAATACATATTACTTGCGCACTTCGCTGTATATTTTCAAATATATCGTCTTTGCATTTCATTATCTAATTATTATCATTCATTATTATTTCTGCAAAATTTATGCATATTTTATAGATATACACAATTAGAAAAATATGGGTTTCTCTTATTCACTTCTGATATTACAAGCTTTTTAAAATCTTTATTTTTTATTAAAAAGAAATCGGAAATTGGGAAAATTAGCTATATCCCGGAAAGTGATCAAATGTGGGATATTATTTTTTCTTTAAAGTAAAGTCTATTAATAGGGCTTTCGATTGAATACCCCCTTATGCGGTTCACTCAGGTTCATAAGAGGTTACAACAAGAAAAGTACTGTAAAAAAGGCCAATAGTAAACATACTCACAGAACGCATACCGAAAAAAAAATTAAACTGAAATTTATGCTACCGCCTTCCACATTCTATGGTTGAGTATAAATGCATTCCCAAGCATAAATTACAAAAATCTCATACTTGCCTTTTTTGATTTTTGTCCCACTAGAATGTGAATCTGAACCACTGTGCGACGCACGTTTCGCTACAATTGTGTAGCATCTTCAGGACCTTAATTTTTTACAATTTTATTTAGTTGTTGTTGGGCTTATGTAATTTTTGGCAAATGTTACTTTATTTTATTTTGTAATAATTTTTATTATTTTCGTTCTTAATTATACAAAAATTACATAAACTCAACAGCTAAATAAAATTGTAAAAAATAAATGACCTGAAGATGCTACACAATTGTACCGAATCGTCGTCCTCGTCCGGAAGAAAGAATCAAAATATAAGCTACATATGAACAACAAATTAGTAGATGTTTTAATATATGTACAAACATCTGTATCGATAAACAAAAAACCGAATATTGATCAGTGTGACGAAATCAATTGAGCTATGTCCGTCCGCCTGTTGCAATGCAAACTAGTCCCTCAGTTTTAAAGCTATAATATAAGACAACAGCCCGATATATTATTTTCTGTCGATGAATGCATTTGAAGTAAAAATGCAAAAAAAGATTTCCGCAGCTAGCGTCGAACCCATGTCTATTGATTGCCCGTCTCGTCGCTCACATATAGCCAGCATTGCTGACGTTGATTGAATCATACATTCATCATTCAGAAATCACATTAATTGGTTCAGAAACCCTTCTGTCGGCACAAAGGTCTGGCCAGACCTTTAGCACTATATTTTGGTCAAAAAAGTATAGAAGATGAAATGGCAGTGACTTCATATTTCATGATATCCTAGAATAATATGTTTAGAAGCATTTTTCAAAAATTTAAATAAATCGGTTGAATTTTTGAGTATGTTTTTGATGATTTTCAATTTATAGTGCTTTTTGATACCCAATAGGTCTGGCCAGACCTATAGTTTTCCCCCCATTTTCGTCTTGAGGTAAAAAGTGAAAATATTAAAATCTCTTAAAATTATCCTGTTTATGATGTAATGATGTCATTAAAATTCAATTTGTACGATAAACGATAAAATTTTCGGAGATTTTGCTTTAGAAGGACATGAAGTTCGGAAATTGTGTACGCCTAATTTTATTCCGTCTTATAACATCACCTAATCAACTGAGATTTGATTCTAGCAAATTCAAACGGGTTTTATTTCCTTTGTAATGGTAAGAACTAAGTATTAGTGACTTACGATGGTGTTTCGAAATAGATTTAATTAAGATATTTACGTGAAATCTAGAATGGAATGATTTTTGCGCTTGAAAATTCCCTATTTCTTTCTATCTATTTCTCAAGATTCACAGACTAATATCGGGATAAAATCTACCGACAAAGCGCCAAATATTTCCCCAAAGATACTGAAATTGGAAAATTCGATCAAACTTTCTATACTGATACGCAATGACAAAAGAGAAGCAAAAATAAAAAAAAATAAGGGAGACACATGTTTGTACTAATACCACCTCAAAATATGTCTACTTAAAAACGCTTCTAGTATATCTACAAAAACGATTTTAGTGCTTTTATTGTTTATAAATGGTTTATAAAGAATAGTTAGAATGATTCTAACGATAAAAATTTCACTTTTTCTAAAAAATAAAAAAAAAATTCTCAGTAGGTCCAGCCAGACCTATTGGGTATAGAATATGCATATTGTAGTAGGTGCCGACAGAAAGGTCAATAAGCGGAGAAACGTTTGATTTCATGCAAGACTTCAAACAATTCCATTGAAGAAACTTGGTTTTCCAGAGCACTTCATAAGTTTCAATTTTTTTAAAATCCCAAGTCCTTCCTTCTATAAAACTACGGGAACATTTTATCGGATGACAATACGAATGTCACACTATTAAAATGAAGCCAAAACTGTGCTATGGGAGAATATTGCATGTATTTGTGATAATTTAGGGAGAGACTATTTGGCACCACACACCCTGCGATCGGTTGAAGAAATTTTTTGATTACGAGATAAATCGGAAGGTGTATGCGACCATCGGATTCAATTTTCGGATTGGACTTGTGGAACATATTGCCATGCAATTTTTCGGACAATCATAAAAATCATGTGTTTTCAGCTGCTAATTTTTGACATAAAATGTAGTCATCCTTCATGCTGTGGTTGTGGCAGTCATTCTCCATCGAAAGTAGCAATGGATCTTCAATTGCCACAAAATATATGTCGCTATGTCGTGTTGTGTTGTATGGGCAGAGTGACTGACATTTCAGATTGCGCGGTAAATTGTGTGCAATCCATTGACCAATGAATCGCGAGGTCTGTTTTACTCTTTAGAGATAGTGTTATTGAAGTTTTTTACCACTATCTTTAAATTGATTCAATAAGGATGTTAAAAGCTTTCTTGAAAATGTTCCAAGGATTATTCATGCGATCATCACTTTTTTAAGCGATGTCACATGATAAACTGATTTTATGTTTCTATATTATTGCTAAAGGGTGCAGTGATTCTTTAAAGCATACGAATGGTTACTTGGGCATGACCCCATTGTCCGAATTAGCGATTCAAACATACAAACTACCTGCAGCAAAAAGTAGCATTTGTGCAAAAATGTAAGCTCAATAGCTTAAATTGGTCGAGAATCTTTAACATGCTTGGAATTTAGCATTTACTGAATTCAAAATATGTTCAAAATTCTCAACTCAACCAAAATTGTCAGGTGAATTCAAAAGATATGAGAAGTGACAGTTCATTATCTTCATTATTTACATTGTATGCATTGTATACATTGTATACGTTATCTACGGCTTTGTCTACGCTGTAACGTAGACTTCTAAAGATTACGCGTATTTGCACAACACTGGTTACCACCAATTTTTGTTCAACTGGCGATCGCGGTACGCTACTCTTTCACCCCTCAGGGTTAATTAATTCCCTGCCGAACGATGGTAAATCGCAGAAAAATCAAAAGTCGCGCTTTTTCGACCACGCGCAAATTTCAGACAAAACGCGATGAATTACCGCAAGAACGCGCGACACGTAAGAGGATACAACTATGATGGTTAACAAGCGAACGATCACTGAAAACTGAATTTTTTTCACGTAGAGCACGTCGAAAACTGAAACTCGAATACGACGACCAACCGTCAACCACGAGATCGGAACCAAGACTCCCTCTGTGTATAACAGGTTGGCTTGTCTACACAGCTTCCTATCGACCGCCGACCAATCAGCAACAAACACGCCAGGCATCATTCGATCCAGTAACGGTTAATTCCAGTGCTCGGACCGATTACCTCGAGATTTGTCGCTGTTGCTGTGCTGCTACGAAAAACGTACTGTGGTCCGCAACATTTTTCTTTTCGCTTGGCGGGCCAAACGCGGTACGCTCAGAAAAAAATGTCGAGGTAATTGATCCGAGCGCTGGCGATTTTCGGAGGAATGGATTGGGGACATTACATATGTTAATCGAAGAAACAATTTTTCGAGCTCAAGCAGCATAAATGTAGATTACACTTTTGGCAAATGCACTGTGTTTCGGAGGAGGCTTATTCTGCTATCCGTTCTCATAGGGAGAACTTTTGTGTTTCCAATATTTTCCGCTATGTGTCCGCTGTATGTCGGATGGTAAGATTAGTGTTGCTAGTGTCAATAAGAAGAACAAGAAAATTCTTCTTGCGAGAGTGATAGCGTAATGTTCCAAATCTTACATCGGGAACTGAATGTAATGTTTTTTGACCAATGCTTGGCGTGGTAGGCGCCTCTGTGCGAAGAAAAGATGGTCGACCAAGACCTCTCCTATTATATACCGTCACAATGATCATACGTTTCAAACCATTTCTAATCATTTTTTAATTCTACAGATAAACTCAATAAATTATATCGATTGATTTCACTCAAAATTAATTTTATTTTCCACACTGTAATCAATCACTATGAAGACAACATTAATACTGTGTTTACACGAAAACTTCACGTAAACCGTTTTGTCATTCCTGAGGATGCCTTAGTAATTTGACCATAAATCCACTTCTAGCTAATATTTCGCTAAGCTAATAATACAATTTAAAAATAGTGATGTTAACATACTTACAAAAAAAATTCCGATGCAAATCTGATTAATAAAATAATCGAATTTTATTTTGGCCCAAGAGTGACTGCTACATACCACTATAAGTCTACTGTCAGTGCCGGATTAAGCAGGCGCGGGCCCGTGGCAAATGTTGAGCGCGGGGCCTGTGGAACTTCGATTAACCTTATTAGTTTGTTGGTTCTAAAATTAATATTTTGGTGTTATTACTCATTTCTCAAGGGGTTTAGGAAAACGGCTAGCAAATATCGGAATTACAGCCTTGCATTATGCGACGAATGTGCAATTAAGGAAATGCTATTATGATATTTAAAAGTACGGTGTTTGGTAAACCATTGTGCTCGTGATTCTGTGGACTCTCAGCACTCTGCATTTACAATTTACAAATTTATTCTGATTAATGGGAAACCCTTTAAAAAATCAATCTAAAATGAAGAAGATTATTATCTTCCACGCACAGTGGTTCAGATTCACATTCTAGCGGGACAAAAATCAAAAGAGTGAGTATGCGATTACTGATATCAATAGAATATAGAATAACAATTATATCCCTCATGCACAGTGGCGTACCACTCAAAGCATTATGAAAAATAGGGGCAAAAATAATCTGTTTTGAAAATTGTTTCACAAAAATGTTTTTCATTGACTTGTGTAAGTTTGCCAAAAAAAAATTTATTTTAATTAGTAAAACAGTGAATTTTTGTAGACAAATTATATTTATTTGACAAAGAAGAATTTATTTAAGAAGTCCCTTTTTGGACGACCACTGAAAATTTACAAATTCGACATTTTCCGAAAAGTGATAAAATATGGGAAAATATTTAATTATAAAAGTGTTACTTATTAATATAGCTTTCGGTTGAATTGTCCCTTTTCAGGGTTACTCAGGTTCATAAAAGGTCACAACCAAACATCTAGCTCAAAAAGGCTCATAATAAATATACTGACGTAGCGCATACCAGAAGGGCAAATTTACGTTAACACTTACATTTATTCGGTTTCACTAATTTAAATAAAAAATCTTGGAAATCTTACACACTTAAATGAAAATCAAAATTTTGTGAAACAATTTTGAATCATTTTTTAAGCAGGTAATTTTGCCCCCACTTTTCATAATGTTTAAAGCGGTACGCCACTGTGGATGAGAGATATAATTGTAATTTCTAAGTTCTATGGATGTGTGCAAATACCCCAACACAAACTTCAAAAATCTTATGTCCCCTCTAGAATGTGAATCTGAAACACTGCCGACGTAAACTTACGGGAATGCCATCATGAATTATACAGAAAGAAATATTTCTGTATTTTCATTTTAACCTTGCTATAATTTTGGAACACCCTTACGTAAATTGTTCTACTATAACGTGTTATATCAATTTAAGGAACTGGCTTGTAGAATTTCGTTGGCATAATTTTTGTTTGAGAAAAACGCGGGGCCCCTAAAAGCGCGGGGCCCGTGGCATTTGCCACCTTCTGCCACGTGGTTAATCCGGCACTGTCTACTGTATTTATATTGTTGTAAAGGTAATTTTAAGAATAGTGCAGTCGGAACATTATGCTGACTTTATGATTTTCAAAAGAGTTAAAATTTAATCAAATTAAATTTATTCCTTATAAATCGAAACACCCACTTTAATAATTAATTTTAGTGTTGACCTACACGTACAAAACAGACTAACGCTTTATAAATTTAAATTCCCAGCTAAAATAACGATCTCACTTAAATCGAAGAAAAAATTTTAATTTGTAATAAATTGCATATATTTAGGCGTGAATACAAATAATGAACGAAATTTTAGAATTTTTTTTTTATGATTATGTGTTATTCACACCAACCAGAATTGGTGAATCATTTTGGTGATTGTTTTTGTGCTCTCAAGATGGCCGCATGGTCCCTGTGCCTTCTCTGTAAATACGCTACTGAATGGCTCAAGGATTTTGGCAGTACGTGGAATATTGATGTAAACTAAAAATGGCGACTCATTTTAATCACAGCTGACACGATGAGCGATGACACGCTCTGTGGCTCACTTGGTTAAGTGGCACTCTACGATGCTAGTAATCTAGAGGTCCGGAGATCGAATCTCGGCGTAGTCCAACATTTCCGTACATGTGCGGATAGGAAATATATAGTGCTTACAACATTATATACACTCCGAAAGGATATGCAATGTAACGTTGACTCGAAATTGCCTATAAACGGCTAAGTTAACCCACCATGGCCCCACATGGGGCTATACGGTACTAAGAAGAAGAAGAGGCAATTAAAAAGTTCCTTGTCGTGCAGCGATTCAACAGAAATTTTTCATTGCACTGATTCAAAATTACAACTGTGAGAATCGCTTACTCAAATTTGGTTTTGAGAATTATAACTTCGTTTCGAAAAATATTATTATCTTGAGGAACAAAGATTAGCAATTCCGCTCACCGAACACTGTCCTATGCAGGGTGTGCGGAAACTGCCGCATAAACGAACTGGATTGTGATTCCTCATGTGATTTCCAGCAAAAAAGGCACCCTGTATATGTAGATATCAAATAAAGCGAAAATTCTAGTGTATAGAAAAACGGCCTCCGTGTTGAATTCGAACGCAACAAATTTGAAAAACCTTTCGTCACTGAACGAAGGTATAAAGTGGAGAAAAGTCGGTACTAACTTTTTACCATTTTATACCTTCGACAAAATGTCTATGGGTGAAGAGTTTACCATAGTAACTACCAAAATTAAATATTTTTTAGGGTGTTAACTCTTTAATCCTTGAGCGGATGTCGGCATGCGGAGTACATTACATGACCGGTGTTTGTTTTGTGTTTCAATGACCCTCAACGGAATAAATCGAGCCTAAATGGAAAGTACAAACTTATAAATAATGTCAAGAACGGATATCAACCCAGGACAAGCCTATGTAAGGACAAAGAAGGTAACATCATCAGCGACATCGAAAGAGTCAACATACGATGGGCCTCGCATTTTGAAGAGCTCCTCAATGCATCATCAACATCCCCCGCGGAGCTAGCTCTTGAGCAGTTAGCCGAACCAGGCCCTCCCGTTCTACCCCCAACAGTAGAGGAGGTGAGTCTTGCCATACAGTCGCTTCAAAATAATAAAGCGCCCGGCGCTGACGAGATCCCAGCAGAACTGCTGAAGCATGGTGGAACGTGCCTGACCAACGCTGTACATGTGCTACTGCTGATAATATGGAACGACGAGGTAATCCCCGAAGATTGGCGCAAAAGCATAATCTGCCCAATCCACAAAAAGGGTGACAAGCTGAAGTGTGAGAATTACAGAGGCATATCATTAGTTTGTACGGCCTATAAGATTTTATCAAACATTTTTGAAAAGAGAATCAATCCGTACGCAGAACAAATCATTGGCGAGTATCAAGGCGGCTTCAGACCTGGCCGTTCAACGACCGATCAGCTTTACACAGTGAAGCTGCTACTCCAAAAGTGCTGGGAATACAACATTGACGTATACCAACTCTTTGTCGACTTCAAGCAGGCATACGACAGTATCGACCGAAGTGTACTGTACAACATTATGCTGAATTTTGGTATACCGGCAAAGTTAGTGCGACTCACAAGGATGACGATGACTAATACCGTCTCGCAGGTCAAAGTGCAGAACCGACTCACTGACCTATTTGAAACTCGTACTGGACTCAAGCAGGGCGACGGGCTGGCGCCGACGCTCTTCAACCTGGCTTTGGAGTATGTAATTCGAGCCATAAATATGGACAGCAGCGGAACGCTACTCATCAAGTCGACTCAATTAGTAGCGTACGCCGACGATATCAACATCATGTCTCGAAGGTTGGGTGATGCAGAAAGCCTCCTGCATAACCTCAATAACGCCGCAAAGGAAGTTGGACTACATATCAACGAAAGCAAAACAAAGGCCATGATGCAATCGAAAACAAGGACGCCAGCAAAGTCAAGCATCACAGTGGGGGACCTTAATATCGAGTATGTAGACAACTTCAACTATCTGGGTTGTAACTTATCAAAGGACGCCAACGAAACCGACGAAATTAAGCGACGGATACAACTAGCCAATAAGACATATTTCTCGGTCCTCCCTATAATTAATTCGAAACTTGCGCACAGGAACACGAGGCTCCGCGTGTACAAAACGATCATCCGACCCGTGCTATGTTATGGCTGCGAAACATGGACCCTTACCCAAGCCTCCGAAATTTTGCTAGACCGATTCGAACGAAAGGTCCTTCGGCGAATTTTCGGGGCCGTTCGCGAGCGAGACCATTGGCGTATCCGATACAACCATGAGTTGTATCAATTGTACGATGAGCTGGAAGTATCGAAAATCGTGAAGCTTCAACGTCTGCAATGGGCGGGGCATGTACAACGGATGGACGACAATCGCATGCCAAAGAAAGTTATGAACGCACAACGAATTGACGGAGCGAGGTTGCGTGGACGACCGAGAGCTCGCTGGGAGAACTCCGTAGGTGAAGACGCCCACCAGCTGCTGGGCTTCCGAAACTGGAGGACAAGGTCACGTAACAGCGACAATTGGAGGTCAACGATTCAGGCGGCCAAGGCCCGACGTCGGGCTATTGTGCCACATTGATGATGAAATGCAAAGTTATCGGGTTTTCCGTGTATCTTTCCAAAGCCTGCTACGAGAATAATTCAAGTTGTCACTACTTTTCTCATACTTTTCAGAACCTATAATAGCAGAAAATTCTACGATTAAATTTGCTAAGAAAAAAATAATCTCTGAAAAAGGACATAAAAGGACACTAATTACAAACCTTGGTCGAACGTGGGCATGCTGGGTGTCATGTCAAAAAGGACATCGAGTGCATATCCGGTGTTCATTTCCTGTTTCAAGGAATCTAAATGGAATAATTCGGGCTTAAATGGAAAATTACGGCTTTGGAAAGATACTGATACGGGAAACACGAAAATTCTTCATTTGATCCCAATTTTCGCCTTTGAGGGTCCTTGAAACAAGTAACAAACGCCGGATATGGAATGTGCTCGTCGTCCTCTTTGATACGACACCCCGCCTGCCTATGTTCGATCAAGGTGTGTAATCAGTGTCCTTTTATGTCCTTTTCAGAGTTTTGCGATAAATTTTTTCCTTTGCAAATTTAATCGTAGAGTCTTTAGCTAATATAGATTCTGAACAGTGAGAAATGTAGTTACGACTAGAATTATTCGGAAACATGGAAGACGGAAAACACGATAATTTTCCATTTAACCTTCGGGCGGGCGCAATGCATCTGACAGATTAAGTGACCAGTTTTTGTTGCGCCAATCAGCGATATGAAAAGGGAGAGATCTGAACTCACAGTAGCTTAATCTTTATCGATCAACTACCCAAAGCAGTTTTCAGTTTCTATCTACCATATGTCTGAGGGGCGGGAGGGGATGAAATAATCTCTCAAATGTATTGCGCCCGATTGTGTTATTTTCTCCTTTTCTATGAAAACTTGCACATGTTATACTCTTCACATTGCGTAATAACGTTGTGTTGACTTTTAGGTTCACCAAATCGTTCAATAGTGTGTTTTTAGTAAAATAAGCTCACATTTTTTAAGCGGTCGAGTTGTTGGAGGTTTTTGAAATATTGAAGCTATTGAAAGCGGAATATTCTTAGAAAATTTAAAATGTGAAGGGTATCAAACTTTATGAGCCAGTTTTTGTTTCTAAAATTACGTAGAACTGTTTCAAAAAGACAATGCAACAATAAATAAGAGTCTAAAATATACAGAAACTTAGTTTCATCACTTTTTCTGCACTTAATCTGTCAGATGCATTGCGCCCGATCGTGTTAGGATTAGTATTGCGCCCGCCGGAAGGTTAAGCTCGATTTATTAGGTTCCGTTGAGGGTCCTTGAAACAGGAAACATATACTGGATATGTAATTTACTCGGCGTCCCCTTTGATATGATACCCCGCATGCCGACCTTCGCTCAAGGTTTAAAGTGTATCCTTTTTGGGACCTTCCCGATCAAAATTGTTTAAGCGAAATGAGTTTTAGATTCCTGGGAGCCCACTGATTCAAAAACAACAAAAATAAGCCTTACTCTACTTTTTTCTTTTTGAAATGCTAATATGACTGGACTAGTTATACAGGAAAAATTTCCTTGTGTAGCGTACACAAAACAGTAGGTATAGTACTTAGAGAAAACATAGCAACACATGCAATGCGTTAGTCCAGAGTGGCTATGTGATCACAAAACCCATATGTGTTTGACTCCAAATTTATTACACTACACTCCACGAAATAATTCAAATGTCAAAATATTTTCAATGCAATTATTAACCCTTCTGACGCCGCCTACGAGCTATTATGCCTAAGGTGTAGCTGAATCTTCTGTGAAATCATCTTATTTTTTGAAGAGGTCTAATTTTGGTTCTAGAAACAGTTTACATACTGTGTCTTACGATGATGCGCCGTTTTTTCGATTCTTTAGACATTGTTTACATTTCGCCGAACGTTTGATCGCATTTGTGGCCGTCGGTTCCTTTGAAATTTATATGGAAGTGGGTGGAAAATATTATTGAACGATATTTTTCATCAAGATATAGTACCAATGGTCTGTTTGGATCTTTATGCCAACAGAAGGGTTAAATATCACGTCGGCATTTTAAGAGAGTAATGAATATTGCGCGGATTTTATATTCTCAATTGTAAACAAAAAATTGACGTTTGCATAAAATTTTCACGCATACTATGGGCTGCAATAGTGTGAGAACGGTGCCATTTTTATTTTCTGATGCCCACTCTGGACTAACGCATGCTTTCTCTAAGGTATAGTATACCACATTTTGCTATTCGCAAGTAGGCGTAAGCTTTGTTTACGTTCCTTAATCGTGAAACAGTCGGGACAGTCGGGTCGTTTCGCGATTAAAGTTGAAATTTTCCGATTCCTTAATATTGCATACGGTAAGCGCGGGAACACATTGGCCTATGAGGAATCGAGTTTAGTGTGTTCATCGGTGACATATGGCACGCAAGAGGTGTTAAAGCTCTGTGAAGCAAATGCATTGATTTGTACTATCCTGAATTCCATTCATCAACTAGTCTGATGCTGATGAATGGAATTGAGGATAGTGACGACTTATGGGTTCCGTATTTCCACTTCCCATTTCTCTTCCGCTTAATGGGCAATATTAACCCTTTCGCCCCCAATGTTGCTTATAAGCAACTTTCATTTTTGGCATCGATTATAAAAACATAAATTAGTTTTTTTATGAAAAGTGAAATAGATCAGATTAGTTGAAGTCTACAGAAGGGGAAAACCTCAAAATACCTGGCAGTTTGTTTGCTTAGTCCAAGTTAGGATACTTTCTTTAAGGTGAGGTCAAGTAAATGGGAAATCAGTGATTTTTTGCTTAAAAAGAAAAATATACTTAAAATACTTTCGTGAAAAAATTTTAACAATTAGGTACACAGATTGATACGTAACAAGTGGAAGAATATTAACATTTTGAAATTTTGGTAAAACTTATTTCTGTAACGAAGCTGTAATTTTTTAATTAGTGGAGTTGCTTATAAGCAACTTTGGGCAACCACTGCATAGAAATTCTTAAAAAGTTTGATTAACTTCTGTGAATTAACACGCGTTCATGGTTTATGAGTCACATGTGCAATAGCGTTCCGCACCGTTCACGTATGAGTCATAGGTGACTCATAAAACAATAGGAAACAAAGGATTTTTGGAAGCCATAGATGTGGTGGTAACATTAACGAAAAAGGGCCATCAGATAGTGAACGTGCTCTATTTTGATTGGAGCGATTCTTGTGATGAAAAAAAAATAAAAACTAGAGTTAAAGTGAGACTTTAACACAAAATGAGAGATTCGGATGGCCCTGGCTAAGACGATAGGTGATTTTCTTACTTTTTCCGGGGAACTTTCCTTTGGGATATTATTTGTATACCTATTTGTATTATTTAGCTGCATTCATCCAAAACATAGTCGATTGTAGTAATGCATATATAGCTCCATATATTTTATAGCATATATATATACTCGTCCAGGCATGTAAATAATGTTCCGGAACTTATAAGAAATGCAAATATGTAGTGTTCACGACTCGTAAGAAAACAATATCGCGTGAGTGACTCCGAATAACAGTAACCTTAAGTCTTAACCTGCTAAGGGTATCTTCGTAAAATAGTGTGTAGTTTGTAGTCCGTTGTTTGATTGATACGGTTGATTTTATGCCTTCCTTAGCCCTTTGGATTTCGAAACGAATATCGCCTGTTGTCTGTCTCTTAAGCCGATTCTGACAAGGATTTCGCATCCTTTATCTCATTCAGGTGACTCCTCCGTTTAAACGCTGTAAGAAATCTGCCCAAACACCAACCTTGAAAGAGTAGAATGAAAAATGGCATATCATTGGGTATGCTCTAATAAAGCCATAGAAATCTCCGAATGGCTGGAACTCCCGTACATAAAAAAAATAAACACGATTTTAGTACTATGAAAACTGTTTTTTGTCTATCATACGTAATTAACTGCAAATTCCACTAAAAATAAATATTTTCAGGCCTAAAGCATAAAAGTTAATAATTTTCCCTTAGTTTCACAATACGTCCTCAATTGCCCGAAGTTGCTTATAAGCAACTTCCTGTTCCCGGTCACCAGAAGGACGTGGCACGATGAAATTTCGGAAAATAGTTTTTTGTAATGCTATAAGTACATGTATGACGAAAACAAATTTTTCCGATCACCGGTTTAGGAGTGGGGCGAAAGGGTCATAAGAATTAATACCAAGACTTACGAAACAAAAAGTTAACCTTCCGGCGGGCGCAATACTAATCCTAACACGATCGGGCGCAATGCATCTGACAGATTAAGTGCAGAAAAAAAGGATGAAACTAAGTTTCTGTATATTCTACACTCTTATTTATTGTTGCATTGTCTTTTTGAAACAGTTCTACGAAATTTTAGAAACAAATACTGGCTAACTAAGTTTGATACCCTTCACATTTTCTATTTTCTAAAAATATTCTGCTTTCAATCGCTTCAATATTTAAAAAACCTCCAACAACCCGATCGCTTAAAAAATGTGAGCTTATTTGACTAAAAACACACTATTGAACGATTTGGTGAATTTAAAAGTCAACACAACGTTATTACGCAATGTGAAGAGTATAACAAGTGGAAATTTTCATAGAAAAGAATAAAATACACAATCGGGCGCAATACATCTGAGAGATTATTTCATCCCCTCCCGTCCCTCAGACATATGGTAGATAGAAACTGAAAACTGCTTTGGGTAGTTGATCGCTAAAGATTAAGCTACTGTGAGTTTCAGATCTCTCCCTTTTCATATCGCTGATTGGCGCAACAAAAACTGGTCACTTAATCTGTCAGATGCATTGCGCCCGCCCGAAGGTTAATAAAAAAAATCGAATATGTGTTTAAAACGAAACATTGATCATCATCATCATCATCATGAGTGTAATGACTGTATAGGTAAAACAAAAGAAACTATCACGAAACACTAAAAAGAGATGTATATCGTGATCCGATAATATTCCGATAAATTTATCAATCACACACATTTTTTTGTATCATATAATTTCGATTTCAGTAGTCGATATATTTTGACCCTCTCTTCTACCTACGAATACTAGTAACTATTTAATTAAAATAAATCATAAGACATTACAAGATACAAAGCCAAAATGAAAAGTAAAGTGATCTACATAAATTGTAAAACATTTAAAATAATTTTGCAAAAGTTGAGTTCCGTGTCGGCTTTTTTGCGACCATTGGATGAACAGCTGATTGCTCATCCTTGAACTTCATTTCAATCGCATTAAGAAACGCTATAATGTACACCGAAAAAAAAAGCCAGATGACTGTTATAATAAATCAGTACCAATGTGCCCAATGTAGTTAATTTGCATACTTCTGCTTAAGGGGGTATCTTTGTATTTTCAAAAAAAATCAAATATTAGAAATACTTGTGTGTTTCCTCATAAATATGTAACGTGATATATTCGCCGTTTAGAACATCAAGAATGGCTCTGGAAAGATCATGGATTTTTATACCCTTCGCTCATAGAGTGAAAGGGTATATTAACTTTGTCATGAAGTTTGTAACGCATTGAAGGAGGCATCTCCGACCGTATAAAAAGTATACATATATGATCAGCATGACTTGGGGAGTCGATTGGGCGATGTCCATCTGTCTGTCTGTCCGTCTGTCCGTCTGTCTGTCCGTCTGTCCGTCTGTCCGTCTGTCCATCTGCCCGTCTGTTGCAGTGCATTTTTCTCGGCCGCTATAAAAGCTAGAGAGCTGAAATTTTGTACACATGCTTATTATTGTTGCAGGCTATTTGTATGTTTGAATCGCTTAAATCGGACCATGGGGTCATGGGGCTGCCATACAAACTTAACCCCCGAAATTAGGTTATTCTAAGAAAAACTTTTTTATTTGTGCACCAATTTCAACCAAATTTCACACAAATGTATTTCTATTGTTGACACAAAACATATGTAAGAATGGATTAAATCAGAGCATGGGGTCATGGGGCTGCCATACAAATCCAACCCCCAAATTAGGTCCTTAAAAAAAAAGTTTTTAATTTGTGCACCAAAATCAACCAAATTTCACACAAATCTATTTCTATTGATGACACAAAACATATGTAAGATTCAATCAAATCGCACCATGGGGTCATGGGGCTGCCATACAAACCAAACCCCTATATTGGTTCTTCTAAGGAACATTTTTTTAAACCAATTTCACAAAATGTGTCTCTATCGAAGCAACTAAAAAGTTCAAAACGAATGGAATCGTACTGTGGGGTCATGCTCCGGCAACCCCAATAAAATTTTCCAAGTAAATATTTTTATTTGCCCACTTATTTCAACCAAGCCCAAAACTTTTGTCAAGACGGATGAAAAAGAATAAGGAGGGGGATTAAATACAAGTCATAGGTACGCCCGAAAATACTTTTAGCCCAAGCGAAGGGTATCCAAATTTCGGCCGCGAGCGAAATTAGCCTCGGCCCCGGGGGTAGGCGAGCGTAGCGAGCAGGGGGCGAAGCCCCCTAGTTTTAATTTCAACGGTTTCTGTACTGGGAAGTAGTGAAATTTAAATTTGTTCAATTTTCTTACCTGAACGCCCACCTTTAATTCGGCTAACTAGTGTAGTGTAGCTATTGTTCACTTTCATCACTTTCAGACAGGAGTAAACGATCTCATGACCAAGGTGAATTCAGTGCGTCTGTAGTTTTTCGATGAAAGCAAACGTCTGTTAATTTTGATCCAAATTGGTAGGATTGACTCACCGTATTTTCGCACTGTTTGTGTTTTTTTTAACTATTTTATTTTCCCACCTTACTACTCTACGAATATTAGGTACATTATAATAATGTACCAGCGTCTGGGTTACATGTTGTGCGTTTCTATGTTTTGCCATTTTTTTACGTATTAATGTATCAAAACAAACAGCAATTAATGATGTTAGTTATTCGGACGATTGAATGGTACATTTTGACATAAAGAGATTAATTATGGTTTCAACAGTTTTTGATTGTTGTTTTTGGTGTATCAAGCGGAAATAGTAGATAGTACCACTTTTATTATTTATAATAGTACCTGACAGACGTAATAAAAATTCTAATACTGGTATTTATCGACCGGAACTCCTGGCTAAATGGTCCTACACTCGACACAAAACAATAAAATTTTTAAGAATTTTCTGATTCTGTTGAATACAATCGCTGTGTATGTGGTTTTTAGACATTATCATGCATACTTTCTTGGGTTTTGGTGGCCACGCGCTTTAGTTAGGTATATACGCACAAGTAGTTAAGATTGGACAAGGAAATTAAGAAATGATTTACCACTTAGAAAAGCAATAAAAAGCTTGAAATTTTTCATTATCCAGCTAAGTAGGGAGGCTTATTTGCAAAATTGAATTAACTAGGTACAAATAAAAAATAGCTGGTCGAATTTTATCATTTTTTCGGCGTTTTCTGTTTGAAGTACAAGAGCGTGGGTTCAAAAAGCCCAAAAGTAATAAAGACTTCGAAGTATTCAATAAATTTACTGTTGATTTTGTACTCTTTTTAAACAGGGAAAAACTGTTTACTAATACATACTACAGGATTTTTTAAGAACAAGTAGAGAATCTTCTTTCTAATAATTTATTTCTAATATAACGTTTTTGAAAAATTGATCAAATTCAAATTCTTGGTTCGAAAGGCAAGAACTAGTCTAGCCGCCAATCTAGTCTCTTTTCATATAGAAATTCAAATAATACCATACCCATTCTAATAAGCATAATGACATTTATCATTTTAGCCGGCACAGACATTTCATGATCTACATATTCCAAATTATATATACACTCCTGGTTTGCAACAATTAAGTTGATGAACTGGCTTTTTTCTTTTTTCTTTTTTTTTGATGAAATTTACCATTTAGTATTAATTGTGCATAAAATTTACGTAAATTAAAATAAAATAAATCTGAATTGAATCAGATTTTTGACATTGACTATTTGTTTGCACTGTGTCGCATGTTGGCAGTTTAATTAAAAAAAAAGTGCTGAAAAAAATATACAAGGTGTTTGGAAACTATATCGAATAATCGGAAAATGGTTCCTGTGAGTTACAGCAAAAAAGGTGTAATGTAAAATACATTATATATGTATGTATATTTACCGCTTACACCAGTGGGTTGGGTTTATGCGATATATTCCGGTCACCCTGTACAAAAAGAGGGAAAAATTGCTTTTCATGGACTTGCGATTCAGTCAATTGATAAAATTGCGTAAAAAAATCATACGATAGATTTATTTTTGTATGAGATTTTAGCAAAAGTGAAAGATATTGTTAAAGGTTACTAAATTTCAAATGTTTCAAATAGAAAAAATTTTGCCTTATCTATATATATACAGGGTGTCCCGTATTGGGTGGTCAATATGGTAAGGGTTGATAGCGCAACTTGTTTCAGCAAGAAAATTACCAATACAATCGGAATTTTTTTTACCGTTACCTTGCTATCGCTCTTTTTGTGAAAGTCATCGAAAATCGTGACTTGTCACGCAAAATCGTAATTTGCAGCACTCCTCATGACTTAATACAAGATTTGATTTCAGTTTCAGAAACTACATAAAATTTCACAAAAACTGAAGTTTTTCCTGTTGCCAAAATTACCGGCACTTTTAAGATACAGTTACTCAAACTTAACAGAAATTTTAAAATCGATTTTTCATCGAAAATTCAAACAGTAATTGCATAACGGTGCTTTATACGTACAATTCTGCAAAGTTGATAAAAGTTGCTTCAACATGTTGGCTTTGAAGCGGTATATCACTTTTCTTATTTAGGTAAACACGCATTGAATGGTAAAAATCATGGCTTCAGTGGAATCGTTAACAATTTTCCCTTGACTCGAAAAATGACATACAAAGGCAATTATAATTCGGGATAGAATCTCACTACATTATTTTGATCAGAACTGTAAGATATTTGAAAATTGGTACATTGTTTGGCAAATGCAACGGTACTTATAACAGTTAAAATTTAATATTTGCTATTTATGGCAGATAGACGGGTGCCCGCTAATAATGCGAGACCTATCAAAGAATATTTGGAAAACGAATTTCCCGGAAAGTGAATTGGCAGATTTGGGACAGTTGCGTGGCCTACGAGAAGTCCCGACCTTACTCCCCCAGATTTTTATTTATGGGGTAACTTAAAAAGCAATGTCTATTCCGAGCCGATTACCTCCCGGGAACAGCTGCGAATTAATGATGCTTGTGATAACATTAACCCATTTTCTGCCATTGGTTCGTTCACGAACCATTAATGTTTTATTTTTTTTTTAACTGCAAAAGTAAAATTCTTTTGAAGAATGAATTTAACAGATGCTTTCTAGAAGCATTGAAATTGTTCATATATATATTTTTTTAATTTTTAAATTCGGTATTGTACGTCAAAAATAACGGTAAATTTGGCTAATTTTTGTACCCGTGACCCTTGTTAGGATGTTCTTCGATTTCACCTTTATTCGAAAAAATCTTTTAAACAATATTTTTAATAAATGAAGCTAACTAATTGTGAATGACAAATATTATTTACAAAGTTATCATTTTTGTTAAAAAAGATAATGAATTTGACCCTAAACTTAACGGTTCGTTGACGAACCATTGGCGGAAAACGATATCTTGTGTCCACTTATAAGAGACTCGACATTTTCTATGCAAGCCTGTAAACTGCTGAAGAATATTGCATTCCAAACTTGCATGTATATTTATTTAACGATAAGAAAGGCATTTATTCTATTTAAAATTCATGTACAGTAAAACCCCGATTTTCTGGACCCCCAAAATCCGGAATGCCGATATTCCCGATATGTACTTATTATATTATTATACAATTTTGTTTTATTTTTGATAAGATTTTGAGCTTTTCTATAGTTTATTATTGTATACTGCTCTGTAAACTTAATGGAATATAAATTTTGAATACAAGATTATTAGAAGTTAAAATTGTTAATTTTTCAATGATTTTATCAACACTAGGAAAGCATTTCGACAATTCAAAACAACTCGAAAATCCTAATTGGGTCCGGTCCCAACCATTTCAGAATATCGGGGGTCTACTGTAGTTACTATACTGATAGTTTTATTAGTTTGAAGCTCATCAGGATAAACGTTTTCGTTCTAAATTAGTAGTGACACAATCCGGTAGTTCAGATCTTGGAGAACCCAATAGGTTGTAAGGTTGCAAGGTTTCACCAAGATTCTCTTCAATTTGGGGGGACCACTCTGGATTACACGGGCGAAGTATGCGTAACCTATGTTCACTGATTGTTAATGACTCAGTCGGACCAAATGCTTCCGTTTTTAATGGGCGGTTCATACATTTCAATCATAGGATTTACGATATCAATTTACAAATTGTCAGTCATACAGTCATCAAATGTGTAGGCAAAATCACAGAGACTGTGACTGTAACGTGTGAATCGACTTTAAGAATGTTATTTTTTAACAAATAAACACGATCATACAGATAATGTTGTTAATTTTACCCAAATACCACAATACAGTATGACCAGGCAAAGTAAATTGACGAAAAATATTTTATATCGTTTTCCGCCATTGGTTCGTCAGCGAACCATTTTTTTCCTGGTAATCCGCGAAACCCAAAAAATTCAAAACACATTTTTTCTCTTAATCTAAGCTCAAACATCAAGAATATACAAGAAAATTATATAAAAACAATATGCGTCGAGATGCGGCAGGAAATGGGTAAGGAAACGCCTCCTGAAATCCTTCGGGACGTTTCTTCCATGCGCCGAAGGTGTCGAGTCTGCATACAAAATGGAGAAAAATTCCAGCAGCATTATTCCAATTCATCAAACAGACCCATTTAATCATTAGTTAATATTTTTAGGTTATTGGTTCTTTCTCATATTCAAGACTTTATTTTCATTTTTATTTAACAAATTTTCAAAATTGCGATAGTAAAATATAAAAAATAAATGAATAAAATTTCAGTTTAAATAATCCGATAACAAAATAATTACCTCGTTTTTTTTTTACATTCAATATGTGTAATTCCAAAATCCCGTAATGTAAATATGAAAAGTGATATACCGTTGCAAAGCCAACATGTTGAAGCAACGTTTATCAACTTTGCAGAGTTGTACGTATAAAGCACCGTTATGAAATTACTGTTTGAATTTTCGATGAAAAATCTATTTTAAAATTTCTATTAAGTTTGAGTAACTGTATCTTGAAAGTGCCGATAATGTTGGCACCAGCAAAAACTTCAGTTTTTGTGAAATTTTATGTAGTTTCTGAAACTGAAATCAAATCTTGGATTAAGTCATCAAGAGTGCTGCAAATTACGATTTTGATTTTCAATGACTTTCATCAAGCGATAACAAGGTAACGGTAAAAAAAATTCCGATTGTATTGGTAATTTTCTTGCTGAAACAAGTTGCGCTATCAACCCTTACAGTATTGACCACCCAATGCGGGACAACCTGTATATAAATGGAGCGGAAAAAATGTCTAGTAACTCATCAATTGAAAACGGCTGGGTCGATTTGGTTCAAATTTTTTTCAGTTGTTTGCTATTGCCAGGAGAAGGTTTTTTACGAAAGAAAGTTTTGGGAAGACCCTCCGGAAAAGTCGGAAAATTTGAAAAATCGAAATAATTCATCAATTGAGAACGGCTGCTTCAGTTGTTTGCAATTGCCAGCAGAAGGTTTTTAGGAAAGTAAATTTTGGGAAAACTCTCCGGAAAAGTCGGAAAATCGAAGTAATTCATCAATTGAGAATGGCTCGGCCGATTTGGTTCAAATTTTTTTTTTCAGTTGTTTGCAAGTGCCATGAGAAGGTTTTTACGAAAGAAAATTTTGGGAAAACCCTCCGGAAAAGTGGGAAAATTGGAAAAAATTAAAATAAATTTTTTTCCTTGCAATTTTTCTGAATTTTCGAGACAGCTGCTGGTGCTTGGCAATGGCCAAATTCCTGTTGACATTTCGACTGGGTTGATATCGTTCCCGGCAAATTTCTGTGTCTTCACATCATCGAAGGAGGAACTCACCCAGAAAGTGTTCCCCGGCATTGCACAAAATTATGAAAATCTCGATTAGATTAATGAACGGCAATACTAGCTGTAAAGAATAAGAATGTCGTTAGCTTGAATTTCATTATTCAAAGTCAAATCACTGGATAACTTCATTCGTACAAATCCGTTGACACGGTGATCGACGAACTATTTGACGGAGTTCATGAACTCGCTTGATGCACCAGGAGCCCCGCCGCATAAATTACAGCTGAAGGCGGGATCGATCATAATTATGCTGGGGGATCTGAATCATCCGAAATTGTGCAACGGTTCGTGGTTGTCCGTCAAGAAACTGATGAACGATGTGATTCAAGCGACGATCATCAAGGCAAAATTCAAAGGAGAGGAAGTACTTATCCCTCGAATTCCGATTATTCCAACTGATATTCCAGTCCAATTCAGGCGGATTCAGTTCCCCGTTCGATTGGCTTTTGCGATGATAATCAATAAATCGCAAGGCCAATCATTGTGTTTGAACAACGCCATCTAGATATACAAGCCAGATTATCAGCTGATAAAACTGTCGCCAAGAACCCCAAGTAACACGTATTACAACAATAGCAATAGAAAAAACCACAGGCGCCAAGAACCCAAATTTCGACAGTCTGTGGGACTAATCTCGAATTTTCCTGTTTTTCTCACGGAAAATATATAAAATAAATATAATAATAAAATATATATGAATATAATGTATATAAGTATAGCTAGGAGGTTGATTGGGGGTCAAAATCGCTCATAAATTTAAAGTAGTGTCAAGTTGTGAGCGAAGCGAGCTTTCTCAGCTAGTTTTAAATAAATATTTAATCAATCCTTGTACCGGGTAGCGCGAAATTGATCATCCTATTCGCAGATGATATAATTTTTATAAATGCGATCTTATGTGAGTCATGTTTTGTATTTGTAAATTAGGCAGAATGCAAGAAAACAAAGAGACGAGCAATAGGGCGCTATACACCGCATGAGCATGGAAGTTACAATTGATATTGCAAAGGAAGCGTTTATTGGTCATGTATACTCGCGTTTTGACGATTTTCCATCGCCTCATCAAAACTTTTTTCTTTGGGCCACTTAAAGTCGAGAGCTTATGCCAACAAGCTTCAGGCAATCGCAGACTTTGAGGCGAATATATGACACGAATGCTTTGCCAACGGAAATCCTGACGAAAGTCATGCAAATACGATAAAACGGTCATATGTATGTATCAAAAATGGCGGTCAGCCATTTGCCACCACTAGAAAAAAAATCTTAAAGTCTCAATAAAGATTTCCGTCGCTCAGAATATTTTTGTTTTATTTTGTAAGAAAAGTTATTCAAAAAAAAATTGTCTAATATAATTAATAACTCCATAAGTGTAAGTGACTTTTTCAAGATGAAAACTCCTTGGCGGGACCTTTAATTAACAAACTACGCTCTCTGGAAGAAATGAGGGGAACAATTAATAGGAGTGACTGTAAATAAAATCCTGAAATGCTAAATGATAAAATGATTAGTAAAATGTAATAGTGGTTTTTTTTACATTGATTTACTTAAATGGACAAAATAGCTACTTTTCAAAATGTAAACCCTTTTCAAAATCTAAACCAAACCATACTACAGAAACTAACAAAAAATCTTCGAATTCTAACATAAAGCAAGAGAATGCAGTTAAAAAAGCCCGCTTTGCGGAATGCCAAACTTAGTCCATTTTTGGGTACCCAATTTTTACAAATTTCTTCACACGAATCTCGAAGTAGGTACAGTAAGTTGCAAAAAAGTTAAAAATAGAATGAACATAATTGCTCCTGTTCTTACTTACAATATTTAGATTAACTGCTGTCACACTATCGTCAGTATAATTGTTAATCATTCTATCAAGAAACTAAGCAGTGCAAGGATCAGATGGTATAAGATAAGCCAGCTGTAAGAAATTCTGAACTTCGACTCCAGGTTTTTCGGTAGAACAGTATTCAAATTTTGGTAGGGTTTGTTTTATAATAATATTTTTATTTTTCTTTGATATCGGTGAATACCAAAAGAGTTACAGGATTGGGCGCGTGGGCTACAACTGTAGACCGGTAGACTTTGATCCTAAAATAAAATTATTTAAAAAATCCTAAAATATGCAAAACACTCTTATTCCATTAAGGAACAACATTTTAATAGCTACTGAGCAGCTTGAATGAAGTTGGTTCATATCCAAAAATTATCATGGTTTAAAGAAGTGTGGGCTACGATCGTAGCCCGCGCGCCTCACGTAGAGGTTAATAACTGCTTGCATTCCAAAAGCAATCGAGGTGAGGCTATTACTATTCATACATTTCCAACTCCATTTTCCGTTTCCAACAGAATCAAGAATTTCTAATTCTAAGCTAAGTGAAGGGATCATAAA
Source organism: Microchrysa polita (assembly GCA_949715475.1). Classification (NCBI taxonomy): domain Eukaryota; kingdom Metazoa; phylum Arthropoda; class Insecta; order Diptera; family Stratiomyidae; genus Microchrysa; species Microchrysa polita. The sequence goes on from OX454416.1 coordinate 130,077,213, forward strand.
ATTATTTTAATAAAAATGACATATACTTCAGGCGATCGATCGTGAAATCGGGCTTCAGAGTGCATGCCAGGCACTGTCTGAGATTATTTTAGAAAACGATAGAGTATTAGTCAGAAAGCTTAAATTTAGGTTTGCACCACTTGAAAAAATTTCTAACGGTACTTATGAAGGTTTTTGTGTTGTTTGGGTTTCCTGCGTATATCTCCGCTGCTAATGTCGGCTGGTTAGTCTTTACGTATAGACAAGGCGCAACTATGGCAGTGTTTTTTTAACAGCTAACCTAACGAGGTAATTTTTATACAAACCCTTACCTGTAGCCTTATTCAGGTTAGCAATTCAAACCCGAATAGCATGCTATTCAGTTTTAATGAGCTTTTCAAAATACGCCTAAATGCATGCAATCCCCATCAATTCTTGTAGGTTTTCTAATGACTATAGCTAAAATTAAATTTTAAAATGGAAAGCTTCTAAGGTATAGATTACATGTTGCATACAAGTGTGTGCAAAAAGAAATAGTTTTCGTTTGGAAATTCATGCTAAAAATGCCGTATGCCAAATTCTTAAAAATATATTTTCATTGAAAAAATAGCATTTAAACTTTTGCGTTTGTAAAGTGAAAGCGTGGCTTTAATATAAATGAGCAATATTTTGAAGTAAATTGCAATGCCTATACGTGACAATTTGAAATTTAACCTTCGGCCGGGTGCAATGCATCTGACAGATTAAGTGACCAGTTTTTGCTGCGCCAATCAGCGATATGAAAAGCGAGAGATCTGAAACTCACAGTAGCTTAATCTTTATCGATCAACTACCCAAAGCAGATTTAAGTTTCTATCTACCATATGTCTGAGAGGCGGGAGGGGATGAAATAATCTTTCAGATCTATTGCGCCCGATTGTGTTATTTTCTCCTTTTCTATGAAAATTTCCACTTGTTATACTATTCACATTGCGTAATAACGTTGTGTTGACTTTTACGCTCACCAAATCGTTCAATAGTGTGTTGTTAGTAAAATAAGCTCATATGTATTTCTTAAGCGGTCGAATTGTTGGAGGTTTTTTAAATATTGAAGCGATTGAAAGCGGAATATTCTTAGAAAATGGAAAATGTGAAGGGTATCAAACTTTGTGAGCCAGATTTTGTTTCTAAAATGTCGTAGAACTATTGCAAAAAGACAATGCAACAATAAATAAGAGTCTTAAATATGCAGAAACTTAGTTTCATCCTTTTGTCTGCACTTAATCTGTCAGATGCATTGCGCCCGTTCGTATTAGGATTAGTATTGCGCCCGCCGGAAGGTTAACCTGAATGCTACCCTCGATGGTTTTTTTTTGCGCGTCTGGGTCAGCAAACCTGCCCCCTATGTTGAAAAAACACGGCTCATATAACTGTGCAAAATAAACAAAAATTCAATACTCGTATAATGTAAAAGCTTTCAGAAAATAGTGTGTGGCTTGACTTTACGATACGACCAACCACAAGACAAGATGTATGACAAATCGGCGCATATTGTGGTGAGGTTGGTTAAGTTGGTGAAATGAAATGGTTTTCGAAAAAAAAAACAAATTGTCTCAGAAGAAATAGAAATTATTTGACAGCACCCTAATCCCATGATTTGACTCCATCCACTCCCAAATAGGTTTTGTGTAGTTTCTAGATAGCCACATTATCTAAGGCTTGATAAAAATCTTTCATAAGGCCATTCTTTCTTATATTGGAATCTCTAGGGTCCCAGGGGTTTAAAACTAAGAAAAATGTTGGGCCGAAAGGTCTCAAAATGAACACAAATTTATACTTGACAAGAGGTAGGCATAATTAATATGATATCAAAGGGGACACCGATTACATTACATATGCGGTGTTTTTTTTTTCTTTAATTCAAGGACCCAGAACGTCTTAAGTTGAGTAAAAGGGACAAAATGTAGTAAGTGCTAACATTTTCCATTCTTATATTACCAGTGCTAAAACTAGCCGAAAATATGTCCTTTGAATATTTTTTTTTTGACTTTTGCATCCAAACGGTTTTAATTCCATTTCTTATAATTAAATGAAAGATGAAGTTAGTATCTTCGTAATTTGAACTACAACTTCAAGAGGACAGACCAGGCCTATTATATTCTCCATATTCTAACATCATTTGCAAAAATGTGTTATTTAATTTTCAAACCAATAGAACTTTACTTTCAATCATATAAATGATGACATAAGTCTTCCTGCTGCCTCCAATAAAACCGATTCTCGAAGCATCACTGAAACAAAGCAGAAAAAAAAATCTATAAAAACTTGCCCGGTGATAGCGTTTATACATAAATAACGACCGCGATTCCTAAACGATAATATTCATTAAAACAAATCCTAAATCGTGCAAATCTACAAATATCGTAATTTACAATTTACAATTCATGTTACCAGGCAGACGAGATCGTGGGATAAAAAAAAAGTTTTGCTGAATAATCAAAAATATGCAAATCGACCGCAGTCGGTTAAAAACTAAACCAGTTAGTATAGAAGAAAGAAGTCGTTTTATTTCTAACGATTTTTTTCTGTACCATCATTATCATGAATAGAGTTAGTTTTAATAAGTCTACACAAGGAGCATAGATCGCAATCATTGGAATTGATCTTTTTTATTTAAATCATCGATTTTTAGAACGTTTTGTATTTTATTCGACATATTCGACAGTTTTAAGTCAAACGAAACCAGTTTTGACATTTTTTATTGATCTCAATTAAATACACAATATATTTCGGGATTGTGTAACGATGGTAAAACGAGTTAGCCAAGATTCTAAGAGTGAAGATTAAGATTAGCATAAGTGAAAAGTGTTTATTGAAAATTTCTTTCAGAAAGGTTTGTTACGGATATTGATCTGATCGCGCGTATTACGTATTACATTACAGAGGTTATTGGTCTGATAATGATGATTTAATAAATACATAATTCATAGCCATGTAGCAGTACAGTCATCATTTTCGGTATTGGCAGACGCTTAATTCAGAATTATTAGCATAATTTCTTGTAATCGCGATGTAACTGGATTGGAATAAACGTCATTAGACGAAACGTTAGATCGTCCATAAAAAAAAAAACAAATCAAGTTATCTATAAATGAAATAATCTACTTCTAGGGAAATGTTTAGAATTTCCAGTTTTTATCTTATTTCGCAAATCATAAAAAATACGGCCTGCATTATTAATTGATGTACACATTAGAAACTGGTTTTCGATTTTCAGGCATAAAAAAGTGGCTCATCTTCATACAAAAATAAAGTCCTGCCCATTCCGGTTGAGTCCACGTTTATGTTCTTAACATAGCCCATAGCGTAGAGCCGTATATATTTGGATTGATCCTTTTTTTGTGCTGTTTTTTCGAAAACATGTCGTTTTAAAATTATACAACACGGCACGACTATTAATAAATCAAGTGCATTTTTTATGATATTTAATTCGGGGAAGTTGTAATCAGAGAGATTTTGGTATAAATGATAACGAAAATTAGTTGCTATGTGTGTTTAGAAAAATGTTCTCATTAATAATTTATTCAGGATTCAGGTTCAGGTTGTTATGTTTATGAAGCAACATAAGAAATTTGCGCAGAATTTTCTTATAGTTTTTTTTTGTAAATATCGCTTTAAGATGTTTTTTATTTCCTTCATCCAGCAGGTGCGGCTACACTCAGTCTGTGTATTCAAATAGCTTCGCTGTGCCTAGTATACGTAAGTCCAGGCTTTGATAAATGATTAAATGATAAATAGTTGGCAGATGGCAGCGCATATTTCTGTGGTTGGCAAAATCGAGGTATACCATTGTATTGGTAATGATAAATCCGACTTAGATAGTTTCAGATTACTTCTTAGGTATGATCTGATCTTTTGATATTTCCAATTTATAGTGAAAGTGTTAGAGTCAGTCAGTACGTTGCATGATTTTTATACAAAGGACTTATTATGTAAATTGCTAGTTAATCAAAAATACTCCATACCGTTATGTGGGCAGAACAGTGAATATTTTATCAAGGAACTCTTCAGGAATGTAATTTATCATTTATCGATATCGATAATGATCCGACAATGTGGAGATCTTCAACTGAATTCGGAGTCTCCGGATGGCGTATTCACAATCACGAACCCGTGTTCAGTACGAGGCATGATTCCCTCCAATTTCGCGATGTTTTTGCTTACAAATCCGTGTTTAGTAAAAGGCACTCGCCCTTCAATTCGACGTTGTAGATACATTTCCGTAAGCAACTCATGGCAAAAATGCCTTGAATTCCGCACGGACTTGTTGCAATAAATTTGCAAACCAACTCGTGCCGAGTTGGAGGCTGAAACCCCTAATTAAATAAAATGTCGTTATAAATCCGCTGAAATTTTATAGTCCAGTCATATTAGCATTTCAAATAGAAAAAAACAGAGTAAGACTAATTTTTGTTGGCTTTGAATCATTGTGCTCCCAAAAATCTAAAACTCATTTTGCTACAAAAAATTTGATCGGAAAGTTCCCAAAAAGGACAAAAAAGGATACTCTTTAATCCTAAGCCTAAACCTAAATGGAAAATTTTCGTGTTTCCCGTGTATCTTTCCAAAGCCATAACTACGAAAATAATTCAAGTTGTCACTACCTTTATCACTTTTCATAATCTATAATAGCTGACGATTCTACTTAACCCATTTCTTCCCAGCGTTGCGTATACGCAACACGAAGTTTGACCTCTGTAAACACCACCAAATTTAAATTGAAATGGAAAGGGATCATGTAATTTTTAATGGGCATTTCTTGGCTCTATTTCTGCATATTTGTTATAGTGAATCAGCGATTGGGTCCTTGAGGATATAAGAGAAAGGAATAACATGTTTTTAGGACATTTTTTGTAACAATTTTAAAAATATTTAAATATCTTAAAATCAATATACAAATGCACTTTCTATAAGGCAAACAATTGCTAATTGTTATACCCTTCGCTCATAGAGTGAAAGGGTATATTAACTTTGTCATGAAGTTTGTAACGCATTAAAGGAAGCATCTCCGACCATATAAAAAGTATACATATATGATCAGCATGACTTGGGGAGTCGATTGGAGCATGTCCGTCTGTCTGTCTGTCTGTCTGTCTGTTGCGACGCGTTTTACTCGGCGGGTATTGAAGCTAGCAAGCTGAAATTTTGCACACGTGCTTCTTATTGTTGCAGGCTGTTTGTGTGTTTGATTCACCCAAATTGGATCACTGGGTCATGGGGCTGCCATACAAACCTAGCTCCCCAATTTGAGTTCTTCTAAGAAAAACTTGTTTATTTGTTCACTAATTTCAACCAAATTTGACACAAATGTGTTTCTATAGATAACACAAAATATATGCAAGAATGGCTCAAATCGCACCATGGGGTCATGGGACTGCCATACAAACTTAACCCCCCAAATTAGGTTCTTCTAAGAAAAACTTTTTTATTTGTACACCACTTTCAACCAAATTTCACACGAATGTATTTCTATTGATGACACAAAACATTTGTAAGATCAAACCATATCGGACCATGGGGTCATGGGGCTGCCATACAAACCAAACCCCCATATTGGTTCTTCTAAGAAACATTTTTTTACATACCAATTTCACAAAACCTTGAATTAATGTGTCAAACTCTAACGTTCAAAACCAATGGAATCGTACTGTGGGGTCATGCTCCGGCAACCCCAATAAAATTTTCCGGGTAAATATTTTTATTTACCCACTTATTTCAATCAAGCCCAAAACTTTTGTCAAGTCGGAAGAAAAAGAATGAGGAATTAGTGCATAGTGCCCCTTTAAAGGGACACCCACTTTTTCCCGTTATATGGTCACATTTTTGACTATCCACTGGAAGTGTGTATGCAATGACAATTATTAACATCTTAGTTTTCAAACGAACTCATGTTCAAATATTTTTATTGCTTGGTTTAGTTTATTGATTGTAAAGAATGAGTGGCGGAATTTTAAAAATCGCCAGACTCAGGGCTGGCGAGAAAAAATTAAAAATTGCTAATATTTTGAAGTGCTAGTTTATTGTTTTTATTGAATAATCGTTAACATGTGTGTAGGCTATTATTCTTATCAAAGAAAAAGCGTCGTGATGTCATAGATTTTGTATAATATAGCAAGTATTGCAATGTCCCTTATAAGGGACATTGTGCACGTAGGTCAGTTGCTGAAATATTTTTATAGACATAGAGCTGCGGAAATTTTGGAGAAATTCGGAGCGATGGACTTTTTTTGAAGACGTCAACATTTCTGCTATACCCCTATTGAATTGGAAGTGAAGCAGGGGTCTCCAAAGGTGATATTTACTGCTGATGAAGAGGTGCATTTACAGTCTAGACGATCTAGCGATTGCTTTTGAGATTACCAAATAAACGCCTGTATTGGTCAAAGACTCCTCAGTAGGGTCTGTGTCCATTTCATGGGATAGATAAATTTTGTGAGTGGCTTCACCATCAACACGAGCTCCACAGAGGAGGGAGACAAAGCCCTTCCGACGTTTCCCTATGCAGGTTGGCTGCGGCTGACTGACATCCCACCCGGTTCCGGGCCTCAAAAGGGCTAGCTGTTGAAACGAAAAAGGGCTAATTCCTAGCTGCTTAAAGTCATGGCTGTGGTAGTGATACCTGATGTGAACTGCCATAAATCGGGAAAGCAGCGTTTCCAACCGAACCTTATAGTCCAACGGGCAACTGAGCCCGCGGAAAGCACTTCGGACAATGTGATGATTCCATATTACCGTAAAAGCAGCTAACAATTTATGCGCGGAGGACTAATTAAGTTTTGTTTTGAACACTTCTGACTAGGGATGTCAAAAACCGGACGGTTAGTCCGAAAACCGGTACTTTCAGAACGGTTAACCGGTTTTTTTCGGTTTTTTCCTCGTCCAGGTTTTAACCCGGATGGTTGTTGGTCCATCCGGTTAAAACCGGAAAAAAATTCTTTCAAAATTTATACAATTTTTTATGTTTTCTTGATTTTTCAGTCTGCAATTCTATTACTTATCCCCTATGGAAAATTTAGTTTTCAAATTTCAGCCCTTTAATAATTGTCGAACACTCTTCTTTTTGCTATTATTCGTAGAACAATCGCTTCGTCCAGGCAGATATTGTTTATGTTTACACTGCGTTTCATATGTATCTTGGTTGTACTACGTGAATGTGTATATTAATATTCGTGTATAGTATATCAGTGCATTTCGCGTATCATCGTGTCGCTAAAAGATTTCGTATTCCGCAAGAGAAATTAGAATGGCCCCTGTTGTAAATGTTTGGTCCAAACATCCAAACAGTTTGGATTTTTTTTTTCAAAATCTAAAAAAAATATGAAATCACATCTGACAATTTTATTTGATTGTCTTTTTTTGTTCAACATGTTTCTCTTTTAAATTAGCTGTCTTACTACATCATGTACGTGCATTTTAAGTTGATTTTGCATACGATACGAACACCAGCAATACGAGTGTGTAAGCATTTTTGTAGTAAAATTCTAGGCAAATCAATGAAAAGACCGGTTAACCGGAAAACCGGTACTTGGAGCCCGGTTAAAACCGGACGGTCTAACCGGCTGTGCAAAAAAACCGAAAAAACCGACAACCGGGTTATGGGCCGGTTTTTGACATCCCTACTTCTGACACCAAATTCAAGCAGAGTATTTATCTTATATATAGGGAAAAATATGCTGATTTCGTTTCCAAAAGTTTTGGACTTAGGGAAGATAAGGTCATCAACCTGCTCACTAAAGAAAAGAAAATTTCAAAGCAAGTAATGCATTAATTTGTAAATATTATACATGCCACTTATAAGTTTCGTTGATTTCTATTTCATATCCGCCAAGTTACTTCACTATTTATCCAGTGTGGGTATTTTCACCGGATACATTACAAGTTCGTCGTATCGATTCATTCATTCGACAACTGACCGCTGTGCATAGTGTCCCTTATAGGGGACGGCGTGTAAATCTACTATTGCTTATTTTTTCGAACAAAATCTTTTCGCTACTTCTATTCATAATAATTGACAAAAGTCAAAAAATGTTGCCAGGGAACTTCATGCACTAATGGGTAAGTATAAGTCATAGGTACGCCCGAAAAAACTTTAAGCCCAAGCGAAGGGTATCCAAATTTCGGCCGCGCCCGAAATTAGCCTCGGCCCCGGGGTTGGCGAGCGAAGCGAGCAGGGGGCGAAGCCCCCTAGTTTAGTTTAACTTGGTTTTGGAAAAAGGTTGGTCCTTGCTGGAGGAGCATGTGTTAAATAAAGGTGATGCGTTCACGCAACGTTGGGAGTTTCCCGGTACAGTAACACTGGGGCAAACGCATAAAGAACAAAACATTTTCTTGCTATGTAACGCAGGTTTCGCATCAGCAATATCTTAAAATGAGTTCTAAATACCTCTCTATCTACGAGAAATATGCGACTCATGGTATATCCAGTACTCTTTTGTGAGTCACATGTGTCTCATTGAGGAAAAGAAAACAATAAAATAAGTTGCGGGACAATGACAGCTAGATACTTGTCAGTTGGTATAAAGCCAATTTCCAAATACATATTTCATGATGGTGTCAAGATATCCAAAAATGTTTCAAGGATTTCTACAGTGGGTAAAGGGAGCCTTTGTAGTGAATGTCTGTACCCTGAAAAGTCTATGAAACTATTGGTACAGTATTCACTCCACGGTATGGTCTGAAGTCAACAAGTATGGGATCAGAAACCTTTTCCATTTAAGGGCAGTTTTGTTAGAACAGAGCTCCTAAGTAAATGTTTGCTAAACTTTTCTGTAGTAAATTTTTCTCTTGCACTGGACGCAAGAACATATTTATTTCTAGTCAAGTTACTATTTTGCTTTTGTCACAGGGAATTGTGAAACAATCCAGAATCGCTCGTTGTAAGACAGAACTCCCGGCGATAATTGTGGCTAGCAGTGTACATGTTGAGCAGCTCTATATATTTTGGCTAATGACTTAAGCACTTACATTGTAATATACCTGTTCAAATCTGAAATAGAAAATACCAAAAACAAGCGACATCCGGGACAAAGCCGACCTCCATTATAATACAAATGGCCAGTTACTCGTACATCTTATCTATTAGTTAGTCTTTGCGTATAGAGATGATTCAAACAATTTTCAGAAAGCTTTACATTATATTGAAATAAATTTTTGTTTATTTTGCATAGGTCTGCATATGTTCCTTGGTTATGCCATTGTATGAAATTCTGCAATGATTTTTTAAATTTCAGATGTAACCAAGCAAAATATGGCAGAACTGCCCGCACGAGCTTGTGACGGACTAGGATCTCCGTCAGATGTTAATCGAGTACCCATTTAAATAATAACACTGCTGAGCGTGATGCTGATCTCATTACCTCAACAAAAAAGCAAATCTGGAAATAGGATGTCACAAACACATCCTGCGGCCTTGAACTAGATAAGTTGTACGAAAAACCTGCCAAAAATTTGCCAAAAATATATACCGCTGTAGTGAGTGTTTCAGGATTTTATCACTAAATTTATTATTCGACATATAAACCAACAATTTTTTGCAACACAGAAGCTTAAAATTTAAATTTTCGTTTACATTTTTTTTTACCAAGACACTCCCAACGTTGCGTCAACGCAACATTACGTTGGGAGCCACTGGTAACACTTACTGAAATTTTAAAAAAAAATTGTTCTTAATTGTTTTGCAATTGATTGGAATTTACCAAAAAACTTCATAGATTTAGCTTATTTCTATCCTTGGGAAGAAATGGGTTAAAAAGCGAGATATCTACAGTTAGGGTTTCTACCTGTGCTAGCGGACCTAGCGTGTTTGCGTTGCGTGGGCGCAGCAGCTCGCTTGCATTAGTTGAAATATGTGCGTTTTATGTGTACTTTTTTTTGGTTTTACGACGATTTTTTACGTGTTCATCTACCCGACTCTCGACTCGCTAAAAAAATGGGAGACAATAATTGTGTTGTGTGTGAACATGCACTACGTAGTCGTCGGCGATATGTGCTTTCTGTACGTCTATGTATTATAAATCAGAAGGGATATTGAAGATTTTTTGTTACGCAAACAAACTTAGCCACTGATATTTAATCTAGCGAATATGCTATCAAACTCTCCCGTAAGTGAAATAAAGGGAAAGATGAAATAAATGTCATATTCGAAAGTCTTAAGCGAGTAACTCGATTTTAGAATGCAATTTACAATCGTTGAAAGACTTGCTTCTACTGCTCCTACCCGTTTTGGAACTTTTTTGAAATTTTGTACGCAAAATCCTGTGATACTTGTATAAAAGAATCCGAAACCGCTGTTTAGACCAGCGAATGAAATAACGGTAAATTAATGTTCAAAATGAACGAAGTCATGGCTTCCCGACACTTCTCGCAGACGACTTCGTCGTAGTATTAGCTTACCTACGGCTATAGTTCAAGAGTAGTGCCCTATCCCATACACAAAATACAGGAAATATCTCGAAACACAGGAATCATTGTGAGGAGTTTTCCAATACCTATAGAGGCATTTTCAATCCTTCCGGACATTTCCCTTGTTAAACGACATATGGAAAAGATGGGTGTCATTTGAAGGAAGATAATTCAGATAATGTTCGGAAGTATCTTCGACATTCGAAAGGAAGATGGCGGGTGCACGGAAAATGTCCATTCGACATTGAACACTGAACATTAAAAAAACTTGAAATTGAAAATTGATGACCTGTGAGGCTTACTACGACTGCGACCAACGAATGGTTGTCCAGTCAAAATATCCCAATTCAGGCCCCAAATAGAAAAAAATAGAGTAAGGCTAATTTTTGTTGTTTTTGAATTAGTGGGCTTCCAGGAATCTAAAACTAATTTTGCTAAAAGAAATTTTGATCGGAAAAGTCCTAAAAAGGACAAAAAAGGATACTCTTTAATCCTTGACTGGAGGTCAGCATGCGAAGTATCATATCAAAGGGGACGTCGATCACATTACGTATCCGGTGTTTGTTTCCTATTTCAAGGACCCTCAACGGAATAAGATTACGACGATCTTACTTGTTCGCGTCTGGTTTTTTTCTTTTGCGGCGAAGCACTTCCTCGTCCTTTGATTATATCCTATTGATGATTTACTGTATTGTCAATGCTGATTTAACCTATATAAAAGAATCCCACCAAAAGTAATACAACAACATAACTTTTGATTGAATTTAAACTTTATTTGGTCCAATCCAATCAAATTTTTTAATAAATTATGTTTTTTTTTTTAATCTACATGCTCAAAATTTAATGAGCGGCCTTCTTCTTCCAGGCATCGATTCCGTATCCGTAGTTAAGACCATGTCCGTAACCGAATCCGGTGGCGACTGGAGCAGCATGACCGAAACCAGCAGAGTAGGTTGAGACAGCTGGGGAAACGTATCCGTGTCCGAAAGCTGGGGCAACAGCGGCGTGAGCGAGTGGAGCAGCAAAAGCTGACTTCACAACTGGAGCAGCAACGGCAGCACCGTAGGTGGAGAAAGCTGGGGCAGCAGCGGCGTAGGTGGAGAAAGCTGGGGCAGCAGTGGCGTAGGTGGAGAGAGCTGGGGCAACGGTCTTAACGACTGGAGCAGCAACAGCAGCACCGTAGGTGGAGAAAGCTGGGGCAGCGGTAGCGTAGGTGGAGAAAGCTGGAGCAGCAGCGTAGGTTGAGACAGCTGGGGCAACGGTCTTAACGACTGGTGCGGCAACAGCAGCACCGTAGGTGGAGAAAGCTGGAGCAGCACCGTAGGTGGAGAAAGCTGGAGCAGCAGCGTAGGTTGAGATAGCTGGAGCGACAACTGACTTTACAACTGGGGCAGCGGTGGCGGCGAAGGTTGAGTAAGCTGGAGCAGCGACGGCAGCGTGACCAACAGTTGAGTAGGCAGAGACAGCTGGGGCAGCGATGGCGGCATGTCCGAAAGCTGGGGCGGCAACAGCACCATGGAATCCGTTGTAGCCAAGACCTGAGATACCAGCGTTATATCCGTAACCGGAATAACCGATAGATGGGGCAACGTAGCCGGCGGAAGCGGCACCGAAGAGAGCAAGAGCCAAAACAACGAATTTCTGAAAGGATAAACACGAAACGTTAATTCCAGTTCATATCCTCAAACATTGTGTTGTGTTGGTACTTACCATTTTGCTGGATACGTCTGTCTTCTGCAAAGGCAAAGTCAAATGTGCCGAGTTCAAGTGGTCAAGATCTATTTATACTTGGTTTCGACATCACGGTCAATGGATATAATTGACAACACGTGAAATAACACGTTTATGGCTATGCGAGAAGTAATTCTTCGGCAATTCTCAAAATCTTATATCTTTACATACTAATGAACGCCCAAATCTTTAACTATAACACATATGTTACATCTGTAAGATTGGTTTACAATCTTGTTAAAATATGCGGGACGACCGTATTTGATTGCAGAATTAGCAATTTTGTCAATACCTGCTGTTCTTTCTCCAATTTACCTGAATGAATTAGCATTTGCAAACTTTTTATAAATATCCAAAGGTATTATTGTCACCACAAAACTATAAAATACGAGTAGATAAAAAAAGTTCTAAAGAACATAAATGTCTTTTTACAATTTTATTAGTTACATGAGCAATAAATATTTTTACAGGCCCAATTAAACATTTTTTTAGAATTGGTCGTAATGTACATATATTTAAAAAAGCCACCGTTTTCAAGTATAAAATACGACACAAAATTATCAAGAATTTGTGTAAAGGTCCATCTAGGTTAGTCGCCAAATGGCGTCATGCGTAGCCAAATGGCTGTTGTAATTCCATCGAAACTAGTCGCCATTTGGCTGTGCGTCCAGTTTTGATATTTAATATGGCAACTCAACCAACCGCTTTGACAACCGCTTGTCAAATTTAAGGAGACAATTTTGCAACTTTTGTTCGATATTTTGTGTGGAAGTGAATAATTCTTGAATGGACGCGCAGAGTCCGATTTTGATAATTCAATTTAAAAAAATCACCAAAATTAAATTTTGGTTAAGTCACTTCCTGTCTCCATTTAGCTGCTATAGTGTGGACGCTAAGTAGCAGCCAAATGGCTGTACGCGATGCCAGTTTTTGGACGCGCAGCCATTTGGCGACTAATCTAGATGCACCTTTAGGGCGGAATTTGGATCTTTCGTGAATTGCGAATATTGAGAAGTTCCGAGGAAATGTACTAGTAGTTTGAGATAGAATGGGTTGTATGTAATTGATTAAATAATTGGGGTGAAGTAGATTTGGAAATACTATTGCTCATTTTTCAATTTCAAAATCAAAACTTTTTATAACAAATCAAATTTCATGTCGAAAATACATAAAAACCGAATAATTTTACCCCAAAATCCTCTCACACAAGAAATTATAAAAATGTTGAAAGGGAAGACGTTTTGTGGTATCGCAAACCCGATTTGAGTTTTTTCCATCCATTCTTCTTCGATATTGGCATACACAATGGTACTCATGTTCACGATTAAATCCATCTGTTCAATAGCGCAGGAGTGCGTTCCTTAATTCACTCGTAGTCGTAGCTGTAGTCATCGCTGACTACCGTCAGAGTTGTGAGAATTGTGAAGGAGCTCTCAGGGGAGCATATGGAAATGTTACAATAGCGGTTGAATTAAAAAAAGATGTTTACAAAAAAAAATTTAAAAAGTTAAAGAATATTCTACAATCAATTGAAATATGTATCATCAATGATTTCAACGAAATGGTAAATATGCCACTAATGTCCAGTAGTTGTAAATTCGAGAGGGAAAAATATCTAACTACCATCACAACTCCCAAAGCAATGTGAGCATTCAACACCGGTACAGACCTGCACGGTCGAGCGTCATGGTGGTAGCCTTCATGGCAAATCAAAAATCTCCATAGAATTCTCCCGCTAAAAATTCAAGTGATCGTCTTGTGCACAGATCGATAATAGACACAAGACCTGATGAGTGTTTGTCTATCTGTACGAAACCACAATTAGTGTTTTTATTCATCGAAATCAATCTGTACACTTTGTTTATTAATTTTAGGGTCGATAAAAAGCCAACATTGCCTAAAAAGTAATTTTATAATTGTAACATTTAATAATGGCACCCGCAAGCGACTCCGCATATAACCTCACATATTTGAACTCTGAACTGTCATTTTCCATAGCTATCGGTGGCTCAGTTCGAGAGTGCAAGTGAAATGTCAAACGTCCAAAGTTGACTCGGAGAGATAGCTATTTGTGACTATTGAAGTTATAGAACGACGAAAAGTGAATGTGAGTACCTAACTACATATTTTTACTCAGATCGTTTAAAAGGAACGCGCTCAGACATTTCAAGTTTGAATTTTCAAAATGACGAAAACGAACGAATTTTAAATAATTTAGATAGGCCCAGTAGATGACTTCTCTGCTATATGCACCGTAATTGCCAGGAAGAAATGATACGCCACTGTCATCATTTCCTCCTGACATTTACGGTGCAGAAACATATTACAGATTATTAATTTCCAAGGGCTTTGAGCATTGAGCCCCCAAAACATAGGTTATCCTCAGGCTGATGAGAATTACCGTCAGTTCGGACTGACACAGGTCATGCCTTTCCTTTTTATACCCTTCGCGCATAGAGTGAAAGGGTATATTACTTTGTCATGAGGTTTGCAACGCATTGAAGGAAGCATCTCCGACCATATAAAAAGTATACATATATGATCAGCATGACTTAGGGAGTCGAATGGGCACATTGGCCCAAACGCCCCATTTGGGTTCTTCAAAGAAACATTTTTTACACCAATTTCACAAAACCTTGAAATAACTTCTCTTTATCAAAGTAACAAAAAAGGTAAAAACAAATGGAATCGTACTATAGGGCCATGCTCCCGCATCCCCCAATAAATTTTTTAGAGTAAATATTTTATTTTTCCCACTTATTCCAACCAAACCCCACACAAATATTGTTATGTCGACCCCACAGAACTTTTGTGAAGACGTAAGGAAAAGACTGAAGGGGGAGGTTTAATACAAGTCGTAGGTACGCCCGAAAAAACTTTCAGCCCGAGAAGAGCGACCGCGCCCGAAATTAACCTCGGTCTCGTTTTCTTCTCCTTTCAGCGGTGCAGAAAGCGTGCAACCGCGCGCCGTTCACATTTGTATTATGTTTTATGGTCCGTCGTGGCCCTCGCCCCTAATCAAGATACTGCTGCGATAGGGTTTTCCCACAGTGATATAGATGTAACGTCAGTGGTCACAGTTGGACATTCAAACAAATGGGCTATATCCTAATGCGCGCTAGTACATTTTCGACAGATATTTTGAATGTCCGAGTTTAGTCGAGATAAGTATAATTTGGCCGCGAACAAAAGCCCGACCGAAGTCGAGCTAACGTTATCCTGGTGGCTCGCATGAGACTAATCTCCTCAGGTGAAATAGATGGTGGAAGCACTGAGAGGACAGTATTCAAACTTAGGCTCGAGATAGATCGATCCACTTCCACTGTGTGATGTGAATTGCTGCGATGGCGGCTCTGTATATTTCATCCTCAAAGGAGTCCCTCTTATATCGCTGAACCTCTCACTCAAGATATCGGAGCCCACGTCAGACATTACATGGGGGAGGAATTCCATCCATGGGATGATTGTTGGGATGGTCCCTTCTGTAGCAACCGACAAGATACTGTTTAGATAGTATAGAATAAGCTGACCATACGTACAGCATTTTGCTGTACAGTACAGCATTTTGACCTGTCGTACAGCATTAATAAGTGTACAGCAATATGTACAGCATTCCCAATGTCATACAAAGAAACCTAAACCGATACATATTAAGCTCCTCGAAGAGGACTGTGGTCAATCTTGTCTGTTTAAAAGTATTTTTAGCAAGATAAGTGCACTTTCAATTGGCAAACGTTCATTTTCGATAACTCGGGAACTCTTTGATCGATTGTTCTGAAATTTAGCACACTTGGCGCTCATAATTCCTCCTCCTCCTCTCTCCGTTCAATAGTTGCAGCTGCCCAAATCGCACTTTTGTCTTTTCTAATCGAAAATTCTCCATAAAATTTATCCAATAAATATGACATTGACAAACTTGTGGAACGCCGCACTTCCCATATTTTTGAACTTTGAACGGTATTTCTGAATTGACAAACTTGTTGTTTGAAGAGCTACTTGGCGCTGACATTTCCTCCAAATTTCAAGGTCCTACCTATTCGCTGTCAGGAGTTACAACTGTCCAAAGCACACTTTTGAAAATTGTCCATAACTCGTAAATTTTTGAGCGGAAAATTTTGAAATTGGGTAGACTTGTATGGGGCACCGAACTGCCCAAATTGGGTGAAAATTTCATCTATAGCTGCCTAGGTTTAGAAGTTACAGCCGTCATCAAATTCAATAAAATATCACTAATATAACCATGGAGGAATGCATACTCTCCTCCAGAAACATCGCAACTACAATAAGCCACCCTGCCAGGAAAGCCGCCAACCGCTTAAGAATTATCTGCCCAATGAGGTATCAGTTCATCTATTGCAATAATCGAAACGAAGCTATTAACAAAGCAGGCCGATGATCAGGGCATTTTTTTTTACTACTGTATCATCTCTAAAAAATCCTTGCACTACGATATTAACCTTCGGGCGGGCGCAATGCATCTGACAGATTAAGTGACCAGCTTTTGTTTCGCCAATCAGCGATATTAAAAGGGAGAGATCTGAAACGCACAGTAGCTTAATCTTTATCGATCAACTACCTAAAACAGTTTTCAGTTTTTATCTACCATATGTCTGAGAGGCGGGAGGGGATGAAATAATCTCTCAGATGTATTGCGCCCGATTGTGTTATTATCTCATTTTCTATGAAAATTTCCACTTGTTGTACTCTTCACATTGCGTAATAACGTTAAGTTGACTTTTAGGCTCACCAAATCGTTCAATAGTGTGTTTTTAGTAAAATAAGCTCACATATTTCAAGCGGTCGAGTTGTTGGAGGGTTTTTACATATTGAAGCGATTGAAAGCGGAATATTCTTAGAAAATTGGAAATGTGAAGGGTATCAAACTTTGTGAGCCAGTTTTTGTTTCTAAAATTTCGTAGAACTGTTTCAAAAAGACAATGCAACAATAAATAAGAGTCTTAAATATACAGAAACTTAGTTTCATTCTTTTTTTGTGCACTTAATCTGTCAGATGCATTGCGCCCGATCGTGTTAGGATTAGTATTGCGCCCGCCGGAAGGTTAAAGAGCATGAAAATGCGGGTTCGACTCCTAGCACGGCACCAAAATTTCCATACTTCAAATATACAACTATGGTACATTTACATTATTTCTGTTTTAGGGTCTCGGCTAGTCAGAGACAGGAAAAGAGTCATCATCATCCGCACAATGTTGCTGGGACTGCAAACTCAAAATTCAAAAGTTGAAAAAGCACTGACTAAGGGGGAAATCGTAGGCGAATTGCGTGTAATTAAGAGGTAAAGGCTAATCATGTGCAAGCGGTATCGTTGAAATGCAACAGGGGTCATCCTCAATTGTCCTTTCTTAAAATATGGTTTTTGAAATGTGTAACATCTTTAATAACAAAATTGGACCGCCAATTTAGTTAGACGGGAAATCTTAGAAGATATGCATTACATATCCCTACCCATAAGAAAATTGCGCGCTCAAGGTGTTGGAAAAATGTTGGGCTTGCCCCTTCTAAACGAGAATCTGCTATCCCTAGCTATGCTATGCCATTGCTTGTTGTAGTTTTGCGGGCTAAAACATACATTTATACTTCTTATGATGTTTATGGGTCCTGTTTAGTATCGCCAGCACCAACAAGGTTCACCACATATTTCCCTGAATATTGGCTACTACTCTTTCTCAATTCTCTTTATCAAGAAATCACTTATGAAACTAAGGCGAATATGTGGTCGTTTTATGGCAAGCCTCATGGTGGGAAAATCTTGACATATTATGCTTTCTCTAAATCGGCGTGAAAGGACGTGGTGAGGAGCAAATTGTATGATTGGTTTGCCCGAATCCCGAATTCCGCAATGTGTACAGCATTGGGCCTTCGAGATTCTGGTCACCTTAGTATAGAAGGTTGTCGCACGTGTTGGCATAAACTGGGTCTCCTGATGTAAATACAATAGACATCCAGTAGTGATGCGTATAGAACAATATTCGGACATTCTTGTATTTTGCTCCAGTTGGTATCGCAAACTGGTGTGGATCATACTGGAGCAGCATAATCAGGCACTATTCGACCCACGGCTCGACATAATGTCAGAAGTTTGGCGGCAGATTTTTTTTTTTAATTCTGATCTTCAGCTTATGCAGTTTAGGGTGTTCAATAAATTTAAAATAAAAATATAAATATTATCGATATTTGTCCTTTACTGACCGGAGAGACTAGAATCCTTCTGGAGAATTTCAATACCCTTAGGTCCTTAACCCGTTGCGTCACAGGCTATAAAAATCGGTTGTGATCAGAGGTACGTCTGACAGACGTAGGCATATGAGGGAAACTATTTTATTTTCTTATTTTTTTCTGCTTTATTCAATGTTTTAGTTTAGCAAACGATTAACCATTGTTTTTTCATTATTATAGCAAAGTAAAAAGAAAATAAAAAAAGTAGTTATATGTAATATAAAAAAATGAGTTTTTAATTGTAAATTAACTAATTACATTTTATACGTTTTCGGCTATTTTTTTAAAATAATCTTCACTATAGAAAAAGAACGATTGCTACGTGAATAAATATTTCAAAAATTGTTTCTAAAATAAAAAATAATAGTTTTGAAACACAAACTTATTTTTTTTAATATTACCATTTTTATACGCGTTTTTCGGGATTTTATAAATTTTTTTTTCAATAACCCTTCAGTGGGCGCGCGGGCTACAATTGTAGCCCACACTTTTTTAAATGGCGATCATTTTCAGGATATAAACCGAATTCATTTGAACTGCTCAGTAGCTGTTAAAATATTGCTTCTTAATCGAATAAGAATATTTTTGATATTTATTGGGCCTAGAAACTAATATTTTTTTGCGATCAAAGTCCACTGGGCTACAAGTGAAGCCCGTGCGACCAATCATGTTACTTTTTTGGTACTCATAGATATCCATTAAAATAAAAATATTATTATAAAACATTGTAGAAAATAGGAACAGTAAAATGTTTGACAAAAAAAAAGGGTTTCAAGATAAATGTACAAAAATTAGATTACTATTTTAACGAAAAACCTGGAGTTGAAGTCAAAGTCATTTCTTACAGCGTGGATATGTTACCTGTTACTAACATTACTTAGTTTCTGGGTGAAATTTTTATCAGTTCTAGCGAAATATTACGAGAACAGTGTTAATATGAATATTGTGAGTAAAATTCAATCAGTTTGATTCACTATATATTTAGCTTTCTAGCAAGAAACTGTACTCCCAGTTTAAAAAATTGTGAATATTGGGTACCCAAAAATGGGCGAAGTTTGGAATTCCACAAACTGGGCATTTTTAACTGCATTCTCTCGCTCAGTGTTCCATTTCGAAGATTTTTTGTTGATTTCTGAGAATATAGACTTTTTTGGGGTTTTAATTTTTAAAAGTAAATGTTTTGTTCACCTAAGTAAGTTAATGTCAAAAAAGACTTAAAATAGGACTAATCGGCATTTCTCCCTCTTTTATTATATATATTTCATTAAAAAATTAAAGATTTTATATTTTTTAATCTGTACAGTAATCAAGAGACCACAGACCGAGCAAGAAAAAATAAATAAAATTGAACAACATTTTTTTTATATAATTTTAAATTGTAGCCCGCGCGCCCAACCACGTGACAAATGGGTGCGCGCCTAACGAAGGGTTTATATGTCGCTTTGAAATCTACATTTTAGCTCAAAAACTTTGAAATACAAAAATACTTTAGCATCTGTTTAAAAAAATAGGTATTTACGCAATAATAATTATATCACAAAGAGTAAAAGTCCGTTACCATTTAAATTCCTGTTTGTTTTTGTTGTCATTTTATACAGTTACAACAACAATTTCCAGAAAATCAGTTTCCGATAATCGCATTCATTAGTACATTTTAATATTTGTCACATAAGTAACCTAAATCAACGAAAAATGCAACTCCGGGTAAGAAGAATCTTAGACCAACAGAAAAAAGTAGTGCGGATCACAGGCTACGTCTGATAAACGTATATGGTTTGCGAAACAGAGTTGTACACGCCAGGGGATAATGCTGATCGAAAAATATTCTTTATTAGAAGAAAATCGGACAGTCGGGGTGGATAAGGCTTTTGAGTTATTACGTTTTATATGCCGAGTATATGTCCACTGGATGTAACTGTGACGCAACGGGTTAAACTCAGACCATGTCCCCATTATATCAAAGACTTCACAAACCAGCTGAACTGACCAATTCAGAATGGCTTACGTTTTTTAATAATAAACGAGCCCGAGGCTAATTTCGGGCGAGGCCGAAATTTGGATACCCTTCGCTCCCCTCGGGCTAAAATTTTTTTTTTCGGGCGTACCTATGACTTGTGTTCAGTCCTCCCCGCTTCAATGCTTTCCTTGAATTTTGACATAAGTGCCGGGGCGAAGATTTATTGGGGGAAGCGGGGGACGTGGGTTTCTAAAAAGAACAAAAAAGGAGGGGGGTTGTTCGGCAGCCCTATGAACGCATGGACTTTCCATCAATTTTACGTATGTTTGAGGCACCTATTATAAGATTTGGTTGAAATTTGGGTCCAAAAAAAAAAGTATTTTTTATAGGAACCTAATTTAGGGGTTAAGTTTGTATGGCTACCCCACGACCCCACAGTCCGATTTCATTTATTTTGACGTTTGTTATGTGGCATCAATAGAAATATAATTTTATGAGGTTTGATTGAAATTGTTGTGCAAATAAAAATGTTTTTTTTCTTAGAAAAATTTGATTTGGGGGGCTAGGTTTGTATGGTGGCCCCATGACCACATGGTTCGACTCCATCTATTCATACATATGTTTTGTGGCATCAATAGAAACACATTTGTGTGAAGTTTCATTGAAATTTGGGTATAAATAAAAAAAATCTTAGAAGAACTTAATTTGGGGAGCTAGGTTTGTATGATAGCCCCATGACCCCATGGTCCGATTTGGTCCATTTTTACAGATCTTTTGTGGTATCACTAGAAACACATTTGTCCAAAATTTGATGGAAATCGATAAGAAAATAAAAACGTTTTTCTTAGAAGAACCTAATTCGGGGACTAGGTTTGTATGGCAACCCCAAGACCCCATTGCCCGATTTGGTCGATTTTCACATATCCCAAGTAGCACAAACGAGTTGTTAAACGGTTATATAACCGAAATACAACCATGGTTATATGACATTATTGTTAGGAAAATGGTTGTAAAAACGTTTTAAAAACGTTTGCCAAACCGTAAAAAAGAGGTTTTTGCCTGGCTATAAACGTAACATTATTGTTGTAATATCGTTGTCTTTCAGACATTATTGTTGTAAAATTGTTTTGAATATAACTACAATTTCGAATGCTAAAACATTAAAATTTTAATACTTTTTATTTTTTTATTTTATTCAGAATGGTCAATTTTATTTATCTTACACACTTATCTCAGAGAGTATTATAATATTTTATTACTTTTTAATCCAATGAAATTACCTTTTTATCTATTTGCCTCAAGCTGGAATCGAACCTGGTTCTCTTGCGTGCTAGTCTGTCATCATTGCCATTGCGCCATAAAGGAAATACTTCTCATGTTCTCTAAATCTGAAGTACTTCACGCGCAATGCATGGCGGTCGCAAGATTGATTCTCGATCGTGCGATGTTTTATTTTTCTTTTTTTCATATGCCAAAAATTCTAATAACATAATTCCTTTATGCTATTTGTTTCCGTTTAGCGCTGGGAAGCTTTGTACCCAATATAATTGCAAATATAAAAAAGATACTTTCGGTTCAAATTCTAACAATTGTGTTATGTATTAAACCATGTTGTATTTGTAACAATAACGTTACTTTATAACAAAATTTTCCAAAGAACAACAATTGAGTCAAATTTTAAACAATAATGTTACAAAGACAACATTAAGGTTTTCAGGAGAACAAATTGTCCCAAATGAAACCATCTAGTTAATTTTGCAGCAAATTTTTAAGTTCAGACTCCAACATAATGGTCAATTTTGTAACTATAACCCATATTGTTGATTAGTAAACTAAAATATAACCAAAAATCGGGTTGTGAATCTAACCAAGGTTATTTTGTGCTGCTTGGGATGTTATGTGTCAGCAACGAAAACACATTTGTGTGGAATTTTATTGAAATTAGTCCATAAATAAAAAAGTTTTTCTAAGAAGAGCCTAATTTTGGGGGGTAGGTTCGTATGGCAGCCCCACGACCCCCTTGTCGGATTTTAGCGATTCAAACATTGCCTGCAACAAAAAGAAGCATGTGTACAAAAATTCAGCTCCATAGCGGCTTAATAAGCGAAGGGTATAAAAAGCAGATTGGGACGGTTTCACTGCGTACACCTCCGCGAAGTTCATGGAGCTACTTACACCTACAAATGTTCGTACGGCCGAGGGGAGTATTAGGAACGTCATTACAAAAGCAGCGGCACGTTTTATTCCTGCTGGACAACCAGAAAGTTCGACCAAATTTTCCGACTAGTGCCGCTAGATTAGCTGTTGAACGGGACGTCGTAAGAAGCACCAATCCATGTGATCCAAGAATTCCGGAGCTCAACAACAAGATTCAAAGACAAGCTAGAGACTACAGAAGGTCGAAATGTAATGAGCACCTCAATAACTGCAACTTTAAATGAAGATGCCAGTAAATTATGGAAATGCCTTTCCTGACAGTGATTGGTAAGGTACCATGGCACTATACTGTACCTTTTAAACATGAAAATTCATCTGATTTTTTCTCGAATATTCGGGCTAGCTATTCGAAACATAGGTGTATAAACTTTAATTTTATCACCAATGACCTCCGCAATACCCGCGCAAAATTATGATTCACTTGTAAATGTTCCATTTCATGAGAGTTATAAACCATATATATTTCTTCTCTAGATTCAAATGAATTGTTTTTCTGAGTATTTATTTTAAAATATAATTGAAATTTAAAATTTTATGTTTATACATATTTTTATGTGTGCTACAAACTTACCTTCTTGGATACTATGTTTTACTTAGCTCGTTCGCTTAGTACGCTTTTGGAAAAAAAATTTAGGGTCCTTCATAACAATAACTAATACCATTGTACTACTCGTACTTTAATTTTATTTTAACATCCATAATTGTTTTATTTTAATCTGCTCACGTTATAATTGCATTTATTCGATCTCATTTTGCTGTAATTTCAAGGATATTATAAATGGAATACAATTGTCTCTTCGAAAAACAAACAACATAATTATTCAATAATGCAAGAGATAAAAATAAAAGCTAATCAATCAAATACTGCTCCAATCACTTAAATTTCAGATCAACTCCATATACCTATAATAATGTTTAAAGTTGTCTAAATGCACCCAAAATTATTTTTTGTTCTGTTTTATTTAAATTTGATACTGAAAAGTGCAAGGTTTGTCTTCAACTTCACTTTCATTCGTCTGCAATTTATTTTGCTTGGTTTCAACTCGAATGACACACACCGGCTGAACCACCTTTTTTTTTGCGGCGAGCGCTCTGGCTGAATTAAAATTAACCTACCGTTTGATTTAATGGATGATGATGTTGCAGATTCTGGATATAGATCGTATGGTGGTCAATGTTCGGATAAATTTAAATCTGGAGCACATTTGGATCGAAATAAACAATGAGTGTTTTTTTGTTTTCAAAGAAAGAATTCTCAACGAATGAATGTTTTTTATGCATCGGAACGGAGACGAGTGGTCTGACATGAAGTTAATTTCAAAATCTTTCAATATGGGAATGGCGTACAGTGACCGATATTCAAGACTGGATTTTATGGTTAGAATGGTTAGAATATTTCACTTTCGATAGGCACTTTTTTCGGTTTAGTTTTTCTTTATACATAGTTTTTAAATGAATGGAATATTTAACAAATATGTTATGGTCTTGGTCACACTTATTTATGAAAAAAGGACACATTGATTAATTTGCACGATTTTCATCGGCGGAATTTGGAGTGGTGGGTACAAAGATGATTTAGTTCCGTTCCTTATTGATGGTAAGTAACTAATGCGAAATTACCATTTCCGTAATGTCGAAAAAAAGACGGTTGTGTTTTTCATCTCAAATTAAAGCTTGTTTAATTGCTAAATAAAATAAATTCCACATATGTATTTAATGCATGGAGCGTCATTACGCCGATACCTCACTTGGAAAATAACAAAAACTTAAAATTCGCAATTTTTATGAAAAAAGAAGCCCCAACTTTGGAGAGAGGTATCTAAGTAAGTATTTGACCTACAATATTGCCTAACACTTCATTTTGTTGGACATTTTATCTAATTCAAGTCTCGCAAACCATTTTTCTCCCAGACGACTAGTTTATAGTTAACCCTCGGATGGTTCAGGTAAATTTTATATACGTAAATAGTTCAGTGGGGTCTGACAGACCCCCAGGCAAATCTGAACAATGCCCGCAAAATGTCGTCAGTATTTTGCACTGTGCTTCGACGAATATTGACCGTTGATTTCCTCCTTCTTAGAAGAGGTTCGACAAGCGTATAGCCAAGTTCGTTGAGGAAGCTTTGTGTATTATATAAAATACCCACCTAATTCTTACGCTCAGAAAAGTCTTTAATTTAAGACTTGACTTAAAGGTCATAAGGTAATGACACAATTGTGTAAGGAGATCCTTATAAATGAAAACCAGTTAAAAAAGGCATAATTTTGAATGAATTGAGTAAAAAAATTTAAAAATTCCTAATTCAAAACACCCTAAATTCTCCATAGATATTTTCCACGGTGATATGACCGGGGAATCGAAAAATAATACATAAAATGGTCGAGACAAATTTTGGAACCATATTCGGATTGTAGCTTATGGAATTCCCCATCATTTCCGAGATGTTCCATGACAGTAAGCATGCATTTTCATTGAGAAAATCGCAGCGGACAAAAATATCATTTTCATTCCGCCCGATGTCTATCCAGACCTTTAAACTCGTCTGCTATACGCTTTAGCCCCACACACCCGAGCTGCAGACCATAATTTTCGTGCGTCTCTAATCAAGTACTTTCCCCTTTCTATTATACCTACGTATTCCAAATATGAGGAAATGCCTGAAATGCTGTTAGACGGGAACACGGTTCTTCTATAAATCGTCGCTGTAAATCAAAACCGCCATATCTGCAAAATCCATATTTTACACCAGAGGGTTTTTGAGTTTTTGCCAACGGTATTTTAATATAAACGTCCGTTCGATGCACCACAAAGTTACACAAAATTGGATTAAGTTTATATGCATACTGTTATTATTGAAGTAGTAGTTACAAATAAATTAAAAAATTCTTTACTTAGAAGAAATCTGCAGATATACCAGTTTGGTTTTAGAATCAGAGCAGTTATGCCAGTTTGATTTAAAAACAGTGGCACTGTTTGCACTGTTGCACTGCACAGTATTCTAAAAGGAATATTGTAAAGATAATTCGGTTTTACTTACAATTATGAACGGTTTTTTTTTTCGGAAATTTTTGAAGCGATTGACGTATTGCCCGATAGATCTGTCTTTTACTAAATTGAAGGGCAATTTGCGCCGAAATGAACACCGGCACAACCCCATTTGATGTATTTTTACCCCAATTTATTCAACTATACAATGTGCCGGTATGACAGAAAAATAGAGAAACAAAAAAACCATTTTTTTGATATCAAAAACTCAAAAACGAAATTTTTGCACTTATGCCGGTTTTGTTTTACAGCGACGAAATGTGTTTGGGGTATCTAACACCCCAGGTTGTCGTTTATGTTATATTTTGCGATCAGTGTCGCTGAAATTCTAAAAATGAGTACTCGCAGGCCACTTAGAATTTGATATTTGGGGCGGAATTCATAGTCCCTACTTACCTAAAGAATAAATGTTCCCTTAACCTTCTTCCAGGCGCATGGGCGGTAATTTATCGGCCCGATCATACAAACACGCATAACTTTTTTCCTGTTGACCTGTAGTACATTACCTTCCCACCGGTCATTAAACGTTCGTGGACGGTAAATTTTGGTAGATAGGTAGTTGTGTTCAATTCAAAATGTGTGTGCTCTGTGTAATATCACTGGAGTGACACGATTTGCAAAAACTGCAGAGCTTGTTTTCTTGTGGGCCTGTCTACACGCGGAACAAAAACGTGTTCGGTATCGTAATAATATATTGTAATTTCTATCTGGCAATGACATGACATGACATTAGTCAGTCGTGACTTAACCTTTACGAATAAAAGACGTATATTACAAAGCTCGGTGTTTTCGCGGTAGTTAGTAGAAACCTATCAGTGGCGACGAGGATAATGGACGCATCATCAATAAAGACCCTTGTGACCGAACTTTTGGCAGCACAAGAGCAAGCCGCGAAACGCCGCGAAGAATCGCTCTTGAAAGTGTTATCATCTATGCAATCTGCACCATCCGCCACAACAACGGTAAAATCTTCGACATTACCGCAATTAACGGAATTTGAACCGGACCAGGAAGATTCCACTAAATTCGATGAGTGGATTAGTCGCTTCGAATTTTCCGTTGACTGCACAATGCCGAACATGGAGGATGGCGAAAAAGTTAAGTTTTTGATGACAAAACTTTCGGCCGCAGCATTTAGCGAATACTCAAAGTACTGTCTACCCAAAAGTGTAACCGATCACGATTTTAAAACGACGAAAAAACGGCTCTGTACGTTATTCAGCAAAAGGCGTTCAATCTTTGCAGATCGGTACGATATCGCGAAAGATGACGGGGAAGATTTTCGACATTATGCGAATCGCGTACGTGCCGCAATGCGTAACTACAAATACACGGAGCAAACGGAGGAGCAATTCTCGTGTTTAGTGGCACTGACTGGTTTGAAATCGGCATCAGATGAATTTCTGCGTGCACGCATTCTACAAAAACTCACATCAGATGCAGAAAAAGTTACATTCGATTCTGTAATGCTCGATTGTGAGGAGTTCATTGCCATGAAAGACGAAACCAGAATGTACGAACAATCTCAACGAATCGTCAACAGCGTTAGAAGTTGCAATCGTCGTGTCAACAGTGGTCCCACTCAACGCCCGAGCAAGGGGCAATTTCGTCATGTCAAACCTACAAGACAGGCTAATGAGGTTAAGTCGCACTCGACAGATAGCAAAAAACCACCTTCATCGTGCAAAAGGTGTGGTGAGTTCCATTGGCATAAAGACTGTCCGTACGTCAAATACAAATGCCATTCGTGTAAAGCTATCGGGCATCTGTCAAAAATGTGTAAGAAGAGAGACATATCTGTGTCGTGTCTCGAAATGACAAATGCAGTGTCTACTGACTCGGGAAGCTTAATTAAAGCAACAATCGACATCAATAAAACTTTCGTTATTGTATATCTCGACAGTGGATCGGAGGTGAATATAATCAACAAAAATACGTGGAATTCAATCGGAAAGCCTGTGATGAACAGTTGTATGGAGCAAGCGCGAACATACAATGGCAGCCTTATGAAATTTCTGGGAAAATGTCAATAACATTCCACTACCAAAATGAACAATTTGAAGATTTATTCTACATCGCACCATCGGGATCGATGAATCTTCTTGGCGTGAACATGATGCGTAAGCTACGATTTCTATCACCCAAAATACTAAGTTTGACAGTTAGTCAGAATGATTTCGTCGAGAAATTGAAGTGCAAGTTCCCGTCCGTTTTCGGAGACGATTTAGGAAAATGTACGAAACTTAAAGCAACTCTACAATTGAAACCCGGTGCGGTTCCAGTCAAATATAAAGCTCGTCCTGTGCCATACGCGACGAGGCATCGAGTCGAATCGGAATTGAACCGTCTTCAGTCAATTGGTGTTATTAAGCCCGTGGACTATGCCGAGTGGACAGCACCGATTGTAGCAGTAGCAAAGCCGAACGGAACCACAAGACTTTGTGCAGATTACTCTACAGGCCTAAATTCTTCTTTGGAATTAAATCAGCATCCTTTGCCTCATCCCGACGACGTTTTTGCCGTGCTAAATGGAGGGTGCATATTCTCGAAAGTCGATTTCTCAGAGGCGTTTCTACAAGTGGAGTTGGACGATACATCAAAAAAGCTATGCAACATCGCGACGCATCTTGGCATTTTCGAATGGCAGCGTTTACCCGTAGGGGGGAAATCATCGCCTGGAATTTTCCAATCGATCGTGGATACCATGCTAGCTGGGCTTGATTTCGCGATTGGATACATTGATGACATCGCGATTGTGAGTAAAACTCAAGAGGAGCATTGCGCACACATTGAAGAAGTGTTTCGACGGATCCAAGACGCTGGATTTCGAGTTCGTTTGGAAAAGTGTGACTTTTTCAAAACATCCATGAAATATCTCGGATATATTATCGACAAGCATGGACGTCGACCAGACCCGGAAAAGATAGCCGCTATAGTCAAAATGCCACAACCGCAGAACATCACGACACTACGCTCATTTTTGGGAATGGTAAATTATTATCAATCATTTGTTAATAATCTACGTTTTATTCGTCAGCCTTTAGATGAATTGCTTAAACAAAGCCAGCGTTGGCATTGGTCGCCAAAATGTCAGCAAGCCTTTACGCAAATTAAAGATATCCTTCAATCGGACCTCCTACTAACGCATTACGATCCTTCACTGGCAATTATAGTAGCAGCAGATGCATCAAATGCAGGTTTGGGTGCAGTAATCCAACATCGTTTTCCCGATGGCTCAGTCAAAGCAATACAACATGCATCTCGATCGTTAAGTCCCGCCGAAACCAACTATAGCCAAATAGAGAAGGAGGGTTTGGCTCTCATTTACGCTGTGCACAAGTTCCACAAAATGCTTTATGGACGATCATTTACATTACTCACAGACCACAAACCGCTGGTTGCAATTTTTGGAAGCAAAAAGGGTATTCCACAGCATACTGCAAGTCGTTTACAACGGTGGGCAACGACTCTCATTTCTTATAATTTTGCAATTGAGTACCGGAACACTGCAGATTTCGGGCAAGCAGACGCTCTATCACGTCTTATCAGCAGTCAGCCGACTTCGGATGAAGAGTTTTTAATAGCAAGCATGCAAGTTAATTTTGATTTTTCAAATTATAAATCGATAGTTCCTGTGACGTTTGATCAACTACTTCAGCATACCAAGCGAGACTCAATGCTTCAAGCCGTTACACAATACATCGCAAATAACTGGTCGAAAGGCAGTGAGTTGAAGGCATCCGCACAATGGGCAGAGATTAAACAGTTCTACAACAGACGGTCAGAACTGAGTATTGAAAGCGATGTACTGCTTTTTAAGGAACGCGTCATCATTCCAAACACTCTTCAACAACGAGTTCTAAAATTGCTACACAGAGGTCATCCCGGAATTCGCCGCATGAAATCCTTAGCACGGAATTATGTCTACTGGCCGAATATGGATAAACACCTCGAAACAATGGTAAGATCATGCTCCCATTGTATTGCAGCAGCAAAGCAACCCACGAAATGTGAGCCTTTTTCGTGGCCCCAAGCGAACCATCCATGGCAGCGAATCCATATGGACTACGCAGGTCCGTATATGGGTAAATATTTCCTTGTCATCGTCGATGCTTACTCAAAGTATCCTGAAGTTTTTCCTATGGACAAGACTACATCGCTCTGTACAATCAACAAATTGAGGACGATTTTCATCCGGCATGGACTTCCTGAAGTTATTGTAAGCGATAATGGAACTCAGTTCAGCTCATACGAGTTCAAGAACTTTTGCTTGGAAAACGGAATCACTCATATATTTTCCACTCCTTATCACCCGCAGTCCAATGGTCAAGCAGAAAGGTTTGTTGATACCCTAAAGAGAGCTTTGAAGAAATTAAAAGGGGAGGAAAATGTAGACCGTTCAGTTGAAATTTTCCTGGAAACATATAGAATCACACCTAATAGTTTATTTCCAGAAAACAAGTCCCCTCGGAGTTATTTCTAGGACGGAAAATACGAACAACTCTTGATATTCTAATGCCTCCCATGAAATGCTCATTCGATGACAAAAAGCAGCTCGACAACCATGGACCAAGAAAACGCAGTTTCTCTATGGACGCCCTAGCTCTATGCTCGTCACCGTCCATCTCATTTTTGGAGACCAGGCAGGGTCATACGCAAATTAGGAAACGTGATCTACGAAGTTAGCTTGTTGGATGGATCTACGAACCGGTTCCATGTAAACCAACTCATACCGCGGATCGAAGACTTGAAGACAACTCGTGAACCTATTTCGGAAATGGCTTACACGTTTTTCAACAACTCAACAAAACCGACTGAGACTGTTAGCTCGAATGATCATCGTGAGGAAACATCAACGTCGAGTGCAATCAACGATTTATCGGCCCCAATACCACGACGAACAGGTCGCGAGATAAAGCCGGTAAAGGATTTTCAAGTAAATCCTCGTTTGAAGAGGTATTAAAATACGAAGCGATACACACCCCTCATTGTAAGTTATAATGCTCATATTATTTGAATTACTGTTTTGCATTTAGTTTTCTGAAAGAAAAATTGTTACTATTGTATTCAACTGCTTAATATTTTGAAGTCCTGAATTTTTATATTTTCTATCATTGAATTTATTAACTTTGTTCTTTGCGTTTAATAAGTTAAAAGGGGAGGTGTTCGGTATCGTAATAATATATTGTAATTTCTATCTGGCAATGACATGACATGACATTAGTCAGTCGTGACTTAACCTTTACGAATAAAAGACGTATATTACAAAGCTCGGTGTTTTCGTGGTAGTTAGTAGAAACCTATCAAAACGCGACAACAAAAACGGTTTTTATATGAAAATTTAATTTTTCCTTGCCTTGTTTGTCGCGAATCTCTTCTAAAAAAACAGTTTTTCATCTTGTTCTTGTTCCGCGTTTAGACAGGCTGGTTCAGCAGATAATAGCAGTTTTTATGATGATTAATTGGGACATGTTCTTCTTTCGATTTGCCATAATTATAAAAATAGTAACTGTACGATTGACCGCAAATGGCGGAGGTAAGACGGGGACGGTAAATTACTGCCTCGCGCTGGTTTATGTTACAGAATGAGGTACTTCTGGATGAAGATTAAGGAATAAGGATTTCCTTAAACTTCTTGAAAAAGTGAAAGAAAGCTACCGAAAACAACTCCATAAGTTTAGTGATGAAAACTAGCGCTATTTTTTGGAATGCAATTTTGTACAAGGGTGCCATCGAAATTCCATCGAAATAATGACATTCGTTTTTAAATCGTCAGGTTCCTGTGTGCCACCCTGGACCACATGAATCTCCACTCCATATTAATAAAAACAAATAAATTTGACTGAACCTGAACTTTATTTTGCCATATCCAATCGGGTTTTTTTTAAATTATTATACTATCTCCTCTCCTAACTCAAAATTTAGTGAGCAGCAGCCTTCTTCTTCCAGGCATCGATTCCGTATCCGTAGTTAAGACCATGTCCGTAACCGAATCCGGTGGCGACTGGAGCGGCATGAGCGAAACCAGCAGAGTAGGCTGAGACGGCTGGGGCAACGTATCCGTGTCCGAAAGCTGGAGCGACGGCAGCGTGGGCAATTGGGGCAGCAACAACGGACTTGACGACTGGAGCAGCGGCGAAGGTGGAGACAGCTGGGGCAGCGAAGGTTGAGACGGCTGGAGCAGCTACGACAGACTTAACGATTGGGGCAGCATAAGCATGGACAGCTGGGGCAGCATAGGCGTTGAAGGCTGGGGCAGCATAGGCATGGACAGCTGGGGCAGCGAAGGTGGAGACGGCTGGGGCGACAACTGACTTGACGACTGGAGCAGCAGCATAGGTTGAGATGGCTGGGGCAGCGATGGCGTGTCCGGCATAACCGTAAGCTGGAGCAGCAACGGCATGGTTATATCCGTAACCGGCATAACCGACAGCTGGAGCAACAAAGCCGGCTGAAGCGGCACCGAAGAGAGCAAGAGCCAAAACAACGAATTTCTGTAACAAACGAATACAAGTGCTCGATAAGTATGGATGCAATTATCGCATTAGAATAGATGAACCTACCATTTTGCTGATTGTGTACTGTTTTCTGCAGAGGCAAAAAGTCAAGTGTAGCGACCAAGTGTCGAAGCCGTGTATTTATACTTGGATGATCAAAGCTTAATCACTCTAAACTGTATCATTCTAACCGGTTTCCAAATTTGCGTTTGTTAAAATAATGTTAGTTTATCTCAAGATAAAAAAAGACATATTATGCAAATGCTTTTCAGACATACATACTTAATGATTTAGAGCCTACTAAAAGTAGTTCATTTATTTGTTCTGCGGCAGACTTTTTTGGGTAATAGATTAATTAGCAACATCAAGAAAGAGAAAAATATGCAGAAAATTCATATTGACACGCCCAAGTTCGTCCGTAGAAATCTTGATTTTGCAAGTTTTTTTTTAGGAAAATTGTCATAGTCCTAAAAACTGTATTTTAAATTTTATACTAATTTTCTTTAAAATGTACACTGATATGAATAGAATATGTACATAGATTTTTTTTTGTAACCATATCAGATTTGGATACGATCAATATGACAATATTTGGTTCTGGTTTGTATCTTGAAATACGAATCAATTTAAAGATAATGAGTTTGCACCACTATTGTAAATTTAAAAGGACTCTCAGACTAATTTGCATGTAGTTCTATCAAAATTGTATGAATGGAACATTATCGATATATTTGAACGATTCTCAATAAAAATAAAATTGCAGGAATAAATAATAATAATTACTTCAAATTTATAAATATATATATGTTATAAATGATGTGCTAGACGCCCATTCCAATAAGCATTGGTCAAAAAATGCCACTGACTCAAAAGTCTGGAAAGGATACAAAATCGAAAAGGAATACAACATTTAATTATGATATCTATGCGTTTCACATCTTAAAATGTCTGAAATTATTTAGTCTTTAATTTTGGGCAAAATTTAAAAAAATCTTCATATGTGAATGAAACTTAAGCCTCTTTTAGGCTAATAATAATTTACACCGCAGCTCTATGAAATGTCTCGATTCCATCCGTTTATGTTTTTAGGATAGTAGCTACTGACATCCGCATTTCACGTGAAATTCGCATGGACGTACTCTCTTAACACCTGTTTTTTTTTACATTCCGCTCAGGAAGATAATGCAGTCACATTTAATTTCACAGGGAATAGGTGTCATCGACAATAAATCTTGATGCGAGTGCACCATAATCTGAAATTAGTCAATAGAAGGCAAGTCTCCAAGGAATATTTATCGCGGGAGACATAAATGAAAGCCTTTCGCTCTGTGAACATGGTACATACCTTCACCAGGAACAGTGGCGTAGATAGCTTTTTAGAGAGGAAGGGGATTCGTTGGAAATAATTTTTCTTTGCAGGAAAAATGTCAAAAAAGGAGTGGGGGATCCAGGCCTGGCCGAAAGGAAAAGAAGAGTTTGCGACAACTACAAAAAGTCTAAAAAAGGAAAACTAAGTTTATGTTGGAATAAGTAAAAAAAATGGTGATTCCACGGTTTCGACCAACAAAAACAAAAACAATGTACATTCAGTATAAAGAAGTTTTTGTAAAAAAAAAAATACCACACAAAAATGGTCTGTCTTTCAATTTTTTGTTATTGGGAATTGAATGGGAAATTGGTTTATGGGACAGAATTCTCGTACCAAATATATATGACAAAATTTTAAGCTGAACTCTTTAAAAAAAAAATCTTGTTCATTCTTTGTTCCCAAACAAAGAAATTCTATGGTGTCCCTTATACTGAATTAGAACAGAACAGAACTTTTTATTTTATATTGCTGTAAAATAAAAATAAATAAAAGACGATATTATTTATATGTCTCCACTCACATTGTCAACGTTGTGTACAAAATTTGTTTTCAAACTATGTATTGCACAAAAATTATTTGCTCGTCCTAGCACAGTTTTATTTAAAAATTCAGCACATCAAATAAAAAACAAAACAACATAATGTCGATGAAAAGACCACTACCATTTCAATTAAAATTTAACAATATGCATATTTTTACTTTTAAATTTTCAGTCGACTTCCGATTACAGCAATAAAATAGAAGCAAAACGATTTTTGCTATTAAAATTATTGCAAAGCCTGCATCACAAAATGTAGTCGCATATAAATGACTTTGTTCAAATTAGATGATTCTGTATTAGAAAAAAAAAATTAAGTTAAGATTTGTCTTTTATTATGTACCAAAAAAAAATCGCAACCGGTTTTTTGATACAGATTTTATTCATCAGACTTTGATTGATCCAAGTATAAATAGGCGATTTCGACACCAAGCCGTTACACTTGACTTTTTGCCTCCGCAGAAGACAGTACACAATCAGCAAAATGGTAGGGTTCATCTATCGAAATGCGATAATTGCATCCACACCTATCGAACAATTTTTTTCTTTGTTTATTACAGAAATTCGTTGTTTTGGCTCTTGCTCTCTTCGGTGCCGCTTCAGCCGGCTTTGTTGCCCCAGCTGTCGGTTATGCCGGTTACGGATATAACCACGCTGTTGCTGCTCCAGCTTACGGTTATGCCGGATATGCCGGACACGCCATCGCTGCCCCAGCCATCTCAGCCTATGCTGCTGCTCCAGTCGTCAAGTCAGTTGTCGCCCCTGCCGTCTCCACCTTCGCTGCCCCAGCTGTTCATGCCTATGCTGCCCCAGCCTTCAACGCCTATGCTGCCCCAGCTGTCCATGCTTATGCTGCCCCAATCGTTAAGTCTGTCGTAGCTGCTCCAGCCGTCTCAACCTTCGCTGCCCCAGCTGTCTCCACCTTCGCCGCTGCTCCAGTCGTCAAGTCTGTTGTTGCTGCCCCAATTGCTCACGCTGCCGTCGCTCCAGCTTTCGGACACGGATACGTTGCTCCAGCCGTCTCAGCCTACTCTGCTGGTTTCGCTCATGCCGCTCCAGTCGCCACCGGATTCGGTTATGGACATGGTCTTAACTACGGATACGGAATCGATGCCTGGAAGAAGAAGGCCGCTGCTCACTAAATTTTGAGTTAGGAGAGGAGATAGTATAATTTAAAAAAAAAAACCCGATTGGATATGGCAAAATAAAGTTCAAGTTCAATCAAAGCTTTTGTGTTTTGTTGGTTGCACATGTATGGGACTGTTGTGCTGATGGGCATATATATACCGCAGTCGCAATAGTAATTTTAATTGAGAGTGAAAGGTAGCTATGCAGTTAAAATGGGAAATAACTGAAAGTGGTACAAGTCCATTTTTGTTATTTTTATATTCTCTAATTGTACAATGTACAATAAGACACCCAAATAATGGGTGCAAGCTAACTGAAAAATAGAATGGCTTCATTTCAAAAGCGGTAGTTAAGTACACTTTCGATAATAACATCAGAAAACGGTCGCTAAAAGATCATTTTATTGAATAAAAAAAAAGTTACGAAAAAATTATAACGGTAATTTGTCTTATATAATGGAAATTGAAAGGAACTCACCATTTTGTTTTTTTTTTTTTTTTGTTTCTGCAATAGAAAAATTAATCCCCTGTACAGGAAGTTAATGTTTTTTGTTTTTGTTGTACTACACCCAGACATGGGTGTAGCCAGGATTTCGGTCAGGGGGGGGCAAGCCCGAAATTTTTTCAACATCAAGATTTTCTTAGGAGTTAAAATCGTTGGTCGCGAAAATATTGTTAGACCAAATTTAGAGTAGTCTGGCTGGTGTAATGGTTAGTGTGCACAGCTTCGGTGCACAAGGTCGTGGGTTCGAGACTCACCGTGAACGAATTCAGTTTATGGTGTTTTTCGGACTCGGGCCCCTTATGACGAACTACGATATTACTCAGATATTAAACGAGTACCCATTTATGGGAATAAATTACATTGCTGAACGTGCTGTTGATCTCAAACACCTCAACAAAAAAGCAGTTAGGATCTTGGGAATTGGATGTCACTAAACATCTGCGTCCTTAGTCCAATGTTGGACTGTTGCGCATGTTTTTTTTAATTTAAGAGCTAAATCTTAGGAAAGGACATTCGAGAATGATTTTCTGCACCATTTAACGAAAAATTGCCCCTGAACATGTTTAGACTCGTACTGGTGATTCTGATTACATTCAACTTGTCTCCGATTCTCCTTGTCAGACCGTAGCTCGTCTATATTCAGTGCTATTTTTGGCTTTTGGAGTGCATATTCCACTTGCGAGACAAATGTCCGTTTCAAATTCTGGCTTTGCTTGGTTCTACAGGATCGCATCGCCTACCGAAACATACCGAGAAGTCTCTTATCTCACATCCACAGCATCCATAGAAAGAAGCATTATCCGACAGTCGTCTGGAGACATTTAAGGATACATGCTTTTCCTCTTCCTTAAACTAGGAGCCCAATCTCTTAAGCTGTTTTTCCTCTTCCAAATAGGAGCCCAAGCGCTTCATATGCTCCTCTATCCTCTTTATTCAACTGAGAGTCCGATCTCTTTAGCTACTCACCCCAGCTGCTCCTCTACGCTTCTACCATAACATCGGGAGTCCTAGCTAACACTCCCTCCTCCCTCCCCAGAACGAAATCTCACAGTAATGTTTATAACGAAGTTGGGCATGGTAGTATTTTGCTCATTCGACTTTATTTGCCGGGACGCCGTGGGACTTGTATGATGAAGCTTCGACTCTCGCACAATCAAAGATCTGAGCGTTATAGCTCTGGATCTCGAGAAGAGCTAAATGCAGTCGGGTTAAAGAAAAAATTAAACAAAGTGCCTAGTCTGAGTGGAAATTCAAATCCCCCATAAATATTAATTTATCTATTTAGACAGTACTGTTGCCTTTGATGGCGCTATCAAAAGCATTCCACAGCCAATTGCTTTCGGTGGGTTGCCCAAAATTAAGCAAATCAGATTGTAAAAACCAAAGCTGTTGTAAGGGAGCAGTACTGTAACTACAGAAAAGCAGCAAACAATCGTCAAGACTTAAGATCTTAGCTAAGCTAGCGAATTTATTCGCAATCGAAAGTGACAGTGGATCATTCATTGCGTATGCAAACAGGCCGAAGAAATTTCACGCTAGATCTCTGAATGAATAGTGTTCGACTGAAAAACTGTGGTCAAATAAGGAGACATTGCGACCGTATACGTTATGGGACGTAAGTGCAGTCGATACTCTATTTTCCACAAGTGTTTAATAGGGAATTCACATTTCCGACAGGATTTAGTAAATCCTCGATTTGATTGACAATTGCACCATATTGTACTGCAATTTGAATAATGCAAATACATTATACGATGCATTTTGAATTTAGTGATATACGATTCGATACTGGATACTAGGACTTTGACTGGATTAATTTTAATCTACATCAGGATTTGTTGGTAGTCTGTATCGGCTATAAGGCACCCTATAGTATTAGTGAACATTTTCTCGCATTTTGCATTGCAACTTATTTTAAATAGCACAAAATAAGTAATTTTTCCAGACATTTAATGTTCATGTTTTAGGGCTTTCAAGACTTGTCAACGTTTCAGAGTAGTCTGGGCTCACATAAAATTGTTCACCTTCACGTTTGGCGCAGTTCACGTTTACGCGAGTCTACTGTATAGACATTAAAAAGGGTCATCCATAGCGCTCAGGATTGCTGTAAATTTGGACGAAATAGAATAGAATTAGGTATGTCCATATGCATCTATGCTGATATACTTTCAAAGGTAGAAGAACGGCTTGTAATAAATTGATATGGAAATGGTTACTTTATGGTTTTAAGAACATGTAAACTGCAAACAAAAATGCGAAAAAGTGAATCGAAAAAAAATTAACTATGATAGATTTTTTTTCTTTTAGTATTATTAATATTAAAAATAAAAATAACAGGCGCGACAATCCAACATTGGACTAAGGCCGCAGGATGTGTTAGTGACATCCTATTTCCAAGATCTTAATCTGCTTTTTGTTGAGGTAATGAGATCAGCATCACGCTCAGCAGTGTTATTTATCCCCATAAATGGGTACTCGTTTAACATCTGAGTGAGATCATAGTCCGTCACAAGCTCGTGAGTTCGAAAAACACCATGGAACACGGTGAGATTCGAACTCATGACCCTGTGCACCGAAGGTGCGCGCACTAACCGCTAGACCAGCCAGACTACATTATTAATATTAAATTCAAAAAAAAAATTTCACCGGCCCCCTCCCCCCTTACTACGCCCATGCACCCAGAAAAAAATTACTTTCATTAAAGAAAAATTACATAGGAAGTATGAAATTTTGGCTATGATTTGGAGCCGATGAAATAGCCTTTTTGGGACAATGATAGAAATATCAATGAAAATATCAAGTAAAAATTCAATTATAACAATGAGATTGTTCATCGATTCTATGTAAAAATTTCATTGAATTTTATAAAAAAAAAAAATTTGAAAAGAATATGTTAAATTTTTTTTTTTATTTTTTTTTATTGTGATTTAATTTTATTTTAAGATTTAATTTTTTTTTATTCATATTTTTTGATTCCGAAATTCGGATTCGAACCCGGTCCGCCTGCGTGCCAGTCCGTCCACATTGCCATGAGACCAGATGAGGAATGTTGTCAACGTTTCTAAAATCTTAACTACTTGATACGGGGTGCAATACAAATTTAAAATGTTTATACATAGAGGCTATGCAAAATAATCATAGTTCCCATGAATTTGATTTACTTCATTCTCAGTCATTATTGCATTAGTTGTATGTGGGCATGTTATAATTCTATTACTACTGAAATCATAAATTCTATGTAAGTGTTTTTGACCCAATGACATTTTTATTTAATTCTATTCAAACTTCATACGTTTAAAGAAATTTCCTATTTACTAGAAGTAAAGTAAAAACTTCATTGGTTTTAACACACGTTTTTTGCTGGGTGTAGGTAATTTGTCGATTTTACATTTGAAGCGACTGTGCGTCCGTCCAAGCATACTCCTTTGCAGAATTTTGCATTTATTTGTTGACAGAAGTTGAAATGCTCGCATTTGGAATATGTACATATGTAATAATAGTTATAGTTCAAATTGTAGTTGTTGGGTTCTTCGTCCGATACGCCTCCTGGGTAGGGAAAACTATTGATGTTTTCTTGTCAGGAATCTCGAAGCGCCTTCCTCTTGGCAGGAACAGAATAAATTACACAGAGATTTGCCGAAAAATTATGTTCGCATTTAAGTGTAAGTGATTAGGAATTTTCTTCGAATTCAATTCAGTTCGATGTGGGTTGCAACAGGATTGAAAATCAGTGTCCATTTAATGAAAAGTTTAATTCATCCAGTTAGCCCTTGTGTTGCCACCCGGGTAGCCATCTTGATACGTTTTGCTAAATTTTTTTTTTTTTTCAAAAAAGATTGTCAAAAACCTTCTCCAATCCCCATGGTTTGATCGAATTTGTATCGAAAATTGCATTCTACGTATTTATAGAAAAATTTGAACTTTAAAAATTTTGCGTTTGAAAAAAAAAACAACACGTATGAGCCACCCGGGTACACCGATTGAAAAATAATTATTTTCGTATAGAATATCGTATGTTTCGAGTATATCATAAAAGAGTGTAAGCTTTTCTACCTCTAGCGTTTCTTTGATTGTTGGTGTTAGTTACCACTTCTATTACTGGCTTTTGTAGTACCTACCTACCCTTCGATTGTGATTTTCGTTCTATAATTTTGCATGACTTTCTTCTGTAATTAGCATAACATTATTCCGAGAGCTGGCATTGAAAAATTCCGCCCGTTAGTTTTTTTTTTGCAAGCATATCATTATTTTCAAGGTAAGTAACGTACGTGGCAACACCGACAATATCGTACTGTGATGAATCCCCATCTATTTTCTTCTTCGGAACATACAAACAAATGGTACCTCCTCCAAATCCAAAAAGCGTTGACAATAACGGTCAACAGTTCGACAGTTTCATTTCCTGAGGAATGCATGTTTTTTTTTTTTTTAGTACCGACGATAGTGAGATTCCATGACAAAAATTTCTCTGATGACGGTAAGGTCGTAAAAAAGAGTACATTTTAATTACCGTAACCTTCTTGCATATTCGCGGCTCGTTCTGTTTATGGTTGCTATCGTAATCTTCATACTCGGTTTCTGCTTTTTTTATGTGTGCACAAAACAATAATGTCAACCATTCTTGTTTAACTATATGTTTCTAGCCAGGGCCGTGGAGAGAAAATCCGGGCCCAGGGGGGGGGGGCAATGATTCCGGGCCCACCTCTCCATACGATAAAAAATTATGAATCGAAAAAACATTTTTTTTACCTATCGGTCTTTAAACAAATTGTACAGTGGAATCTCTATAATCCGGCCTCCATCTAATCCGGAACACCTCATAATCCGGCGTCCTCACTGAATCGGCTCAATCTAAATAATCCGGCAGTTTTCTAATTGGAAGCCTCTATAGTCCGGCATCAGTACGATAAATATTTGAAGAGAGTTTTAACTCTGGAAGGTCGTACTTCGTCCAATCGACGACGCATCATCACATTTATCCCGCTTTTTTTTGACAATTTTAATTATTTTGAGCTGATTTTTCGTACAGCACTTACCGTGCCGATACAATTGCCGGGTACATTGCGGCTAATCAAAGTAAGCAGGGTAAGTTGGATTTTTAGACATTGGCGTCGAAGGATGAACTTTGTGTAACTTTTAGAACTGCAGAATTTCTTATGGCTGGTTGTCAATTCGACGATAAGTCTGTGTCCATACAACTAGCTCGTAACAAATGTGTTTCTTTTTAGGACCTATTTTTCAAAAATTATGGAAAAGAATTACTAGGACAAAAATAGGACAAATCAGGAAAATGGCTCAAAATTGTTACTCATTTTAGAAAAATTGCATTTCCAACTCATAAAAATCGCCTCCACGGCACTCAATGTCAAAACCAGACATCATACATAGAATAAGAATCAATCAAGGGAACTCGGGAGAAGAAATTCCTAAATTTATTGTAAATAATTCTAAAAACTTGAATAGGCGAAGTGAAAGAAAACCCGTGTTGGAACCCCAAAATGGATTGCTGTGCCTCTTGTATATAAAAGAGCTTCTCATTCATTAAACCCAATTTCCTATTAAGTTTAGAATCATATTTAGGATTAATATTTTGTGATTCAAGCACATTTTTTTGAATTATATCAACGTTAAGTTTTTATTTATTTAATTTTTAAATGTAATGTTGCATATTTTCCGCGAAATAACATTAAATTGAGATTGAAAATCTGTCAAATTTGATGAATACTTTGCGAAAGGGCGATTTTTATGAGGCCTCAAAGTTGAGCGTCGTCGATTCGACGAAGCATGACCTTTCCGTACTAAAAATAAGCATGACCTTCCACGGTTAAAGCGGTTTTCTGCGCATTCAGGTGCATTTGGAGATTTAAGTTCTGAGCTAAAATTATGGGTTTTCAGAAAAATACGAATTGTAGAAAAATAAAATAAAAAACTGATACCGGATAAGCCACTTGCCAAAAAAATGACAGAAACTGAATTTATTCCTGAAGCATTTTTACATACTAAACTTACACAAAAACGGGGTTGACCGGATTGTTCAACACTTGTGTGTTTTTTTTTATTCCAGTATATTTTAAAGACGGTTTGAGAGTTGATTGAACATTTTAAGGAACTATACGTATTAAAAAAAGGTTCCTTCGTTTGACGTGCATTTTTGGGTAACGAAGCTTCATAAAAAATCGACTGGGACAAGTTTCTAGTATGAAGTTTCGTTACTAAAATCTGCCCGTGATGAAAAAAATCTTAATAATTATTGAATGGTCGTGCCCTTTACACAATATTCGCATAAAACGATACGATTTGAAGACTATACGGATGAGATTGTTTCAAGTGTTCATTTTCCAGATGAATAATAAAGGCTGTACTACACGCAAAAAGGAAAGTGTATAATGCAATAAACTAGGCAAATTTATTTCTGTGCACCAAATACATACATACCGCCGATTCGCTACGCTTATGGTTTTTTTTTTCTATGTAAGAAGATTTTTCAAAGGAAACAGCTATGGTTTAATATGTACCTCAACCCTTAAGGTACGTTGTCCTCGACGCGGCCGCACGACAGCGACTCGCTCATTCCATATAAAAACTCGTTTCTCTCTCATTTCAAAAACCAGTTTTTATATGGAATGAGCGAGTCGCTGTCGTGCAGTCGTGTCGAGGAAAATGTACCTTTACAAAGGTTTTAGGAAAACAAGGCGGATATAGTTCACAGTTCTAACAAATGCTTGGGGAGCTCAAATTTGTAATTCATTAGCACACTCGCAGTGGCCCCGACTGTTGGCCGTTACACTATAAAATTGGCTTTCGAAATGCACACCAAATTTACAAAGTATCTGTTTTCCTATTTTACTTATTCCATAAGCCGTTCGCGTTCATTAGTAGCAGCAGTACGTACACCAAATAATTAGGGATGTTGCGGATATCCGCATCCGCACCGCAACTGCGGATAATACGCATCGAATTCTACATCCGCATCCGCATCCTCATGTTGACATCCTCATCCGCATCCGCAATCCGCATTTTTGTATGCGGATATGATGCGGATATCAATAAAAAACGAATTTCCCATCTAATCATCTACATTCTAAACCGCTCATAGAATAGAGAATTGATAGCGATTGCAAGAAACCAAATCTAATGCATGTAGATATTAGTCTAAGAAAATTGGGCCAAAATATGGCCATCGAACGGCAAAAATCCTACATCGGAAATTTCTTTTTGATTATGATTGGGGATGGTCCCCAGATTATGGCATTAAAAGTCCCAATCGATTGGGGGTCCGTAACCTTAAAAAAAGGGGTGAAAAGGGGGCATTTTTTCGTTTTTTTGCGATTATTTCAAAAACGGCAAGAGATACAGAAAAATGGTCTGAGGACGAAAAAAACTACATCAAATTATTAGTGACCCAAGACAACTTTGTCTA
Organism: Microchrysa polita; assembly: GCA_949715475.1. Lineage (NCBI taxonomy): Eukaryota > Metazoa > Arthropoda > Insecta > Diptera > Stratiomyidae > Microchrysa > Microchrysa polita. The sequence goes on from OX454416.1 coordinate 130,120,276, forward strand.
CAGATTATAAAATGAGTAGTACGTAGAACAAACTGCTCATGGGTCACTTTGTATGGGAGATACCCTCAGTTTTTATCCAAATGAGCCGATTTTTGGTGGGTTGGGTGACTCCGACCACCAATCGCAACAAACCAAAATTTAGCACTCTGCTCCAATTTTAGGGGGAGTTATGGACATGCCGTTTTGACAAATACAAATGGGGGGATAATGGGTGTCCTTGACCGGAGCGACTCAATGTTTACCTTAAAATTATCTTGAACTTATTGTGAATACGTATACAAAATTTTACGGCTGAAATAGCATTCTTTAAAAAGTTATGGAGTTTATATAAAAAAGGTCCAAAATGAAAAAAATTAATGGAAAAGAAAGGCTTTCGACTATGACACTGCTTTTTAATGAAGCTAATGACTTTGTCCAGCACTCAAAAGGATTGCACATTTTGCTAAGCTGGCCCTTCCTTGTACTTTTTTTTCTAACATGTCGAATATTCCTGAAAACTGAATAGTATCTGATTTTCGATATTAGTAAAATTCATTTCATATATTTTTTTAACTAATCCGCATCCGCATTTGCAAATTTTATGACATCCGCATCCACATTCGCATCCGCATCCGCAAATTTACATTTCCATTGATCCGTATCCGCATCCGCTAAACCACATCCGTTACATTCCTACAAATAATAATCGCCCGGAAAAGTCCTTCTAGAAAAAAAAAACGTCGCTGTATAGGGCTCCTATTTTCACTTTGAAAACAATTTTTTTGAAAAATTGTATGCTACTGGATGAAGAAGTCGAAATTAATTGTTTATGTATAAAATCATGCATGCACTTTCGAAAGGCGAGGGCAGATTGAATTTAGAAATTTAGTAACGAGACGATCATGTTGTTTGTTGAAGCACAAGTTTTGGGTCAAAATCCGGGCCCCCTTTTAGTTCCAGGGCCCGGGGGGAATCACCCCGTCCCCCCTCTCTGCAGGCCTGTTTCGAGCCGTTGTTTATTGGTTTTTGAGGCGGAGTTTAATTCCAAACAGTTTTGCCTTTTGTCACAAAAGTTCTACCTGTAATGCCCGCTGAAATATCTGGAGCTATTTCATTGCCACTCTCCTCTGCGTTTCTTTTGTCGTCTTCTTTTGGTCGTCTATCGAAATTCTCTCAGCAGTGACTGAACGGCAATAATTCAATGAATGTTTTCGACACGCTAAGTTCTCTAAACAAAACTACAATCTATTCTATTCTATTCTTTTCTGGTAAAAATGCAAACAACTATTTCAGCTGCAATAGACTGTTAGCAAGAGTTTAATAGTTGGGGTACCCAGGTAGCCGGGTGGCAGATACTGTAAGTTTTTTTGAGTCGCAACACAAGGGTTACGAAAGACCGAAAATTGTTGTCGTTCTTAAACTCAAAAACGTTTCACTCATTGAAATTGTCCTCTAGAATTAAAAAAAAATAAATTATAAAAACATTTAATTCATTAGAATCACGACAATGGTACATAGTTACTCAACTTTTATAGATTCATGACCCTATGTATCAACATACAAGGTTGTGCCGGCCCCCTAGTAGTGAACAAAAAATATAGCCGATTCACCAAGTTTTTGGTCGAACACGGATTAAATGTATTCCGAATTTTTGAAACTGCAACGGAAGGATGCTATTTTAATTCTAGCTAAGTTATCGGCTCAATTCTTTTTGTCGGTTTCTGATTATCATATACGCACTTTATTATTTAATATGGCACATTGGTCTTCAGAGTTTTTAACTGGTGTATTTTGTGTTAATCTGCGTCACAACACTTTTTAAATTATACGTTTATCAATGGCTGACCACACAGCACGCACTTCAAAAATCAATTTTCAATAACCAATTCAATTATTAATTCCAATTCAAAAATTTATTATTAGTTAATGCTAACGTCCATCAAACTCATACCAACGCGGTACATTGCATTTAATGGCCGAATGCATTACCGCCCAGCAAAAAATGGAAGGCTTATTTAAGGTTTGTATCCATACGCTGTATACCTTTGAAGTAAGGGAAACCTTCAGTAAGGAATTACGCGTTGCAAAGGCATTAACCTGTCAGATACCTTACCGAAGCACAGGCCATGTCATTGGCGATAAGGTTTAAGCTCAGATACGTAACTTTTACCTTATAATAAAACTTTTTAAGCCTTTAAAAAAGATTTAACAGTAGCTTTTAATAAGTTATACGGATGCCTGAAAAAAAGATTATAATACCTTTTCATATCCTTATGTAAATGGTTTGATAATGTTTAGAGAATTATAAAAAATTGTGATTTTTCTGAACTATTATGGCATTATTCTTCTTCTGTGTACCCCCCCCCCTTGTGGGACATAGTGCATATCCGCACATGCCCGGAAATGTTTGACCACGCCGAGATTCGATCTCCGCACCTCTAGATTACTAGCATCGTGACTCAACCAACTGAGCCACAGAGCCTGTCATGGCAATCTCCTCGCAAAATGATACTTAATTTCAATTTGGAAAGAAACTTAAAATAAGACTTACTTAAGAACTAAATATATTTTTAATAAGGAAATGGAAAGCTTTTCAGAAAAAAACATTTTAGATACCTTATACAAAGGCTTACAAAAACTTTAAATTACTGAAATGTAATTTTGTCTTATTTCTGGTATGAATTAAAGTTTGAACTAAATTTTAAAGAGCCTTACGTAACCATTATTATAATTACTATTTATACCTGTCTGGAAGTAAAGCTGGCAATAAACTAAAGTAAGTCTGAATTGTGCCTTAGTTTAATATTAAACAAAGCGAACGCGAATTATCCATGACAGAAAGTAGCAATAAAGCTTTCGTAAGAATTATTATAAGGCCAAAGCTGAAATCGTTTCCCTTACCTATTCCTTAAACCTGACAAACCTGATCAGATTTTTTGCTGGGCGGTTGTCGGCAACATCACCTACGTCACTACATGCATAGAAAAAGAAAACCAAATCAGTCCACCAGCTGATTTGTTCATCGAATTAAATTTCGCCTGAATCAGGTCGCCCCCGCATCAATGCTATCTGGGCTGCAATGATAGTGGACTCATCTTTCAAAGTTCTTATGCACATCAATGTACATGAAACCTGATAGAAGAGCCCGTCACAGTGATCAGATAGCATTGGTACGGTGATAAAACAGCCAACAATTAACGATACATATACAAATGTATGGAGAGCAAGTGCATCAGATTTGATCTCTAGCAGACGCGATTGTTAGAGATCAAATTGAATGCATTTGAAATTCAATGCATGTTGGATTGTCGCTGTTTAGATTATGCATAGAGTTATCCTGTTGCGATATTGTGTACATTCAAGCAAAATGCCGAAAAAGCGTGCTTTTTTCTTGGAAAAGTTATGGAGAATATTTACCCAAAGTGTCTCTATTCTCATACACAAAGCTCTTTTAGATAGTACATAATAATTAAAATTGAAAAAAAATTATGAATTAACGTCGAAAAATTGTTTGAATTTTTAATTAATTTCGAATTGTTTGTTAATTTTGAACGACATTATTGGAAATGCATCACTACAAAAATAGATACGTATTAAGTGCATCGAAACGAAAGAGCTGGGCGAGTAACTCGTTCGAAATGCGATACATTGATTGGACGGTTTGCCGTTAGCAAAAAAAAATAAAGTGTTAGATCCATTCTGGTTAATGATTTTTATGGTAAAACTAAGATTTACTATTTTGATTTCATTATTATCAGTGAAGAAGCCAAGATTTATAGTAGAAATGATGCATTCTATATTGCCATATAGAAATTGAATTGTTATTTTTTTTTACAGAACTAACTGCTACAGTTTCGCTTTTGGCTTTTTTGCTTCCTCGTTTTCATGTACATATTTCTAAGCAAAACGCCTTCCAAGCTGAAATGGAATGGCGAGGAAAAAATATACAGCATTCTACCAAAATGTTAGCCAACCAAATGTCGTATTTTCCTGTGATTAAAAATCTAACCTACTGAGGTCTTAATTGATTGTTGTACGTTTCGTACTATATTCAATTACTTTTCCATCGGAAAGATTTTAAAGACTCAGGCAAATACTATGACAATTAAAATAATACATTTTAATTTGAATTAAGAGCTAAAAACAAAAACAAATTCTTCTGATACCGTTCCCCAGAAATAAAACCACACTAGCATAATTTCAAAATAGCCGACCGTTAAAAACATTTATAGGAAAATGATTATTCATGTCGCACCTTATTTGAATTATGTAAGTTTATACCAAAGAATTTGATGAGATGCTCGTAAGCATGCTCTAGTTCTATATTAACATAATTTAATTCAGATCATTTAGAAAAATCATGAAACAAATAAATATTTAGACGTAACCGGTAACCGGTTTATCGATTAATTTTACATTTCTCTTACTACGATGAGCTAAAGTATAAATAGGCGATTTCGACATCAAGCTAGTACACTTGACTTTTTGCCTTAGCAGAAGACAGTACACAATCAGCAAAATGGTAGGTTCATCTATCCAAATGCGGTAATTGCATCCATACTTATCGAGCAATCTTTGTTTATTACAGAAATTCGTTGTTTTGGCTCTTGCTCTCTTCGGTGCCGCTTCAGCCGGCTTCGTTGCCCCAGCTGTCGGTTATGCCGGTTACGGATATAACCACGCTGTTGCTGCCCCAGCTTACGGTTATGCCGGATATGCCGGACACGCCATCGCTGCCCCAGCCATCTCAACTTATGCTGCTGCTCCAGTCGTCAAGTCAGTTGTCGCCCCAGCTGTCTCACACTTCGCTGCTCCAGCCTTCAACACCTATGCTGCCCCAGCCTTCAACACATATGCTGCCCCAGCTGTCCACGCTTATGCTGCCCCAGCTGTCCATGCTTATGCTGCCCCAATCGTTAAGTCTGTCGTAGCTGCCCCAGCCATCTCAACCTTTGCTGCCCCAGCTGTCTCCACCTACGCTGCCGCTCCAGTCGTTAAGTCTGTTGTTGCTGCTGCCCCAATTGCCCACGCTGCCGTCGCTCCAGCTTTCGGACACGGATACGTTGCCCCAGCCGTCTCAGCCTACTCTGCTGGTTTCGCTCATGCCGCTCCAGTCGCCACCGGATTCGGTTACGGACATGGTCTTAACTACGGATACGGAATCGATGCCTGGAAGAAGAAGGCTGCTCACTAAATTTTGAGCTTTTTGGAGAGGAGATATTAAAATGACTTAAAAAATGCGATTGGATATGGCAAAATAAAGTTAAGCTTCAGTCAACAATTTGGTTGTTTTAATATTTTAAGCGGGATGGTTAAATGAGCCGAAGTCTCATGCTCATTTTTGATTTGTTGTACACAGTTCATAGGGAAATACAGCCAAAGAAAATGATCGTTTATCTTACGATCGATTAGATGGTGTATGGCAATTCAAGAACACATAAGGTGCGATTCTTCGGCACCTGTTAAGGGCAGACTCCTTTGACAAATGAATGATTAAAATTTGACCTAAATTGCTCGAAACGGAATTTATTTGAAAACTCAAGTAATCATGTATTGGTCTGTTGTCAATGAAACACAGCTAATGAGGGAACAGTTTTCCCTATACTGACTGACACAAGTAAAGTTCTTATAAGCATAAAGCCTCGTCTCCAATACTCCATTGTAAACATTTGTTGATGAACAGTTACAGAAAAGTTCAAAATATTCCCTACGAACAGTTCCGCAATATTTTATTGAACTTTTTCTGAATAGTTGCTGAACATGTTCTTACGTTTTTTATAAGCAAATGTTCGTATAAAGTTGCGCAACATGTTCGAATACTGTTTATAAACTGTTCCGCAGCAAGTTCATTTATGTAATTTATTATTTGACAGTTCTCTTTTTCCGCGTGATTGATTATAATGCAATTTCATGTTTAGCACGATTAATGTGACCATTGTAATCAATATTTTACGGTACCCGTTTCCGGTTGCAGGAAAAGTTGAGTTGTCAGTGTGCGGATCAATTGCACCCTAGGATCATGGACGAATTAGAAAAGGACAGACTCATAAGCTGTCTGTGTGCGTCGGTGAGGGTAACCAAACTGTTGTTTTCTTTTTTGGTTTTTTAATCAGCTGCTTGATCTCGTTTGACGTTTTCATCTTTTCTAACATTCAGCAAATTCGAAACGTTGCAAACAATTTTAAATGATCTAGCAAATTAAAGGTTTCAACGCCTGAACGAATAGTTTTGAAATGTGGTCAATCACATTCAGTGGCGTATTTAGAAAATTCTCAAAGGGGGGGCACAGAGTACGGGGCTAATTTGTTACATAAAGTTTTGGTGTGGGGATACCCGACAGCAGATACATAGGAAAAACATTGGGAAGACTAAGTGATTTCTATTAAAAAGTATATGGAAAATGACATTTATTAAGGTCCCCTTGAGTTTTCCTGACAGATCTTAGAATAACACTCATTAACTGCTTTTGGCTTTTCCTGAACCAAAATACGGAGGGCATAAAAAAAGTTTGCGTAGTGTAGTTTGAAGGAGCCTGAAGCCGAAAAGGAATTTTACGAATATGTACTTAATTGGCTATGGAATTAATGCAATGACCAAAGAGACTGTTTCCATATGACAAAACGGATTCCAGACGGAAAACTTTTTTTTGGAAGATAATTTTTATACATCGTCCGAAATTCTGCCAAATTTCGGCCAAATTCCGCCAAAAAGTGGTTCTGCTTACTTTTGAAAGTAACACAGACGAAAAGCTGATACAACAAATTTTGGCTGACATTGTGGTCTTGAATTCCATGGCAAGTTTAAGCGAATTTGAATGAAAAATTAGGATTTACTGAAAAAGAGGCTTTTGTATGTTTTGTCAAAAATCTAGTAACAGATTCCGTGAAATCGTAACAAGTGCCGAATAATATTTTACAAGTACAATCCAGAATACTACACGGTTGTAAATTTTGGTGTAAAGCGGGAGTAAATTTTATAAATAAAATAGTATAACTCCTATCTATTCCAAAACTTGAATTAAATTTGACTCTTTTCAACTTATAATTTTAGTTTATTCAAAAATGATATTAATTATAACCGCTACAGAATAAAACTATCCAAATACCCTTTTAATATTATACATTTTACACCGTTCGGGATAGAATAAATTGCATTCAATGTTGTTATAACATAAAAGGTAGAATCAATCCTACTATGCTATCAGATCTACACTATCAACGCAAGAAACCCATTCAACCTAAAAATCTATTGATTTGTAGTCTGTCTGGTTCAGTGAACAGCGCGCTTGCCTACAAATCACAGAATTGTGGATTCGAAGCCGACTGCACTCGTATTACAATTTTTATTTTTTCGAGCGGTTTGTATAAATTTGCTTATCAATTTTATACTATTGAAGAGTAAAATTTTTATCAAGAATACTTATACTTTTAATCTTCTTCTCGTTCTTTATACCGCTCCATGGTTCCGCGTTGCTCGACCTGCGGTGTAGGCACAACGCCCGTTTTGGCGATAATTTCTCAGCATATCAGCATACTTATACTTTTAATATAGTTCAATTATACTTTTGGTAAAGTTTATATATGGAAATGTATGAAAATTACACCAAAATTTTCAGCCGTGTAGGAACTATCCGTGGCATAGAGCCGGGAAGTGATCAATCGAATAATTAAAATGAAGCAACAAAAGTAAGCAGGAAGGTATGATTCTTTGTTATTTCCATATGTACTACACTAGCTGCAAATCTATAGTATCTGCAATACCTTTTGAAACGAGTCCTAGATGGTAAGAGAAGCAACATGCTTTAACAAATCAATTGCGAAATAGAAATGAGAAGGAATGGCTACGATCGTGTTTACTTCGTGAAAATTGAAGCATTGAAGAAAGTACCCCAGGCAGGGCACCACAGACACCGAACCGTAGGAATTCGAAAATGAATGCTAAAAATGCTTTCCCACCAAAACACTTCAATTTTTAGCATTTTAACAGAAAGAGAAGCATCTGGTTTAAAGACCTTTACAGCAGCCCAACACGAATTTACGGCCAAATTAAAATACACAAGCCCAATCGAAAAATCAGACCGATTGTTTCAAATATTTATCAATTCAGCGGCTTCCAAGCCATCGATACCGCAACAACATCTCCTCAACTTATATCAACATAAGATGGGGTCACTTCACACATGACGAGACTTTCAATAGCAGTCCTTGTTTCCGAACAGATTCATGTCGAGATTGGGCAACTTTTAATGACCACCACGTTGCCTCGACATAATCATAGCTTGTACATACTTATTCTCTGAGAGTTCTTGTTCTTGAAACCATGCGTCTATGAAAATAAACTCAACCCGTTTGAAAAACGGAAAGGGTTCATCAACGAGGAGATCTGGCGAATTGAGAAGATAGTGTGATGATAATGTTTCGAAAAAGATTTACAAAGTTTAGTAATAGAAACGCTCAAAAGGGAACATTTGCTACTCCAATTTTTAGTATGGTGTGAAAAAAGTTTGATGTGCTCACAGGGGGGGCACGTGCCCCCTGTGCCCCCCCTGTAAATACGCCACTGATCACATTATACAGGGGAAAAATAACTGAAGTAATCTTTTGATATTTAACAGTTGAAAAACATTACGTACAGGAGATGAAACATAAAACTCATCGCAAAGTTTTAAAGAGTTTGCAACTTTTCAAAACATCTGAGCGCACTTGTTGACTTTCATGTCAGCTGATTGACCTCGTTTGACAGGAGTACAAGGAAGTAGGGTAAAAGGTTCATTCGGTCAGGTGGCAGCCCCCACATTCAAATAATACCTCTAATCCACTGGTGGATGTCAATGTGTTAGTGAAGACGACCACATGTTAGGAAATGGTTACCAAAATTTTCTACTTCTATACTTAATTCATCCGAGCCTAGGATGAAGATTACCATTGCTCAGCGAAATGAAACTTTTCAGAAGTTTTTGTGTGGTCACTTTGGTAGCCAGCGTAACTTTGATGAGGATTCGATTTCGATATCGAAATCGGCGGCAAGCCGGCCGGTCGTTTTGGTTTGTTCAACGCAACTATGTATAACAAAAAATTGTAGAAAACCTAAATGAATTGGCCGAACCATCTGATGAAAAAGGTTACAAGTGAATCAAATTTCATCGAGTTATCATGATAAAGGCAGTGACTTTACTTGCGGTGATGGCAAGAGGAAATGGAAGTGAACGATTGTCGGGATAGGAGCCTTTACTTTAAACCTATACGAAGCGCATTGCTTCAAAAGGAGACTACTACAGTAGTAGTTCACTGAACATAAAGTCGTCCTTATTTTTTCTGTTGTACAGAAATTTAAACTCCGTTATACATATCAATCTCATATCTGAGCAAATTGTCGCTGTTTTGAATTTATTCGGGGTGATCTAAATGAAAATTTGATTTGATAAAGATGTAGAACAATTTTCAGAAACTAGCCCTATAAAATGTACAGTGACAATTAATTTTTCGTAAATGAACGAAAATCCGTGTTGCAAAAATTGTTGGGCCAAAAAATATACAGATGACACCCTTGTAAAAAAGTCATGTAAAAAATTGGTGTTGTTTTCATCACTAAACTATTGAAGAGGTGGCAAAATTCTTACCGTATACACTTCTTAATATGCATTATATGCATAAACAAGGTTTTTGATTATCCCCTTTTAACCTTCGGGCGGACGCAATACCAATCGTAACACGATCGGGCGCAATGCATCTGACAGATTAATGCGGGAGCTTGTGAAGAAAAACATCCAAAACTTTTATTTTATTTATGTTTGCGTTTATTTTTAGTAATATATTAAATTTAGGTACAATTCATGTAAAATTAAAAAAAAAAAAAAACTTCATATTATGACTCATTCAATCATAAACTTAATGATAGCATTTTTCGCATAGCATCTTGGCATGTTCCAAGCAAAATACTTCTTGGGTACATTTAATGCATTTGTACCTTGAGTAGCGTACTTTTTTTAAAAGACGACATTGCGAGCACCTCTTCCTTTGCTCTTCATGAGAAGTGGATGCGGGTACATCACGCTGTTCTGTGGAAGACTGCAATGAACTTAATTCGTTTCGTAGTTGAATGGGCATTCCTCTTTTTTGAATGCTTCTTCTCTGGAGTTGTTCCAAACACAATTCCTTACACAGAGCTTTCAAAAAACCTCGTCTTCGACTTGTGTTTGAATTGGGATTGAGATTTTGATTGAAGATATGGATAACTTCTGCATTTACACCACCTATATTTAGCAGCGCAAAGAAAACTACCATTGACCACCTGCGGACATTTCTCGCTACATTATAGGTAGCACACAATTTGTCGACTACATCGACACCAGATTTGGTGGCGTTGTAGTCCAAAATCATTTGGGGCTTCGCTGTTTCCTCGTCAATTTGGTCATCATCATGCATACTTGAAATTAAAATCACATTTTTACCTTTTTTCAGAACAAACGAAACAAGCGAGCAATCTTTTGTGAAGCCGAATTTGCTGCTTTTAACAGCTCTAGATTTTGTATTTACGAATTCAGGAGGCAGCTGGCGTTTATTTTTCCTCAAGGTTCCTAGCAATGACAACCTTTTCCTTTTGAGAGCCAGCAATAGTTCATAACTGTTAAACCAATTGTCGCATGTGATATTTCGTCCTGTTCTATATAACGGTTCAACAATTCGCATTACAACGTCTTGTGGTTTGTTGCTTATTGCGAAAGGTCCTTCCGGCTGTGCACCCGCGTAAATTTCCAAGTTATGTGTATAGAACATTTTAGCATCAACGGCAGCATAAATTTTTATACCATACTTATTGGGCTTTGATGGAATATATTGAATAAAGGAGCATCTACCTCTAAATCCTTCAAGTTTTTCGTCTACAGTAATATCTTTCCCAGGCGAGAAACTTTTCTGGCAGTTTTTTATGAAAATATTGAAAATTTCACGTACGGGCGATAATTTATCATACTTTTTTCTTTGATCACGCGTATTTAAGTCGTCGAAACGAATACATTTCATGAGAAACTTAAATCTTTTCAAATTCATTATCAAATGAAAAAACTGTACACCGAAACCATCCTCACTCCAAAGTTCTTCTAATGATTGCCGGTTGCTCCTAAGAACGCCTGCAAGATAGAGCAATCCAATAAAACTTCGAAATTCAATTTTATCTGTAGGCCTTGCATCCCTTTCTCTTGAATATTTTTCTTTTACTTTCTCGATGTATAAGTTTGTGTATTTTACAATTAATTCAATGGTGTCATCGGGGAAGAAAATTTTCCATGCTTCGTCTGGGGTGCACACATTACGAGCCTTCCCCGTTGGGCCAGGTAATCTTACCATAACGTTATGTGCTCCTCTTCGTACTTTGGAAGAATATTTAACTTTGGACCATTTTGTGTCGTCCTTACCAAGATAATATTCGTGATCAACCAAATCATCCTCAATGGAACTCTCGCCATCCTGATCGGTATCGGAATTTTCATGCCTTTCCTCGATATTTTCTTCCACATCTGTATCCGGCTCGTCGTCTCTATTTTCCTCCATGTAGTCACCATCCTCATCATCAAACAATATACGATGAATTTCAGCAATATGTGCAGGATTCCGCAAATCAAATTTACCCGAAATTGGAAGTTTCGATGTTGATGCCATTCTTTTCTAAGAAAAACGTACAAAAAAACTATGTAATGCTATAACACAATCGAATCCGATAAATCTAACTTACATTTCCTCAGATCGAAATACACAAATGTCGATTTTACGCAAATAAGAAGCTAGAAGATGTAACCACACAAAACTACTTCACAAGTCAATTCAACAACAATACAATTCAACAGTACAAAATTGTAACACAATCGGACGCAATTAATCTGACAGATTAAAAACCCCTTTACAGCTTTCAGATAATTTTTGGGGAAAAACCGAAAACACTATTCCATGAGTATTGCTAAAATATTAAGCTATTAGGGAATTCACCGCATTTTGCTTCCATTTGGCTGTTTGGCGAAAAGAAAACGCGCCACTTAATCTCTCAGATGTATTGCGCCCGCCCGAAGGTTAAGCTAAAAGGCTTTCAAACGAAGAATCGACTGCTCCTTAACGTTCATTTCTTCGAGGCTTAGAACTAGAAATTCCTCGAGCATGTTCCGTGTGAGCGACCGTTAGAAAAGAAGCTATCGACGTCGAAGCCCCGCTATACATCAGAGCATGATGGCAAATGCATAGAATGGGAAACAAACTTGGGGACTTCCCACTCTAGATGCACCCTCACCTACCCCTCTACCCGCTGTACGTGTATTTTGATTTGATTTTGCATACGCTACGAACACCAGAGATACGAGTGTGTATGCATTTTGTTACTAAAATTCTAAGCAAATCAATAAAAAGACTCGGTTATCCGGAGCTTTGCATGAAACCGAGAATACTGAAAACCAGGTTATGGGCCGGTTTTTGACATCCCTATGGAGGGGTGTCGTCCACATTCCACAATTTTCCTGAATAATTAAGTGACAAAAAAAAATGTGTAGGATGAATTTTCGATTTTTTTTACAACGATTTAAAAACGATCATGTTTCCTGTGACACCCTGTTTTTCCTTCATCAAGATATCGACTTAAATTTCTAAATATCCAGTAACATATAGGTAGGTACTCTTTAATTTTCACTATGAATTTTTATGGTTGGTCCAGTTTACAGTCATGAAAACCGTTAAAAACTAAATAAAGGACAAAGATTGATGTCAAAATTGGTGCGGTTCTGAAACGGACCGGTTGCATATGTTCCCACAACATTTTGTCTGTTTCTGATCATATAACTGCGGTTTTGCGGATCAGCAATAACTTTCGGTGTTTTCCGTATGTCTGCCTATGTGGAATATGTAAACGAAAAGTTCCGGAGATAATTTCTTATTCGTAAAATCGCATTCAGAGGATCATAATGGACAACATGTTTTCGGAACATATGCGACCGGTGCGTTTCGGAACCTTGCCCAATGAAAGTATTGTTTTCGTCCATTTAACGGTACAAAATGAAGAAAAAATATTTTTGTAGGACAGGATTTCCCATATGGGCGGGCAATCTGTGCAACTGCCCGGGATGGCAAATTTTGAAGGGCGGCATATTTCTGAAACTATCATCGTTCCATCGTTCGTTCCATCGAATTAATGTGCTGTGACATATATAGGTACACATTTCGATATTTCAGGAGGTAATTTAAATAAATTAGAAAAAAAATAAAGAAAACTCTGCAAAAGTTGTTTTTTGGTCAGTGGCGGACTTACGTTTATGACGTCAGTAGGTGTTCCGACTTTTGCCACCCTGTCGACCTTGCCCCTTATTCTTACAATCCAACGATTAATCGATTCTTGACCTACAAATTCTTTCAATATGGCTGGCTAGCGAACTAAGCAAACACTTTTAAAATTGAAATAAAATCTGATAACTGAACTTTTTTTTATCTGCACACGAGGCGTTAAAAATGCGGCCAATTCACCACTATAGCTTTGGGAATAGCTCGTGGGAGAAGTAACATTCACTAAAAACCAAGAAAACCGGACACTTTAATTTGACCTTGATGTGAATTAACGGAACAACTTGTGCATTATGGTTTTGTTTATGATTATTACATTGTAAAGATAGACTACGTGCTCAATGAATTTGTCAATATAAATTGTTTTAACCCTAGAGAGATAATCTACGTCGAATCGACGTACAGAAATTTTTCTTTTTATTATATCTCATAAAGCTTTATAATTTGTTGGTTCCAAGATTTAACTCAATTCATGTCTGTAGGTGTAATTACGTGGCAAAATTATTGGCTTGGGTGCCACACAGCCTATGATATTGGGGGGTCATAAGTCAAATATACGTCGAATCGACGTATTATTATCTTTAATGTCAGTAAAAACTGTAGAACAAATTTGTACTGAAAAATATTTTAATTGCCCCGAATTGACATTTTTATAAATCTTCATAATGTGGATGTGTAATCACTTGGATATAACCACTAAAAGCCTGTTTCGATAAAGATATCCTTTATTTTAATATATTGAAAGGACAGCCCACTTTCTCCTAGAACCACTTTTTTTTTAAATTAATATTATATAAACAAACAAATGATAATTTTCAAAACCATGAGTTTAACAGATTAATATTTAATACAAATGATTATATAACTACCTTTCAACAAAATGTTACTCTTAACAAAGAAGTTATAAGGATGTTAACTAGCAACACGTCGAATCGACGCATGATTATCTTTTCAAGGGTAAAAAATATGAATATCTCTCTAGGGTTAAGAAAATGAGACTGAGAAAAGAGCGTTATAACCGGGAAATAGTAACGTTATAACGAATCAAAATTTCCTGTAATAAATGCAAATGGAACCGGGTATTAGATCAGGGTAAATGCAGTGAAGAATACACACGATTAATGTAGATAACAATATATTTTATAATATCCGAATTGATGTGAACGATATGAATATTTTATAACGAATGACATATTTTAATTAATTCTGAATATAAGTCAATAGTAAGCGTAGAAGGTGAATTACTAGGTTTATATAATTGTAAATCCAACACTTCCCCTTATTTGTATGAACCAACATTTAAGAGTCCTTGAGTCCCAAACCGTGAACACAATTGTCTAACTTTATTCCAGATAATGGTTTAGTTAGAACATCAGCTGTCATTTCTTCGGTAGGCAGGAACTTTATACTGATAGGATAAGTCTTGATCGCTTGTCGAATGAAATGATGTTTGATGTCAATGTGTTTGGTTCGAGAGTGAAAGACGGGATTCTCGAACAGTCTTCCTGCGGATTGATTATCGTTGAAAATCGTGATCTTTGTCAATGTGTCAAGCCCAAGTTCTTGTACAAAGCTTGATAAATGAATGGCTTCTCGAATGGCCTCAGAGAGGCTTACATATTCCGCCTCAGTAGATGATAATGCCACAATTCGCTGCTTGCGCGACGTCCAAGATATTGCAGCTCCGGATAATGAGAAATTATATCCCGAATAAGACTTCCTATCGATGTTACAACTTCCCCAGTCCGCGTCAGCATATCCATGGTTTCCTTTTGCGTCTTTCGTGTACACTAACTTCCGACTAATTGTACTATGGAGATATCTTAGTATCCTCTTAGCGGATTGCCAGTGAGTTTCGCCATTGTAATTGTTGAATTGGCTTAGCATGGTCACTGCATGAGTAATGTCAGGGCGTGTTCCGATGGCGATATACATCAGTGCTCCGATGAGCTTACGATACGGATAACATGTTTTGTTTCCTTCAGCGTTTGTAGCTCGTTCGAGTTTCGTGCCGAGAGCTGCCGGAGATTTAACACCTTTGCAGTCCGACATCTTGAATTTTCGGAGAACTTCTCTGATGTATCCACTTTGACAAATAGAAATCTGATTTTCTTTCTGTTCGACTTCGATTCCAAGACAGTATTTAATATTACCAAGGTCTTTCACCCGGTATTCGGACGAGAGCTTACGTTTTATTTCGTCGACTGGCTTCGGATTGTTAGACGCGATGACGATATAAGTACAAACTGAGTGCCATTGTCTTCCAGCTTGACGCAGGCCGTAAAGTGCCTTGCGAAGTTTACATACTTTGTCTCCAGAGCTCAGTTCTTGGATCATGCGTTTGGATTTGGCGACCAAAACTTCAATCTTTTCGGATTCAAAAATCCTCTTCAAGGCATCTTCCAGTAAAGTCGGCTGTTCCATATATACAAGCGTATCCATTTCTGCGTTAAGATACGCTGTGGTGATATCCAGCTGTGTCACTTGAAGTCCATATTTAGCAGACAGTGCCATTAACAGTCGAAATTAACCCTTCGTTAGGCGCGCACCTATTTGTCACGTTGTTAGGCGCGCGGGCTACAATTGTAGCCCAAATAAAAAATAGTATAAAAAATATGGTTCAATTTTAATTTTTTTTTCCTGCTCGGTCTGCGGTCTAGTGATTGTTGTAAAAAATAAAAAATATAAAATCCTTAATTTTCCAATAAAATATATATAATAAAAGAGGGCAAAGTGTCAATTAGTCTTATTTTTTGTGTTTTTTCATATTAACTTACTTAGGTGGACAAAATAGTTATTTTTTAAAATGAAAAATTCAAAAAAAGTTTATATTCGCAGAATTCAATAAAAAATCTTCGAAATAGAACATTGAGCGAGAGAATGCAGTTAAAAATGCCCAGTTTGTGGAATTTCAAACTTAGCCTATTTTTGGGTACCCAATATTCACACTTATTTACACTGGGAGTACTGTTTCTTGCTAGAAAGCTAAATATATTGTAAGTCAAACTGATTGAATTTCTACTTACAATATTCAGATTAACTGTTCTCACAATATTTACGCTACAATTGATAAAAATTTCATCCAGAAACTAAGTTATGTTAGCAACATGTAACAGATGCACGCTGTAAGAAATTTTGACTACGACTCCAGGTTTTTCATGAAAATAGTAATCTATTTTTTGTTCATTTATCTTGAAGCCGTTTTTTTTTATGTCAAACATTTTACTGTTGCTTTTTTCTACAATGTTTTATAATAAAATTTTTATTTTAATGGATATCTATGAGTACCAAAAAAGTAACATGAATGGGCGCGCGGGCTACACTTGTAGCCCAGTGGACTTTGATCGCAAAAGAATATTAGTTTCTAGGCTAAAAAAATATTAAGAACATTCTTATTTGATTAAGAAGCAGCATTTTAACAGCTACTGAGCAGTTCGAATGAATTCGGTTCATATTCTGAAAATGGTTGCCATTTAAAAAAGTGTGGGCTACAATTGTAGCCCGCGCGCCCACTGAAGGGTTAATCCAGGCGCGCCACTGGGGCAAAAGTATTGGTAAAGTCGATACCGGGCAGTTGGGAAAATCCGCGAGCAACAATTCGGGCCTTACGTCGATCCAAACTCCCATCCGGATTGAATTTGTTGCACAGGACGGTACGAAATGATATGACATGGTGATTGTCTGCCGTTCGACTATCTCCCAGGTATTATTTGCCACCAAGCACTTTGTTTCGGTGCAGATTACTTTAAGCCACTCTTCTTTTTCTTCACTCTTCAGGGCGTCGTCAAGAGAAACTTCAATGGCGGTAATCACTGTGCAATCTTCTTCAGCAGTGTTTTCAAGGACTCCATTGACTGGAAACTGGAGGGGTTCCTGTTGTTCCTCTTCGTTTCTTGCGTCTGCGTCACTTGAGACTTCGTCAGCGACTTGCTCATTATATTGCTTCTTTGGGCGACCTCTCTTGCCAGTTCTTATTAATTTTGGTTTGCCAGCGCGCCTCTTCGGTCTTGCAACCTCAGCCTCGTGGTCGATCTCCACATATTCAGGTTGAGATTCCTGAATAGGGTGGATGATGCTGGCGTCCAATATTATCTCCCTGGTGTAATGTTTTTCGGGTATCTGTTCCGAATGTTCGTTACGATCTTTGGATGACCTTGATTCAAATTCATTCAAGAATCTAACATCTCGAGATATTCTAATCTTTCGATCCTCTGGTATCCAAATGCGATATGCTTGGGAATGATCGTCATATCCAACAAAGAATCCGGGAATCCCCTTTGGTTCAAACTTACCACTTCCCGGGGACTTGTCGAGTACGAACACTTTTTCGCCGAATGAGTGAAGATTTGAGAGATTCGGCTTTCTCCCGGTCCATCTTTCAAATGGGGTTATCCCGTCTGGTAACGCCTTTGTAGGGCACCGATTTCTCGTATAATTTGCCGTTGCGATCGCCTCTGCCCAAAGTGATGGGGGTAAACTCGCGTCAATTTGCATACAACGCGCGGTTTCGACTAAAGTGCGATTTTTCCGCTCAGCTATACCATTTTGTTGCGGCGTGTGGGGTGTTGTTAAACGCTGTTGAATTCCTGAAGCTTTTAGAAAATCTGTCATTTCTTTATTGACAAATTCTTCTCCGTTATCGGACAGAATCGCCTTAATTTTACGTCCAAGTTGATTTTCGGCAAGATTTTTATAGTCTTTGAATTTCTGAATGGCTTCACTTTTGTGTTTCAGAAAATATACGATGCATAGTCCGCTATAATCGTCTATAATAGTAACGAAATAGCGTGCGCCTCCCGTTGATTGCGTACGCATCGGTCCGCTCGAGAAGTTCGGTCGAGTAATTTTCGCGTAAACCAAAAGGAGTTCTTGACATTTTTCCGGCAATACATGACTCACATTTAATTTCGTTTATCGCTGTATTAATCTTCAGGCCATTCACATTACCATCCTTGGCGAGTACTGACAGATCGCGGGTGTTGAGATGCCCCAAGCGAGTATGCCAAATTTCAACTTCGGTCTTGGGTCTCATATCTTCATTGATAACATTCGCGCGTTGTTCGCGTTCGCGGAGGAAAAATAAGTCACCAATGCGTTCGGCAATTAACATCGTTTTGCCTAATTGATCCTTCACGACGGCACGCGTTTTCTCGAAAGTCACTTCGTGGCCCCGATCCACAATTTTTGCGATTGACACGAGATTAGAACGTAAATCTGGCACATATAATGTATTTTTCAATGTCACTATATCGTCCGAATTATTTGCGATCGCGATATTTACGTCACCTTTTCCGATTACACGAGTTTCCGAATTGTTCGCAAGTTTTAATGCACTGTTTTTATTACTTATATTCACAAACGCAATTTCATCGGAGCATAAATGTGACGTACACCCCGAATCTAAACACCAAAGGATGTTCGATCCTTCTGAATTACGCGCGTTTTCCGCGAAATAACAACAATTCGCCTCGTTTAATTTGTCTTTATTCACTTGCATATATTTTTTATGCCAACACTCACTTTCTTTATGTTCACTTTTACGACAATAACCGCACTT
The DNA here is from genome assembly GCA_949715475.1 of Microchrysa polita. Lineage (NCBI taxonomy): Eukaryota > Metazoa > Arthropoda > Insecta > Diptera > Stratiomyidae > Microchrysa > Microchrysa polita. The sequence goes on from OX454416.1 coordinate 130,139,125, forward strand.
ATACCGAGCTTTTGTGTCCGATTTAGATTTTGGTTTATTGTCATTAGCAAAACAACTGTTTGTCGAATCACTAACACAATTTCCACCTTTTTGATGGAACTTACTGGGCAGTTTATGAATCCTCGCAAACATGGCTGCGCTGTTCTCATTACTCGACTTTTGATTCCTCGCATTGTGCTCCTCTATGATTTTTATTTTGAGGGCATCCACGTCGGGCAAATTGTCGCGAGATTCAATGGCACAACGGAAATTTTCGAAACTGCTTGAGAAGCTGTATAGTAACATTTTGGTCAAAAGGTCGCCATTAATTTCAATTTCCATGGCTTTCAGTTTATCCACGGTGTCGAAAAATTGAGCGAGATGTGTCTTGAGATCGTCGTCGTTTTGCATTTTCTGCTGTGTGAGACGTTTGAGGAGGGTTGCTTTACGTGCAGGACCTTTCGAGGCGTAAACGGATTCAAGTTTGATCCATACATCGCGAGAAGTAGTGTAGCCAAGAATTTGCGAGAGTTCCGAGGGATTAATCGCTAAGATTAGGTCGGCTTTCGCCTTCCGATCGTTCGCTCTCTAGGTTTTTAATGCTGCTTGCTCCGCTTCTCCGCCTGTCACGACGGGCATGGTTATCTCACCGGAGACATATCCCCATGCATCGTTTTTAACGAGTAAAGCCTCGGCTTGAATACACCATGTGCCGTAATTATCGCGAGAAAGTAATTAGAGTTTCGTTGCCATCGTCGCGTACGCCATATTTTGGCTAGTGACTCGACCACACTGTATACCGTTCAAACACGATGATTTTCTAACTTGACTTTACGCGTGCGCGGATACGTTTTATATTTTTATTTTTAGATTATTATTTATTAACCGTGCTAAGCATTTATCTGGGCCCATAACCTATTAGATCAGGGTAAATGCAGTGAAGAATACACACGATTAATGTAGATAACAATATATTTTATAATATCCGAATTGATGTGAACGATATGAATATTATTAATTAATTCTGAATATAAGTCAATAGTAAGCGTAGAAGGTGAATTACTAGGTTTACGTAATTGTAAATCCAACACCGGGATCGAGAAAAAAGAGCGTTATAGCCGGGAAAGCGTTATATCCGGGAGCGTTATAGTGAAGTTTTACTGTATTATAAACGAAAGGTCTTGATCACCAATGAGCAGATCTGTTCTCGGGATCCACTTTCTTTCTCCTGGTATAGCATACCTACCCCACCTCCTCTTCCCGGAAACGGCAACTCCGGGCTAGTCTCGCCAAGTATTGAAAACGACTATTTCGTGGATCTGCAGCTGGAGTTGACTAAGAGAAAAAGGACTTAATATCTATTGTTTGGTAGTCGAGACCTTTCGATTGACTGTAACTTCACTAAAAGTTACAAAAATTCATCTCCTACTGAAAGCAATCAATTTAGTGGGCTGTAACAGGAGAACGGGGTTCAACCCGTGGAAAAAAAAAGTTCAGATCTTCTCCTAGGGCGTCAAGAAGATAAAATAATAAATATCGAATAAAAAAGTGGCCGTTTTTAGCATCGGGTGTATGTATTTAGTTTTATATTGCCAGCTCTAAGGAATAATTCCCAGTCACAGTCTTATTCTATTTTATTCTAGGCAAATCACATTGAACAAAGTATGCGTATGTGAGACATACGCGCGTTCATCCTTGTCACGATAGACGTGCGAGCAACTGAAGGTTAAACTAGTGACGGAGGGCGGCAACTCAACTAATGAGCGGCGCTACAGAGGGCTAATCCGTCCTGTGGATTCATTTAAAGTATTTGTTTTTTAAATTGCATATTTAATTAAAATATTCAAATAGTGAAGATGCGTCAGGAAGAAAGGCGGAAAATTCGGTTGTTTGTAGTGAGTACCATTGTTAAAGGGATAGATTCATTGTTTTCAAAAATGCAGTGAAAAAATCCAGCACATCAACTATCGTTTTTTTTTTTCTTTCAGAAAAAAAATTATTGCAAATAGCAAAGCAAAAGCCATTCGCAGACTATTTGAGTCGGAGAGGAGGTTCTTTTGGTCCTTGATATTTACAAGAACCTTTATTTCTGTGCTTTAAATTGACCCAAATAGTTGAAACTCTCTCTAATATCGATTCATACATTGAAACAGTTAAAAAGAGTTTCAGGAAACATGGGTAACTCAGAGGAGACTTCATTATCGTTCACAATCTCAGAAAAGGTGTGCAGTTCAAAATGTTTTCAAATCACGCGGTGATTGCTCAGCGCGATTCGCATATCTTTTGCATGTGCCTATATTGCTAGTATTGGCTATAACTTACGAGGAACATACTCTATACAAAATATATGACTGAGTGCTCGGAACCGATAGTTCACCTTCCATTGCTGACCGAACATCATGCGAGTCGCGCTGAGGACTTAAGACATTTTCGATTAGGGGTTGATAAAACCATTTCTGAGCTTCTATACATTACAAGAATAAAAGAAAATCGAAAGTTGACTGAACTTGAATTTTATTTTGCCATGTCCAATCGAGTTTTTTTTTTAAGTCATTTTGATATCTCCAAGCTCAAAATTTAGTGAGCGGCCTTCTTCTTCCAGGCATCGATTCCGTATCCGTAGTTAAGACCATGTCCGTAACCGAAACCGGTGGCGACTGGAGCGGCATGAGCGAAACCAGCAGAGTAGGCTGAGACGGCTGGGGCAACGTATCCGTGTCCGAAAGCTGGAGCGACGGCAGCGTGGGCAATTGGGGCAGCAGCAACAACAGACTTGACGACTGGAGCGGCAGCGTAGGTGGAGAAAGCTGGAGCAGCGAAAGCTGAGACGGCTGGGGCAGCAACAACAGACTTGACGACTGGAGCAGCGGCGAAGGTGGAGACAGCTGGGGCAGCGAAGGTTGAGATAGCTGGAGCAGCTACGACAGACTTAACGATTGGAGCAGCATAGGTGTTGAAGGCTGGGGCAGCATAGGTGTTGAAGGCTGGAGCAGCGAAGTGTGAGACAGCTGGGGCGACAACTGACTTGACGACTGGAGCAGCAGCATAAGTTGAGATGGCTGGGGCAGCGATGGCGTGTCCGGCATATCCGGCATAACCGTAAGCTGGGGCAGCAACAGCGTGGTTATATCCGTAACCGGCATAACCGACAGCTGGAGCGATGAAACCGGCTGAAGCGGCACCGAAGAGAGCAAGAGCCAAAACTACGAATTTCTAAATGAAGGAAAAGGTCAAAATGTTAAAAAGGATTTCAAATGCTATAGCTTGAGAACCTACCATTTTGCTGATTGTGTACTGTTTTCTGCTTAGGCAAAAAGTCAAGTGTATCGTTTCCCAATATTCATCGACTATTTATACAAAATTTCTATCGATTAGGGTGCGTTGAACTGTATCATTATCATTTAATGGGAGCAACTTATGATAGGCATATTCTTATTCTATGCCTAAAATTCAAGGTTATTAGATGCAAATTAGCACAGATCTTTCTAACTTTGTAGTCTGAGCCTCCAACTGATTAGAATTCAATGAAAAATGATTTTGTAAAAGACTTTGTTAATTATGGACATAATGTTGATAACATTCAATTTGGGGAAAAGTTGGAAAATTATAGAGGTGCATACATTTTAGTTTTCCTTACGGAAAATAAAAAGGTTCTGTGAAAAATTCTCGAAAATATATAGATAATGGAATCAAGATGTAAGATGTAATGCAGTAAAATGTATTGGTATCATTATAGCCTAAAGATAAACAGTTTTAATGGTTTAGTCTAAAAAGAGAACAAAGTTGAACATAAAAAAAATAGAAAATTTCATCATTTATAAAAAAAAAGACTGCATTCGGGACAGAAAAAGGGATCGCATTTTGTATATCCACCGTCGTCCGCAGAACTTTTATAAGTTCCGCCGTCTGACAAGACCTTCTAGGTCCATCACTACGAGGCCTAAGCAGGTGGTAACCCTAATTCCAAAGAAAGAGCCGCATACAAATTTGATATTTAGAAAAAAAAATTGAGAAATAATGTTCTTTAATCTCAAGTACCCATGTAATTTTTACAAGTGGTGAGCACTATTGTTTTCTTTGACTTTTGGTGTTAACATGGATTTGATGGGAATTTTAAACAGGACTCTAATTTAATTGAAATTTTTTTTATTTTTTTATTTTAATGTTTAAGAGTTGTTGCTACTTATTTCTAATCTGAATCTTGCTAGACCTATAAATCATGAAAATGCATTCTGAAACTTTACGCCTAATAAAACTCCCATTCACATTACTAATAAATTTATGTAGTAGATAATATATGTAATCATTACCTGGTGTGGGTTCAGACAGGAAGGTAGATAATACCAACAGCTTGTTTCAGTTCTTGAATACGTACCTGAATATCTGTCGTAAAAAAGTAGTTCAACATTCACACCTATTATTCAAATTAAATCAACTCGTTACTATAGAAATTGAAAGTGCCATTTAGGTTTACCGTTTTATTTTTAGGAGACTAGACGGTCTATCTTATTTTCGATGCACTTTTTTGTATGAACAAACATACTTAGCCAATGTGAAGTGTAGTCAATTTGTTGTTGCTTTATTCAAAACACAGTAAAATAGACATCTTATTTCGAGAGAATTGATGCCGTTGGTGTGCTATAAATAAAAGTTCAGCTCTCATTAATGTCAAACAATACATCATTATGAATTAAGTGGGATATTTTTCTTTGATTTCGATACGAAACGTACTCGGACTTTCGATAAAGGCCTGACAATGAATCTGACCTAAGCGAGTCACTTTGTGTTTTTAAAGTTGATATCTTCTTATAATGAATGAATAAATTCTATTACTGTGTTTACTATAATTTTTTAAACGTGCATCAAGTTAGCGGAACAACTTTTGAAAATCGACTCGACGACTTTACAGTAATTTGGCGCTAATTTGTTGTGAATTAGTTGTGAAAAAATTAATTTTGTCGCTCTTCATTTTCACTGAGAAAATGGGTGTTCCGCTAACTTGACGTCAACTTAGCGGAACAACTTTCAAGGATCAAGTCGGGACTTGTACCGTTCTCTTCCGCTATTTTGTTGTGAATTAGTTTTGAATAACAAAATTTTGTCGCTCTTCATTTTCACTGAGAAAGTTATACCGTTCCCTTCCGCTATTTTGTTGTGAATGTCTCATTCTGATATATACTTTGATTTGATAAGAAGTGGAGTAGGAACGACTTACATTTACCTCCCCTACAAAGTTATAATCAGCCATATCTTTTGATAGAACGTCGCGAAAAACTTCAAATTAATGTCAGATGGTAGCTGCTGGATGCCTTGATAAGATAATAAAGATGTGCCAGGTCCGACCCATCTACCCCTCCCCCCTACAAAAAATATGAAATGGAATATTTTGGGAGTTGCGTGCCTTCTAGGTCTGTACATGGGTAAAGGGTATACACTCATCGTGCTATTCGCACGATTAGAACTCGAGCCCGTATTTATGAACATACCTCAACTCAAGAAGACCTTGAGTCAAGGATGCCAAAATTAAAAAAAACTTAAATGTCATTTTCCATACTTTTTCATAGAAATCACTTATATTCACGAGTCAATGCATCCTTGATTTAAGGAGAAACTCAGGGACACCGCACCAAAATTATTTTTTTTTTCAACTGGAAATGTTTTAAAGATTTGGAAGCTTTTAGGATCGTTAAGGTGTCCTAACAGTTACGGTTAGTTGAAGATTCTCTGCCAGACGACGCAAAATAGGGGGCTGATGCTTTTCTTAACATTCGTTCCGTTTTTAGAGAGGAACTCGAGCTTTTTTGACCTTCTTTTTTTTTTCTTCATCTTTGGCCACAATTCATACTATACCTAATATACCGTAAAGCAGTTATTAATTATTGCCCAACTAGGTCCACTGGGACCTTAATGTATTAAGAGCAATTGTTTACACGTTATTTGCGAATTCATTGGTATGTACACAGAGAAAAAAATCGTTATAAAATCAAAAAGAATAGCTATGATTCAAACATTTTCAAATATGATTTGGCTCCATATACGTTTACGTTTAACTCAAAAATGTTTCATTTTGAATCAATAGAGGCAATATTAAAGTGATTCTTGTACTTTTAAAATTGTTGCATGTCAAATCGAAATTGAATATCACTTTATTTTCAAAGTGATTTCACTTTATTTTAAAAGCGTTTCACTTTCAATTTAAAATGTTTTGATAGTAAAATTAAAAAAAGTGAAAACAATATTTTTTTCCCTCTTTTCTATTTTTATACCCGTCACAATGTGAAAGGGTATATTAACTTTGTCACGAAATTTGCAACGCACAGAAGGAAGCACTTCCGACTATATAAAGTATATATATTATTGATCAGTGTGCCGAGAGAAATCGATTGAGCGATGTCCGTCTGTCTGTCTGTCTGTCCGTCTGTTTCAATGCAAACTAGTCCCTCAGTCTTAAAGCTATTGGGCTGAAATTTTGTATGCACGTTTCTTTTTAGTGTACGCTGTATATATCGCACCCCCAGAAGAATAGTGTCGTAACTTCCAAAAATAGCGTTTTGAGATTTTACATGGGTTTTCATTGTTTTTTTATTATCTTTGCAACTAGAATATTGTCGTAACTGCTCCTACAACACATTTCCTTAAAAAAAAACATTACGATGTGATTGGATGTGCTTAACTACGTAGAATACTGTTGCATGTAACATACAACAGTATTTCAGTACGAAAGCAACAACAGCAACGGTCGTATCTTCCGAAATATTGGAACATACGACAGTATTCCATCATATTCAGCACAGCTCTTCAATTTTCCTCTCTTTATAAAATTGAATAGCGGTGCAGCAACTGCGTGATCTTATTAGTATAGTATAGTAGCTCAGTCTCAGTAATACGGCAGTTTTCTACTAGTCTATAGACATTTGAAGAGTGCTTTAAAGCGGTCTTCTGTGAGATGAGATTTAAGTTCTTAGCTAAAATTATCGGTTTAAAAAAAAATACAAATTGTAGAAAAATAATAAAAAAACTGATAGAAACTGAATTCAATCGTGAAGCATTTTCACATACTAAACTCACCAAAAAATGGGGTTTAAGGGATAGTTTATGTGTGATTTTTGTTTTCAAGTAGGTATATTTTGAAGATGATTCGATAGTTGATTGGCAAATTTTAAGGAACTACAGAAGCCAAAATCATTCTAAAATAAGGTTCGTTCGTTTTACGTGCATTTTTGGGTAACGAAACTTCATACAAAAGCGACTGCTTAAAGGGTCGACTTTCTAGTATGAAGTTTCGTTACTAAAATCAGCCCGTGATGACAAAAAAAAAAACCTTATTTTTGAATGGTAGTGCCCTTTACACAAGATATGCATAAAACGATATTGGTAGCCGAGTAGTATTCTAGCATTTAGTTCTCCCTAGAAACAAATTATTGATTCCCTTATCCAAAATAAATTATTTAGAAAATTTCTATTCTATTGGTGAAGTAAGATGCCAACCTATATTCGAACTTTGGTATCAAGAAAGCCTTGAAAATTTCGACAGTCATTCTCGATATGATAGGATCAGAATAGGTGTATGTAACCGCCAATTCGCTACTACGCTTATTATTTTTTTTTCTGAATGAAGATTTTTCAAAGCTATGGTTTAATATGTACCTCAACCCTTACAAAGGTTTTAGGCAAACAAGTCTGATACAGTTCACAGTTCTAACAAATGCTTGGGAAGCTCAATTCTGTAATTTATTAGCACACTCGCAGTGGCCCAGACTGTTGGTTGTTACTCTATTAAATTGTAAAATAATAATAATGTAATAATAATTAATATATCGGGGAACGTCCTTCCTCCTATTTCCGTCTTCCTCCTATTTTTACTTCCAACACAATTTTTTTGAAAAATGGTACGCTACTGGATGAACAAGTCGAAATTTCTTAATTGTTTATGTATAAAATCATGCATGCACATTCGAAAGGCGAGGACAGATTGAATTTAGAAATTTAGTAACGAAACGATCATGTTGATTTGTTTATTGAATATGATGATTCGGGCCCCTAGTTCTAAAAATTCAATAATAGACTAGAGGCCGCAAGCCCAATGCAGAGTATGTTATGTATTGTTGTTAAAACGCTAGAAACAATACCTATAAAGTTTCTTAGTTCGTGACCTCAAAATAGCGTGTATATGTAAGAACGCTGAAGCACAACTTTTGTGTCAAAATCCGGGCCCCTTGTGAATTCCCGGGCCCGGGGGAATCACCCCGTTCCCCCCACCCTCTCTACAGGCCTGACTATGGTTGTGTGAAAATAACGCCATTCCAAATATTTACCATGATTTTTATAAGTCTCTTCCAGCTACGAGTCATAGGGAATATTTTGAGGACGAGAGTGAATGAAAAATGAAAAAAAAAAACATTTGTTAACCTGAATTTGCTTTTTTTTCTAATTTTGTGTGAATTCTAAAAAAAATTTCTTTTAGTAATAAAATAAGTTTCCAATAAAATAAAAAAAAAACTAAATGACTTTTATTTTATGAAAGCTAAGCGAACTCCGCAAAGTTACTGCGATTGTTGAATTAGAAGCATAACACAATACAACTTCAACTTAAGAGAATACTATCGTAACTTCATATTGTCTAGAAAAAGTATTACTTTTTTCAAGTTTTGATCAAACTCATCAAGTCGGGATAATTTATATTTATAAAAGGAAAGTTGTTTTATGTTTCTAAGTTCACTATATGGCCTCGGAAAAATACTTCAAAGCTTCTTTGTGGTATTACTCAAAATGTTGATTTTGATGTTACGACACTATTCTTCTGGGGGTGCGATATGTCGGAACGAATGGAATCGGATCATGGCGTCATGGGGCTGTCATACAACCCTACTCCTGAAAATAAGGTTCTTCTAAAAAAAATTGTTTCTTTATGAACCAATCTGAACCAAACTTCACCCAAGTGTGTTCCTAGTAAAGCCTCAAAATATGTCTAGGAACGGATGAAATTAGAACACTACATCATGGGGCTGTCATACAAACCAACCATTGAAAAGAAGGTTCTTCTAAGCAAAACTTTTTTCTTTATGAACCAATCTTAACCAAACTTCACCCGAGTGTATTTCTAATAAAGCCTCAAAATATATCTAGGAACGGGTGAAATTGGAACACCACGTCATGGAGCTGCCATGCAAACCAACCCCCGAGAAGAAGGAAAAACTTTTTTTTTATGAACCAATCAATAAATAAATAAATCTTAACCAAACTTTAACTAAGTGTGCTCCTAATAAAGATTCAAAATATATGCAGTATCGAATGGAATCGCTATGTCATGGAAACTAACCCACCTAAATTAGTTTCTTCTAAGAAAACTTTAGAAATACTAACCAAACTTGACCCAAGTCTGGCGAAACCATAAGATGTGGATATATCGGGTGGAAAAAACACCAATTCATAAAGCCGTCATAAAAACAAAATTTCCAAAGTTAGGAATTTCTTTTTATAAAAAAAAACCTTTACTTTACCAAACCTCACTTGTATGTTCTCCAAGTGCAGTCCCGTAACATACATGAAATTAGTAAAATTCGAGGGTCCAAAGAAGAATGCCGCAGCATCCGTGTCTTTCAAACCGTGAGGTGAAAAAGACAGTAGCTAGAATAAAATACAAGAGTGCATACTCGATATTGCTTCACTAGCACTCTGAATTAATGCAAAATCAATGGGACATATTAATGAAAGAAATAAAGAACCTACCATTATATCGTTAGAATAAACCCGCATTAAAAATGTATCTACGAAAAAATGACGAGTATACAGATATATTTATTTATTTGTAATGATTAATTATGTGGATGTATTTATTTCCGATACAGATATCAATGTTATTAGTGCAGTCAAAATATCCCAATTCAGGCCTCCAAATAGAAAAAGGCTAATTTTTGTTGTTTTTAAATCAATGGACTCCCAGGAATCTACAACTGATTTTGCTAAAAAAAATTTTGATCGGAAAGGTCCCCAACTGAACGTCTTCATTTTTTAAACTGATCATCGCCGTCTGAGGAGAAAACAAATCTTGATATTACATAGGCCGTGTTTTTTTTTACATCGGGTGCAGGTTTGCTGACCCAGAGGCGCAAAAAAAACTATCGAGGGTAGCATCCAGGTTAAATTTAAAATTGTCACGTAGGCATTGCCATTAATTTCAAAACATTGCTCATAAATTTTAAAGCCCCGTTTTCACTATACAAACGCAAAAGTTCAAATGTAACTTTTCTTAATGAAAACATATTTTATGTACGAATCATAATTTTGTTAGAATAAGAATTCGACAAACAACATTTTTAACATGAATTTACAAACAAAAACTATTTTTTTTTTGCACACACTTGTGTGTTGCATGTAAACTATACCTTAGAGCTTTTCATTTCAAAATTTATTTTTTGCTAGTCATTGGAAAACGTACTAGAAAACAATTGGGATTGCATACATTTAGGCGAGTTTTGGAAAGCTCATTAAATCTGGATAGCATTATAATTTCTAACCTGAATAAAGTCACAGGTTAGCGTTTGTATGAAAATCACCCCGTATAGTGCAGGTTAGCTATTAAAAAAACACGGCCCTTAGAGAAAACATAGCAACACATGCCATGCGTTAGTCCAGAGTGGCTATGTGATCACACAACCCATATGTGTTTGACTCCAAATTTATTACACTACACTCCACGAAATAATTCAAATGTCAAAATATTGTCGATGCAATTATTAACCCTTCTGACGCCGCCTACGAGCCATTATGCCTAAGGTGTAGCTGAATCTTCTGTGAAATCAATCTTATTTTTTGAAGAAGTCTAATTTTGGTACTAGAAATAGTTTACATACTGTGTCTTACGATGATGCGCCGTTTTTTCGATTCTTTAGACATAGTTTACATTTCGCCGAACGTTTGATCGCATTTGTGGCCGTCCGTCGGTTCCTTTGAAATTTATATGGAAAGGGGTGGAAAATATTATTGAACGATATTTTTCATCAAGATATAGTACCAATGGTCAGTCTGGATCTATATGCCAACAGAAGGGTTAAATATCACGTCGGCATTTTAAGAGAGTAATGAATATTACGCGGATTTTATATTCTCAATTGTAAACAAAAAAATGACGTTTGCATAAAATTTTCACGCATACTATGGACTGCAATAGTGTGAGAACGGTGCCATTTTTATTTTCTGATGCCCACTCTGGACTAACGCATGCTTTCTCTAAGACACGGCCATAGATATTCTATTATATGTATATATTTATTGTTAGTGAAGAAGACTCCATCATGGTGGCTATATGAGGTTTCATATGTAGTATCAATAGAACCAGAGTTAGAGTTATCGGCAAATATCCAATTGATTTGCGTACAATGTTTCCTAGTAAGTATATTTAGAAGAGATTGCAAGCCTAACATATTTAGTGCAGTTTCTAGTCTGACTGTCAGTGCCCGACGAACGGCAAATGTTGAAGTCCCCCAGTAAAAAAAATCCTGATTAGACTTGACGTACCATATTTATAGATTAGTAAACAATTTGCTTCACAATCACTTATTTTGCGTTATTCGTTAAGAAAGTTGCAGTTTTAGGTTTTTTGAAGTTTTGATTGCCGCAATGTCTGCGGATGTATCAGCTGATTAGAGAGAACTGACACTTCGTGTAGCAAGTCCATTCAGCGAACACAAACTTAGCAGTTTTCCAATTTCTTGTGGTGGGGATATGTAGCATATCCCAATATGTGCTCGCTGAATGCACTCATTGAATTTATGTTTAGCTGAGAATTCAATTTTTCTAACAACAAAACACTCTAGCACTGTGACGCGCAGAAAATTTTGTAAAAGAGACATATTTCGCATTTACAGCGGAGTGCCAAGATGTGTGAAAGTGGGACGCACAATTAAACCCCTCAATTCTTACAAAAAATAACTACCTGAGTCCACGAGTTCATTTAAGTGCATGGTACATATGCATTAACTATTAACACTCGTTATTATGTTAAAGTGTGGAGCTATCGGGCTGCAATTTGATATAGAAAAGAAAAGAAAAGCTTCGAAATATATGAAGGAATGGATGCATTCGGAACACTGCGTGATAGGGCTGTCATACAAACCAAACTCCCAAAAATGTTGGTTCTTATAAGAATTTTTTTTTTTCTTTATGAAGCGATCTTAACCCGGGAACACTAATGTGAGTCATTTTGACGCATATTCCACATATTTCCATTTTTCGTAGAAAGGGCGGTTGGCCCATTGGGTTCCGCTACCCATGTATTCTTTAAGAAATATGTTTTCTAATGAATGTCCGAGTAAGCAAACGTTTCCGATTTTATGGTAAGCAGCTATTTGTGTTTTTCTGTGACGCGGTTAGTACTAAACGAACGTTTCTTGTGAGTCAAAATGACTCACGTTAGTAACAACCGTCTACATTCTGTAGTTGGCATATTTGGTTTCTTGGTTGTTTCTACAGTTTATTCGGATCTAATGCACAAACTCTTAATATAACTTGTATAAAATAAGTATTCCGAAGAATTCTGGCACAAGTTTTCATACTCTTCCACTTTAAATACAGCAATTTCTAAGTGAGTCAAAATGACTCATGGTTAGTAACAAGCGCCTGAAATTAAGGTTAGTGTTCCCGGGCTAAGCAATCTTCATCCAAGTATCAACACATCCGGAACTAGATGGATATGGAATCGAAACACGTCATAGGGCTGCGGAATAAATTATTACCACAAAAAAGCTTATGCTTCTTTCAATTGTGACGGGTATTCAAATTTCGGCCGCGCCCGAAATTAGCCTCGGTCTCGTTCTTAGAAAAATTTGATTTGGGGGGCTACGTTTGTATGGTAGCCCCATGACCACATGGTCCGACTCCATCTATTCATACATATGTTCTGTGTCATCAATAGAAACACATTTGTGTGAAGTTTGGTTGAAATTGGTGTATAAATAAAAAAAAATCTTAGAAGAAGCTAATTTGGGGAGCTAGATTTCTATGACAGCCCCATGACCCCATGGTCCGATTTGGTCCATTTTTACATATGTTTTGTGGTATTACTAGAAATACATTTGTGCGAAATTCGATTGCAATCGATGAGCAAATAAAAAAGGTTTTCTCAGAGGAACCTAATTTGGGGGAATAGGTTTAGCCCCACGACCCCATTGTCCGATTTGGTCGATTTTTACATATGTTATGTGTTATCAATTAAAAAATTAAAATTTGATTGAAATTGGTGCATAAATAAAAAAGTTTTTCTAAGAAGGATAGTTTTATGGGTTAGGTTTTTATGGCAGCCCCACGACCCCCTTGTCGGATTTTAGCGATTCAAACATACAAACTGCGTGCAACAAAAAGAAGCATGTGTGCAAAATTTCAGCTCCATAGCTTTTAGACCCCGGCCGAGCAAAACGCGTCGCAACAGACGGACAAACGGACAGACTGACATGGCCCAATCGACTCCCCAAGTCATGCTGATCATATATGTATACTTTTTATATGGTCGGAGATGCTTCCTTCAATGCGTTACAAACTTCATGACAAAGTTAATATACCCTTTTCGCTTAATAAGCGAAGCGTATAAAAATTACGGAACACACTATACTAAGTTAAAATTATTGCGGTTAGTATATTCTTCTAGCCTAAGCAATTGTCGCACTGAAAAATGACTCTTTGGAATAAATAAATTACTGTGATTTAAGAAAAAGGTTCTAAGCGGCTAAAAATTATCAGTTACATTTATTTCGGATACTTTGCAGTTTCAGGAAAAAGTATTAGGGAATCTTGTAGTCACTATTATACCGCTTGATTTTTTCCGATCAGTGCTCAAATTGATTCTACTAATTAGCGCTCGGAAGTTTCAACAGAAAATGTGATTAATAAGGACATCAATTTTTTCCTGAAATACTTTAATTTATCAAATGCAACTTCTTTCTATTCAGAATCTAAACCGAAGAATCTATGGTAATGCATATCAGTTGGACAATAATTAATATCAGCCGCCTTGAATTCCATTTATGATTGTATTCGTTGGGCAGTACAATATCCGCCTCCTTCCGTGTCCTGGCAGTAATCAAGACATATTATAAATTGACGAACTCAGTGTAACGAACATCCCTGAGTTATAATAAGACAATAAATTATTATCAAAATGTCTATAGTCCTCACATAATGGTCGCATATTGTTCAAACGAAATTTACGTTAAATATTCAGAAATTAAATTTTCTATGCGCAAAATTTTTCTGAATAAGACGAATAATGAATCTAGATTAGGTGGATACTATTTAACTCGCGTTATATGCAAATTCACAATTTAATAGGTCTACTATGAACCAAATTTGCTGGTTAAGAACTAGTTTCAGTCTTTTGCAGTGAGCGATTCAAGAAGTATAAATAGATAGTTTCGACATCGAATCGATACACTTGACTTTTTGCCTAGCAGAAGACAGTACACAATCAGCAAAATGGTACATTACACTATGAATGCTATTCATTTGACTCCAATCTAACAACTTCATTTTGTTTTTTCAATTTTCAGAAATTCGTTGTTTTGGCTCTTGCTCTCTTCGGCGCCGCTTCAGCCGGCTTCATTGCCCCAGCTGTCGGTTATGCCGGTTACGGTTACGGATATAACTCCGCCATCGCTGCCCCAGCTTTCGGTTATTCCGGATATGCCGGACACGCTTTCGCCGCTCCAGCCATCTCAACATATGCTGCTCCAGCCTTCTCAACCTACGCCGCTGCTGCTCCAGTCATCAAGTCAGTTGTCGCTCCAGCCGTCTCAACCTTCGCTGCTCCAGCTTTCTCAAGCTACGCTGCCCCAGCTTTCTCCAGCTATGCTGCCCCAGCTTTCTCCACCTATGCTGCTTCAGCTGTCGCTGCTCCAATCGTTAAGTCAGTCGTTGCCGCTCCAGCCGTAGCTGCTGTTGCTCCAGCTGTCTCCACCTTCGCCGCTCCAGCCGTCTCCACCTTCACCACCGCCGCTGTTGCCGCTCCAGTCGTCAAGTCTGTTGTCGCTGCCCCAGCTATTGCTCCACTCGCCACCGCCGCTATTGCCCCAGCTTTCGGACACGGATACGTTGCCCCAGCCATCTCCACCTACTCTGCTGGTTTCGCCCATGCTCCACTTGCCACCGGATACGGTTACGGATATGGTCTTAACTACGGATACGGAATCGATGCCTGGAAGAAGAAGGCCGCTCACTAAATTTTTTATTTAGGAGAGGAGATATTAAAATGACTTAGAAAATCTGATTGGATATGGCAAAATAAAGATCAAGTTCAGTCCAAAATATGAAATGTTTTAATTAAGGTTTTTAAGTTATGAGTGCATTTACCATAATGCGAAACCATAAAGATTGAGTATCCAGAAAAGGATAGGGCCAAGCGCAATCATTTTTTCAAATATAAGACAAACAAAATTTTTTTAACATAAAGTTCTGAGGGTATACTCCACAGCTTTTGGATAGGTGAAATGCTTGGGAAATATGCAAAAATTATTCATAATATACTTTACGTCAATTACCACTACAAAAGACGAAATAATAAACCCAGCCGCTACACTAAAGAATACTGAGAAGGATACTGGACTTGATGCAATTCCTACCGAACACCAAGCTTCCTAGAAAAATTGTTATACATTGTTAGGCACAACAGTTTCGCTAGCTGTTCCACCATTAAAAAAAAAAGAACACAATCTTAAAAATTGTAACTTTATCTAAACTACTTAAATCTTAACCAATACTTGTGGGTTTTTCATAGAAACATATGCATAGTTTCGGTCGAATCAGCCATGTACGAGTATTATATGACCTATGTTGCGGAAGCATATAGTCATGTCTGTAAACTAAAGCATTTTATTTTATTATGGTAGGTATATAGGTGAAAGACATTTGAAAGGCTTACGTCACGGCAACATCATCTTTAGGTCACATAATCAGAGTTAAAAAAATAATACAAGTTATATGCAAATTATAAGTAAATGCCTACATCTCAGATCCAATAAATGCAAAAGCGATTTTTTTTATCAGTTTCACAATTAAACATTTGTTTAAAAAAGTTGGAGTTGTAACAGTTCGTTTTGGGAATAGGTACATACCGATCAATATGGAAGATTGCGAACCTTCTTTATAACTAACTCACCAGGGAATGCGATTATAACATTTTGATTGAATGTATTTTCGGAGTTTTGTATAAATTGGAATAACTTAGTTGTGAATGATCACTCTTTACTTTGCCTTTGCCTAAGACAGTTCAACCGAAATCACCAAAATGGTAAGTGTATGCAAGTAGCTTTGACCACTCTGAACTATGATTGATGAATGTTATTTATCATTACAGAAATTCGTTATTTTGACTCTCGCTTTCTTCGGTGCCGCTTCGGCTGGATATCTTGGAAACGGTGGAGTTGGATACGCCGGTCAGGGATATGCCGGTCAGGGATATGCCGGTCAGGGATATGCCGGTCAGGGATATGCTGGACATGGATATGCCGGTCAGGGATACGCTGGACATGGATACGCTGGACATGAATACGCTGGTCATGGATACGGTGGATTAGGATATGCTGGGCAAGGATACGCAGGACATGGCTACACTGGACTTGGATACACCGGACAAGGATATGCAGGTCATGGCTACACTGGACTTGGATACGCCGGACAAGGATACGCAGGACATGGCAATGCTGGGCTTGGATATGCTGGCTTAGGATCCGCTGCTCTTGGTCATGCTGCTATTGGATATGCTGGACATGGTGGATATGCTAGTGCTAAAGCTACTGATTATTCTGGCTATGGTGGATATGGATATAACGGCGCTGTAGCTACACCCGCCTATAGTCATGCTCTTGCCGCTCCAGCTTATACTGAAGCTATTCCGGCTGCTGGATACAGTCACGCCCTGGCTGTACCAGCTTACAGTCATGCCGTTGCTACACCAGCTTATGGTCATGCTGCCGCGGAGGCTCATACCCTTGCAACTTATGCTGCTCCTGCCCTTTCATCCTATGCTGCTCCAGCTGTCTCACCACCAGTAGTAGCAGCCGCTCCAGCACTTTCGGCGCACGGGTACGCTTCAGGTTTGGCCCATGCTCCAGTTGGAGCTGGATATGGCGCATCGTATGGACATGGTATTGAGGCTTGGAGGAAGAAGAAGGCTGCTCATTAAGTTATTTATGTATTATAGATGTAAGATATTTGTTCTGTTAATTTATTATGGTTGAACCGAATAAAATTGATTGTTAATATTTTAAAAATTGTTTTGCTTTTATTTATTTGAGTACCCCAGTACTCAGAGACTACACAATTTTTCAGTCTTGTCAATTGGCAAAGCCGTTTAAGCTTATTTTTAAAATGTATTATCAATTCCTGATATATGTGTACCTATATTTGGCGACATACAAAATACGTCTACTAAACAATCGTATTATTAGCTCTTTTCTGATGTAAATCTGACATCTAAGAATTCTTCCGGCCGATGGATTTTTTGATACGAGTAAAAACTTTAGCTTTATTTTCAGGAAAAAAATTAAATATTCGTTTCCTAGTCTTTTTATTTTCAGGAAAAAAAAAATATATAAATTACAAAGTATGATATGATCATCAATGCTTTCCATCCGTAGCAACTCTTATTTGGCTAAAACTGCTTTCGTTAGTGTATTCTGTGTTAAATGAGCATTACGTATACAGGGTGTCGGAAACTGCCGCATAAACGCACCGGATTGTGATTCCTCATGTGATTTCCAGAAAAAAAAGTTTTTTGTAACATACCCTCTTAGTTTAACCCTTTGGCTGCCACAGGCATTTGAAGATTTTTGAAAAACGAGTTTTCTTGCACGACTAAAACGTCAATATCTCAAATGATGATAAAATGATTATTACAGCTAGCAAATTGACCTAAAAACTAAAACTGACGGCACTAAAATCGGACGAGAGGTTTGATTTTTACAGAACTTCAAAGTAATTTTTTTGTGATTTGACCCAAAAACAATATGTTTTTCCATCTCAATTTTCTCCAACTTCTGCCAGGGTGAGGTACTCGTACGATTCTTTTAAAAATTGGCGCATAGTCTAACGATCATTTTACATCATTTTATTCTAGCTTCGTTATTTCTAACAGTTTTAATGGATTAAGTGCAGAAAACTAGGGTTAATTTTAGCTCGAGGTCGTTAGACTATGCGCCAATTTTTAAAAGAATCGTACGAGCACCTCACCCTGGCAGAAGATGGAGAAAATTGAGATGGAAAAACATATTGTTTTTGGGTTAACCCTCCGTCGGGCGCACCTCAAATCACAACAAGATCGGGCGCACTCGGCCTGAGAGGCCACCCATTTATTGGGGTCCTCTTTTCTTAATGTGTTACTATAAACTTCAGATACTTAATAGCAAAAGAAAAAAGATTGTTTCGTTATACTGAGGTTGGCACTGAAGAAGGACATATGTTGTGTCCGAAACACGTGTCTGCCGATAAACCAAAAATAAAAAATCCCCAGTATAAGGAACAGCGCCCGCTCTAAAAGACGAATTGGCGCCCCTTAGGTTCTGTACCAGGCAGATTGATAGTAGATAGTACATGTACATTATGTCGTTGTAGAAGCGTTTCAAGATTTTTTTCATTCTTGAATCGGGTGATTTTGGCAGCTCTTGGTCCTTGGAACACATCGGTTTCATGATGGCTGCCTTAAGGTAACATATTAACACAAAATTGTATAGTCACAGTGGGATTCGAACCAACGTAATTCGTAAATATGTAGTAGAAGCCTGTTTCGCCATCAATCATACTCTTAAGCGCAATTCATCGCGGTTCGGCAAGGCCTTATAGAGAATTGGTTTGAAATTAAAAAATTGGTTTGAAAATGTCCGTCTGTCCGTCTGTTACGACGCGTTTTACTCGGCCAATTTAAAAGTTATGAACTGAAATTTTGCACAAATGCTTCCTTTTGCTGCAGGCAGTTTGCATGTTTGAATCGGTAAAATCGGGGCTGCTATACAAACCCCATCCCCCAAATTAGGTGCTTCTCAGAAAAACTTTTTTATTTGTGCACCAATTTCAATCAAATTGCACACAAATGTGTTTCTATTGATGACACAAAATATATGTAAGAATGTATCAAATCGGACCATGGAGTCATGGGCCTGCCATACAAACTCAACCCCCACATTCCAAGAAACATTTTTCTTACACCAATTTCACAAAACCTTGAATTAATGCGTCTTTGTTAAAGCAACAAAATAGGTCAAAACAAATGGAATCGTACTATGGGGCCATGCTTATTTTCATAAATGCATTATCTCGTAAATATTTATAGAGAATAAGGTCAAAGCTAGTAAAATCGGAGCAACCTAGCCAAATCCCGATATTATCATGTCTGGAAACAGATTAGAGAGGACTGCTACTTCGGCTCTGGCAATATGTACTTTGGTTCCATTCCTCGTCTTGCTAAAATCGGAACGAACTTGTTCGAAGTGTCCCCACTCAATGCTAGATAAATCAATGAATCCATCCTCAAGTAGATCGATCGAAGTTAAATTGCTGCCAAACGTGGATGGAAGTCTTTCAAAATGACTGAAAAAAATTGGTGATGATAGTGTCTTTGGGAAAGAAATTTCCGACACGTGGTTTTTAGGTTAGAACGCCTTGATGTGCTGTGTGTTCCCATTACATATGATTTCTCCGGGGGTTCAATATTTATTTATTGGACATGATCTCCTACTATTAAACAGACTAAATAAAAATATTAATCCGGAACCACACTGATCGGGGTTTGAAAAACAGCGCACAGAAGATCAAAGTTGTGGACAACACACGCCTAGAAGGGACAGAGGTGATGGGGAATTCAATTTTGTAATTTGTTCGGTATTCGGTCAACTGCTCGCAGTGTGGTCAGGGGAATCCAAGGTGCCACTCTTGGACCGATTTTTCAAACATTACGCTATTATATTCCTCGTATCAATTGTAGGCTATTCAAAGCCTAGCCAAGGCTTTGCTTCTTTAGTGCAAAACTTTCAAAAGAAAACTAATAATACAGTTGATAAATTAAAAAATTAACGCGTTTTCTACATAAGCAATTGATGTGCCTCTTTACTTAAACAAAACCTTATTCCAATTTTTTTTTCGCCTTTTATATAAGCTTATATTAAATTTTTCTTTTGGCTTTTTCCATTTTTTTAGTCGAGTTTAGCCGAAAAGCCGCCCCTAAAATTTGGCGCCCCGGGCGACCGCCCGGCTTGCCCCCCCTTAGAGCGGGCGCTGATAAGGAAACAATCTTTTTTCTTTTGCTATTTCGTAAAACTGGGGAAAACAAATTGGAGCTTACACAATATACAAATATTCAGATACTTTTCGGAAAATAAGTTATTAGTATCTAAGGGATGTAATTAAACTAAATATAATACTAAGAAACCTATTTACTAAACAGTATAATACAGAAATAAAATTATCGATTTACCAGAAGAAACCAATAGAGAAAATTTTATGAAAAATACCGCATCCATTGTTCTTTAGAAAAATTGAAAATAATTAAAGGAAGGCAGTTTCAATTGATAATCGTTATTTAACCTTCGGGCGGGCGCAATGCATCTGACAGATTAAGTGACCAGTTTTTGTTGCGCCAATCAGCGATATGAAAAGGGAGAGATCTGAAATTCACAGTAGCTTAATCTTTATCGATCAACTACCTAAAGCAGTTTTCACTTTCTATCTAACATATGTCTGAAGGGCGGGAGGGGGTGAAATAATCTCTCAGATGTATTGCGCCCGATTGTGTTATTTTCTCCTTTTCTATGAAAATGTCCACTTGTTATACTCTTCACACTGCGTAATAACGTTATATTGATTTTTAGGCTCACCAAATCGTTCAATAGTGTGTTTTTAGTAAAATAAGTTCACATTTTTTAAGCGGTCGAGTTGTTGGAGGTTTTTTCAATATTGAAGCTATTGAAAGCGGAATATTCTTGGAAAATTGAAAACGTGAAGGGTATCAAACTTTGTGAGCCAGTTTTTGTTTCTAAAATTTCGTAGAACTATTTCAAAAAGACAATGCAACAATAAATAAGAGTGCAAAATATACAGAAACTTATTTTCGTACTATTTTGTGCACTTTATCTGTCAGGTGCATTGCGCCCGATCGTGTTAGGATTAGTATTGCGCCCGCCGGAAGGTTAAAAAGGTTCTTAATGCTCCAAATTAAATGTGGAAAAGCATCTTTGACGCAGCGCTTTCGCGTAGTTTAGGCACATTCTAAATTTTGACGCGATCAGGCGCACCCGGCCTGTGAGGCCAGAGTCCTTACCACACAACTGTCTAAATGACCATGGAAAAATATAGGTAGGCATTGTGTGAGATTCTAAAAGTTAGACGAGTAAACGGAGCTAAACAGTTGTGGGCCCCTCCACTAGCGTGGAGCAGAGCAGAAACTGTTTTGCTGGCCTGTCAGGCCGGGTGCGCCCGACGGACGGTTAAATCGCAAAAATTTTACTTTGAAGTTCGATTTTAGTGCCGTTAGTTTTATTTTTTAGGAAAATTTGTTGGCTGTGATATCATCTTATTATACTATTCTAGCTTTTGATATATTGATATTGAAGTTTTAGTCGTACCAGAAAATTATTTTTTCAAAAATCTTCAAATGCCTTTGGCAGCTAAAGGGTTAAGCCAAGGGGGTATGTTCTGTGCATTTTTTGCTGGAAATCACATGAGGAATCACAATCCGGAGTGTTTATGCGGCAGTTTCCGGACACCCCGTATATGCACTTTTCGGAATGTGCACTATTCTGGTTTCTTATTGAATCTCGAGACAATTAACCGTTAGTTTCGTACTCGTTCCTACGTTCAGTTCTTAGTCTAATGCAAGTTACACTTGGGAGCAAAGAAATCGACCCACACGATGTGTGTTGTGTTCTGCAATGAATTAAAGTTGGAAAAAAATTTAAACGTCTCTTAAATTTTGTTATGGGAGTTAGCTTATCTTGTCCTGGACTGGATGCGAAAGAATAGGAGCTAGAATTTCGTTCCGTTCGTCATATATAATAAAGGACCATGGGCACTTTTGTATGAAAGTTGGTCGTTGAGTGAACAGCAATGAAACTGGTGTCAAATGAAAGGGATATATTAGAGGGTAACTAATATATAAATTTTAGGTCCGTAAACACTGGGGTTCCTGAGAAAGGACGACTTTTGTTCGTCCTTTGGTGCAATTTTGCTGGTCTATAACTTTTGAAGGAATGAAGCTAGAGACTTGAAATTTTGTACAAGTGGTTTTTACTAAAGGATCTTACTTTCTGTAAAGTATGAATACTATGCGACCAATATTTCCCCTACCTCCCCTACAATTTTTTTATTTTTTTTGGTATAACTTTGGTTTGGGTAGCAGTTGAATTGTCTTAATTGGTCAAGTTATTCCCTTCTATAGTACTATACTACTGTAAAAAAATCAGGACGAATTCTTCAAAACAAAGGGTACGTTTGATACAAAAACCCTTTTCCCCTATATTCATTTTTTGCTTCTAAACCTGCGAAAAAAGCTCCAATTAAGCTTATTTTTTGGATGTTGCTTTCTTATTGCATTGTCGCTAAGTCCTTTTCGTGGGATCTCGCCAACACAAATATTAAGACCCCCCTCCATACAAAAGTCCATTCCTTAACATGCATTCAATAATGTTATGGGTTGTTATGTGTCATCCGCTGGTCAAATTAGTCGCACATAGGGGACAAACATACATACTCTTCTCGATCAGAATGAATTTTTACGTAAAAAAAAGTAATAAATTATTATATTATTTTTATTGCATTTAAACAACATTTAATTATTGCATTTAAACAAAACAAACATTATTGTTATTCGATTATTACATCTATAGTAAATGCTGCTCTGGAAAATTGAATTAATCCTACATACCATAAAACTGACAGAATATGGACGCAGCTTGCCACTGGTCGCTTGGCAGTAAGACAACTGCAGTAACGCTCTATAATGGAATGTATTCCATCCTGTTCTCTGTCAATTAAAGTATAAACATAATAAATTCATTCTCTCACATGCCGCGAATGTATTCGAACCCGTAAAAGCCATACATTAGTCTGCGTAATGTTGCATTCGCTTAAACGTTCAAGTGTATCATGCCTACACATTTCAACATAGTAAATCCCCATCCGCAAATGCTAACTAACTTTATATGATATGTCCCTAAAGCGTGCAAATTCAAACAATCCTCTGTTCATCGAGGAAATGCCTTTAAAAATGGGAGGTTTGCTTCAATACCCACGAAATTACTATGATGCCTATTTAAATTATTCATCTCTACATATTGATAAAGACGATTCGGCTTATTAATGTTTTCATTACCTATTTCAGGAGCCAAACGATGATCCTTGTGAAAACAATAAAAGGCGTTTAAGAGACTAGCTCCTATTTTAAAGTTGTCAAACATGTGGGAAAGAGATCTGTTAAAGTTGGATTGACGAAACAGCTTCATCCTTCCGCTCATAACTTCTACTACCCACCTGCATATGGTTATAAAAATAAATAACAGGCGCGACAATCCAACATTGGACTAAGGCCGCAGGATGTGTTAGTGACATCCTATTTCCAAGATCTTATCTGCTTTTTGATGAGGTAATGAGATCAGCATCACGCTCAGCAGTGTTATTTATCCCCATAAATGGGTACTCGTTTAACATCTGAGTGAGATCATAGTCTGTCACAAGCTCGTGAGTTCGAAAAACACAATGGAGCACGGTGAGATTCGAACTCATGAGCCTGTGCACCGAAGGTGCGCGCACTAACCGCTCGACCAGCCAGACTACATATGGTTATGACTTGATCTATTCGCCTGTTCCGTGGTTAATTGGCTTTCTCCGCTTTCTCCCCTTTCCTTTGTAGGAGGTACATTAGCATCATAACCATATGCTTCTAAAATACCAATACTATCCCTAAATCCACGATCGAAAATAAAAACGTTATTTTATCTACAACCTATGTTGTAATCCTTAAACTTTTTACTCATCCGTTTCCATTGATAGTCCGATTTATACGACATACACGTCCAACGCTATGACATATTTTGGTCAAAATGTGTATTTTTTTGCGAGACCTTACGTCGTTTAAGCCCAATTAACTTCTTAACTTTTGAAAGTAGACTAAATATATGTATAGAGGATTTGTTCACTACAAAACAAAGATTTCATTTTATAAAAAATATTATATGTAATGATTGCGCAATATAGAAAATAATAGATAAAAGTACAAAAAAAACATTAAAAACTCGCAACTTTTGATTTTGAACGTGTATAATTTCAAAACAACTTAATATTTTTTAATCATTTTTTAATTTTAAGCCTCTGAGTTACATACTTTTTCAGTAAATGTGATTTTAGTGCAGTAAGAATTTTCATTTTTTGTCAAAACTTAAATCGCCCATATCTCCGATCTCCCACTGTTTAGCTAAATATCGCAAGAACAAACGTTAATCTACTCGTTTCAAGCTTTCATTTGACATACGTTTCATTGCTGTTCATCAAACGACCGTTTTGACCATCCTCCTTTATTATAACAAACTTGAAAGATATGCCTTATTATTAATTTTTTAATGCAGTAAATTTATATGAAGTATGTGAAGGGGTATATTAACTTTCTCATTAAGTTTGTAACGCATTGAAGGAAGCCTCTCCAACCATATAAAGTATACATATATGATCAGCATGACTTGGGGAGTCGATTGGGCGATGTCCGTCTGTCTGTCTGTCCGTCTGTTGCGACAAATGCTTCTTTTTGCTGCAGACAGTTTGTATGTTAGAATCGGTAAAATCGTACAATGGTGTCATGGGGCTGCCATACAAACCCAATTCCCTAAATTAGGTTCTTTTAAGAAAAACTTTCTTATTTGTGCACCAATTTCGACCAAATTTCCCACATATGTATTTCTATTATTGATGATACAAAACATATGTAAGAATGCATCAAATTGGACCATGGGGTCATGGGGCTGCCATACAAACCTAACCCCCTAAATTAGGTTCTTCTAAGAAAAACTTTTTTTTTGTGCACCAATTTCGACCAAATTTCACACAAATGCATTTCTATTGATGACACAAAACATATGTAAAAACCGATCAAATCGAACCATGGAGTCATGGAGCTGCCACACAAACCCCACCCCATTTTGGTTCTTCTAAGAAACTTTTTTTTACACCAATTTCACAAAACCTTGAATTAATTTGTCTTTATCAAAGCAACTAAAAAGGTCAAAACAAATAGAATCGTACTATTCACCCATGCTCCC
Source organism: Microchrysa polita (assembly GCA_949715475.1). Classification (NCBI taxonomy): domain Eukaryota; kingdom Metazoa; phylum Arthropoda; class Insecta; order Diptera; family Stratiomyidae; genus Microchrysa; species Microchrysa polita. The sequence continues at coordinate 130,164,384 of OX454416.1, forward strand.
GCATCCCCCAGTAAAACTTTCTGACTAAATATTTTTATTTGCCCACTTATTCCAAGCAATCAACACACAAATATTGTTTTGTTGACCCAATGGAACTTTTGCGAAGAAAGAAGGAAAAGAATGGGGGGGAAGGGTTGAGTAGAAGTCGTAGGTACGCCCGAAAAAACTTTTAGCCCGGGGGAGAGCGAAAGGTATCCAAATTTCGGCAGCGCCCCAAATTAGCCTCGGTCTCGTTCCTACTTAAAATGGTTAGTGAAAAGGAGCGGCGAACCCACGCGCCCACTGACGTTTCTCGGCAAGACGCGCCCACTCTAGGGTAACTAAAGGAAATCCTTAGGGAAAGTTTACATTTTTGTCCTGGTAGATTTCAAGAATGAGAAATGTTTGGAATTTTATTAAAAACTACCACCATAGTAGATAATGTGAGGGCGAGTTCTAAAATCGCATAATTTTCCCAGTCGGTTCGGTGGAGTCTCCTCTTCATTTATGCAATTTAACACCATTACAGTTTTATGGAATTTTCTAATTTTTGATCTATAACAAGCAGCTGATAATGTAGGAGCTAAGGAGCAATATCAAACGGGAAACTGCTAACAGGCAAGATATCGACGGAAGTATATTTCGTCATATTATTTAAAAAACTATTTGTTGCCAATTTAGCCACTACATACAACACCAAACAGTGAAGAGTAAACCAAAGGTAAAAAAAAAACATTTATAAATCGCCGTAACAATCGAAAGTATCAAGTTTGTAAGAGAAAATAAACTTTTAGAAACAGTTGAGAAAAAGTTTAGAAAACGTCTAATCGTTCTGGCGACGCGACGTGTGTGTGATTTAAATCGGAACAGTCTGAAAAACTTAAAATATGAAAGGTATAAAACTTTGAGAGCTAGTTTTTGTTTCTAAAATTTTGTAGAACTGTTTCAAAAGGACAATTCAACAATAACTAAGAGTGCAAAATATACAGAAACTTAGTTTCATGCATTTTTCTGCACTTAATCTGTCAGATGCATTGCGTCCGATCGTGTTAGGATTAGTATTGCGCCTGCCGGAAGGTTAAAGCATTTTAACAGTTCGCCCTGTCTGAATAAAAATCAAAAAGTACTTTTCTTTTCACTCTATTTTGCCATATTCAATCGTCATAAATTAAATAATCTTATAAAGATTTAAATAATTTAAGCAGACTTCTTCTTCTTCCAGGCATCGATTCCGTATCCGTAGTTAAGACCATGTCCGTATCCGTAACCGGCAGCAACTGGAGCATGAGCGAAACCAGCAGAGTAGCCTGAGACAGCTGGAGCAACGTATCCGTGTCCGAAAGCTGGGGCGACAGCACCAGAGTAGACAGCTGGAGCAGCGAGGGCAGCATGAGCACCATAGGCACCATAAGCGTGAGCACCGTAGGCAGCTGGGGCAACGGCAGCGACGGCTGGAGCAGAGTAGACTGACTTAACGACTGGAGCAGCGACAGCTGGGGCAGCATAAGCTGAGATGGCTGGAGCAGCGAGGGCGGCATGAGCACCATAGGCGTGGGCACCGTAGGCGGAGTAAGCTGGAGCGACAGCAGCTACGGCTGGAGCATGAGCAACAGTTGAGTAGGCTGAGACAGCTGGGGCGGCGATAGCATGTCCGTAAGCTGGAGCGGCAAGAGCACCATTGTATCCGTATCCACCATATCCGGAGTAACCGACAGCTGGAGCGGCGATGGCACCACCATATCCGTAACCGGCATAACCGGCAGTTGGGGCAACGTAGCCGGCGGAAGCGGCACCGAAGAGAGCAAGAGCCAAAACAACGAATTTCTGCGTAAAAATTATAGAAAATATGTGTAAATCAAGTCGTCCATCTTACATCCACCATCAAGTCTATTTACCATTTTTGCTGCGCGATTGAACTGTCCTCTGCAAAGGCAAAATCAAGAGTGCTTATTGCGGATAAAATATTTCTATTTATACAAGTCTGAGCAATTTGATGATTTAGTTCCGATCAACATCTTTGATTAAAGTATCAAGGTTATGGCAATCTGCAAAGTGGTCTGATCTTCTCGCGTGGTGTTGGATATTATAATTGGACATCATGTTAAAAAAATGGAAGAACTTTTTTTCTTCTTGATTAAATGCATAGATTAGGATTTTTGCGTTTAACATATTCGTAAATTTATCATGTTGTGATAATAATTACCATAGAATTATCAACCACTGTCACTGGACAATGTTTGAGAAGAAATTGGAAGAGCTCCTAGTAGACTAATCAGTATTTGTGACACTAAATTAACGATCTTAATAGTCAGGTTTCTTGTTCCAATGTGCTACAAAGAATGAACGGCTGAGTTAAAGCTGTATTAAAATAATCAACGTTATTTTTTGAGAACATCTTGACAACAATTACGCGGCAATTTGCAATTTAGCAAACCAGTTTAAAGTCTGTTGTCTGGTCATAGTGGTTGCAATAAGGCCAGAGATGCGAAATTGTTGTATTAAACTATCAAATAAAGTTTGTCCGGTGGCAGACACAAAATTTGTCCAACCTTTGCCTTGACCAAAAGTTTTTTCGAGACTATCATGGGCGTAGCCAGGGGGCAGGGAGGGTCGCTTGCTGATGGGGACAGTAACAAAAAAAATCTTATTGTTGTACTATAATGTTTGAAGGCGTAAACATGCGGGTTTGACGGTGCCACAAATAACAATTTGCCAGTCCTAATTATGTACATTATGATGTATTTATTTTTTGAAGTGAAGTCCAGCTTAGATTTCTGATTTTTTAATTTTTTAAGTTCAACGTTTCGCCCGTTGCGGGCATCCTCACAAACTGTTTCCTTGACGTAGTTTTGGCGGATGGTCGACGACGTAAAGGAAATTACAGAATTACAATTTCTAGTCCTGAGGCTGCAGTCTCGAAAACTAAAATATTCTGCATTTCCAGGCCTTTGATATGCTAGACTGGGAACTCATGTGTGAGTGTCATTGATCGATAACATAATCAGATCCTGCAATCTCTCGTTTGGTCTAATCTTTAAAAGTTGGAATCTTTCCCTTAATGATTCTAAGGATTCCTGTCTCTTTTCTGTTTTTAGTCATGTCATGGCTTAAATAAATAACATTTTTGTCGCGCGGAATTTTTAGATGTTAGAATAAAGGAATGTTACACGAAAGTCTATCTGAGAAGATAACGGAACTAAACATTATTCATTTAATTTGTTCCGAAATGGGATCCTTTCAAGCAGTAAGTATAGACGAGCAACGGGTTAAAAAAGAACTCTTAGGCGAGTTAGATGTAATCCGGAGTAAAAGTGAAAACACAAGCAGGTGCTTCTTATTGTTAAAAGGCGAATAAGATCATTCTCAACGGTATTTCCATAAAATTCGAATGTAAAATTGTCCAAACAATATTTTTGCGATCAAAAACTGACGGAAAATCTCAATTGTTGTTGTAAATTTAAATCACACGCTCCTTGTGAAAACATGATGTTGAAAAAATTTTTGGCTTGCCCCCCTCCCTGGTCGAAATCCTGGAGCCCTATCATGTAATTCGATTCGAAAGTGATTGCTTATGAATTGGGAAAAGTGGTATCATGTAACTCGAAAATGAATTGACTTTCGTATTTGACCATACGAAAACGACGGACGGTTAGTCCTAAAACCGGTACTTTCTTGATTTTGCAGTCTTATATATTCTATTACTTGTACCCTATGAAACATTTCGTTGAATTTTGCATCTTTTTTCTCGCAAAATAACACTAAACGTTTATTTTTCAACAAAGTTTCTAGTAAACGCACAAAATAGTGTAATAGTCCACTGATTCTTTAATATTACTCTATTTTGGTGTAATTTTACACCTCATTTGGTGTGAAGATGTGTCATTACTTTATTTTTACTTATTACCTTATGTAGATTTACACCAATTCTGTAGTAAATATCTACACCGTAAAGCGTAAAACTACTCTCATTCATATCTTGGTGTAAATTTACTACTATAATAGAAGGAAAAAAGTTTCCTTCTATTATTGGAGTAAAATTTTTTAGAGTGTAGTTTTGAACACTCAACACCGGGTTATAAGCCGGTTTTTGACATCCCTACTTCGAGCCTTTGATGCAGAACATAATTACTATCAATGCGCGACAACATGCTGGAAGTTCTTTTTTATAAGGACTTTGACAGCATTATTTTCATGGCAGTAGACGATGCTAAGATTGATACAGTAAATTAAAAGTAAACGCTAATTTATGAATTATTTTTCCGCGTATTTTAAATAGGAGATTTTATTGCGTTTTATCTAAAAAAAATTGTCTATACAGGGTGTCCGGAAACTGCCGCATAAACACACCGGATTGTGAATCCTCATGTGATTTCCAGCAAAAAAGTTGCGTGGAACATACCCCCAATTCTTAACCCTTTACCTGCCACAGGCATTTGAAGAATTTTGAAAAACATAACTACTAAAACCTCAATATCTCAAAAGCTAGACTATAGCTAGATTAGCAAAATAAGATGATTATTACAGCCAACAAATTTACCTAAGAAATAAAACCGGTTCATTTTGGATCGATTTTGACATAATTTAAATAAATTTGACCAAATTGCATATCTTTAGGGGCAGTTTGAATTGAATTGAATTGAAATAGAGCTAAAATTAACCCTAGTTTTCTGCACTTAAGGCTGTTAGAAATAACCAAGCTAGAATAAAATGATGTAAGAAAGACATGATTGTTAGACTATGCGCCAATTTTTAAAAGAATCGTACAAGCACGTCACTTTGGCAGGAGTTGGAGAAAATTGACATTAAAAATATATTGTCTTTCGGTGAAATCACAAAAATTTGATTTTGAAGTTCTGTTAAAACCAAAGCAATCATCCGATTTTAGTGCGTCTAGTTTTTTTTTCTTAGGTAAGTTTGTTGGCTGTAATAGTGATCTTATTTTGTTAATCTAGCTAGTCGAGCTTTTGAGATATTGAGGTTTTAGTCATACAAGAAAATAATTTTTTCAAAAATCTTCAAATGTCTTTGGCAGCTAATGGGTTAAGAATTGGGGGTATGTTCCACACAACTTTTTTGCTGGAAATCGCACGAGGAATCACAATCCGGTGCGTTTATGCGGCAGTTTCCGGACACCTTGTATATAAAACGAAAATTAAATGGCTTACAACGCATATTCAATTACCGATTAAGGTAATTGCAAATATTTCATGGTCAAGAGTTTCGAAGTATTTTTGAAAAAGGAACTTTTAGAGCCAGAGAAGGTTGAAAAATGGTTCAAGCGACGTGCGTCTTTCCAAATGTCAAAATAAAACGCGCAGATTCAAATTGTTCCACTTCGGAGCTATTTTACAGAGTTTAAATGTAGGTACTATCGAAAATATTTACTTCGATGTCATTCCAAGCATTCATTTAACACAGTTCACAAAAAGTATTAAACTATCGTCATTTTTATGTAGATCGTTGAATACACCCATTTCGTATGATCACCTTGGGACACACAAAAAAATTGATAATTTTTGATAGTATGACCAAAACTGCAAAAAAATTGACCTATGCTGTGTTTTCTTATGTCATAGGTATGTTTCACCAGAAATGGATGACTACGATGGTCATTCATTTTTGGTCAAACATATTTTGGGTCATTTATTTTGCTATTACAATTGTGTGACAAACTTTTTACGTCGTTCGTCGAACTATATTTGATAGTGTACGAGGGGTGCCTTTTATATTTCGGGATTAGAGAATCATCGAAAATCGCTTTATTGTTTTTCAAAATATTCCCAGATCTGCTACACTAGTTGTGTCATCCCGAAATATAAAAGGCACCCTTTGTAATACCTCCTTTGGACTTTGGCGTATAAATGGAATTACACTATGATCTTTGACAGAGAAATGCACAATTCTCTAAAAGCCCAGTAGAATACTCTTTTCTTTTTCCCTTTATTAAGGGTAACTTTCCATGTTCTAGCAATTAATCAATAAAGAAATTCTTTAAATTGTATTTGGATTTGCTTAGTCCTTTTCTATCCATTGAAAGTTTTTGTTAAGGATGCTTCTATTTTCGTTAATGAAAAAAATCTTGATTATGTATGCCCACGTAAGAAAATGTCTATAGATTCAATGTAAACCACTATTAAACATTTACTCCAAATATTCTAGTTTTTGCTATGTAATTGTATGCTAAATTATTGGCAAAAATCTGATTAATGAGCAAGTCAACGAAGAAAAAACTGCTTTAGTTTTATTACACGATCATACCAATTCATCTCATAAGCATAATCTTAAAGAAAAATTCGTACCTGCGACCATCATGTCAATCTAAACTTGAAATTAAAAACAAACGCTTCAAACTAAATTGTTGTATAAATAGACAAAATTTCGTAGCATTCAACACTCTAGATTTTGCCTTTGCAGAAGACAGTTCAATCGTGCAGCAAAAATGGTAGCTAAACACAAAGGATTGTCAATGGACGGCATGATTTACACTAATTCTCTCTAATCTTTACAGAAATTCGTTGTTTTGGCTCTTGCTCTCTTCGGTGCCGCTTCCGCCGGCTACGTTGCCCCAACTGCCGGTTATGCCGGTTACGGATATGGTGGTGCCATCGCCGCTCCAGCTGTCGGTTACTCCGGATATGGTGGATATGGTTATAATGCCGCTATTGCTGCTCCAGCTTACGGACATGCTATTGCTGCTCCAGCTTACGGACATGCTATCGCCGCCCCAGCTGTTTCAGCCTACTCAACTGTTGCCCATGCTCCAGCCGTAGCTGCTGTTGCCCCAGCCTACTCCGCCTACGGTGCCCACGCCTATGGTGCTCATGCCGCCCTCGCTGCTCCAGCCATCTCAACTTATGCTGCCCCAGCTGTCGCTGCTCCAGTCGTTAAGTCAGTCTACTCTGCTCCAGCCGTCGCTGCCGTTGCCCCAGCTGCCTACGGTGCTCACGCTTATGGTGCCTATGGTGCTCATGCTGCCCTCGCTGCTCCAGCTGTCTACTCTGGTGCTGTCGCCCCAGCTTTCGGACACGGATACGTTGCTCCAGCTGTCTCAGGCTACTCTGCTGGTTTCGCTCATGCTCCAGTTGCTGCCGGTTACGGATACGGACATGGTCTTAACTACGGATACGGAATCGATGCCTGGAAGAAGAAGAAGTCTGCTTAAATTATTTAAATCTTTATAAGATTATTTAATTTATGACGATTGAATATGGCAAAATAGAGTGATAAAAAAAATATTTTTTGAATTTAATTTTTTGCATCGTGTGTGTGCTTACGCAGTAAGCAGCGAAACCAAAAATCAATGAGAATCATGAGTTGTTATTACAACTGTTGGAAGATCCTCAATTTTGATAATTTTGGAAAACGAAATTAATAATTCATGTTTTGAACTCCAACAGATTAGTTAAAGTAGGTACTCTATTTCGTTCGTTGTTATGCCCGAAAACAGGTAGATTCTGAGCAAATCGGGAGCCCACGAAAGTTTCTGGAGCAAACGCTAAGCCTAAGAGTCGGGATACAGAAAAGTGGACAGCGCTTCGAAGTGGTCATTGTAAATATTGTAGAAAAACAATGAAAATCACTTCGGACTTTGTGGGTTGATTTCCTCCGTATTTATCGGTCAGCATAGGGGAGGTGCACGCAACAATTAGAAGCGCTGGTTGGTTCACCATGAATACGCCCATACCTCATCATCTTGAAGGTTATATTGTGAACATTCAATTTTATAAGACGGCGGTATAAATGCATTGGTGTATTGGACTATAATGTGATGTGAAAAATGATGTTAATTAGATTTAGATTGAAAAAAAAAAAAACAAATATGTATGCAAAATTTGCGGCTGAACTGAACCGACGCGCTTCAGTTTCATACGGATTCAGCCAAGGTAAGGCTATGCAAGTCGTTCCAACTTATTTTGATCGACAGAACACTGAATTTAATTTGAACATTTTCCCATCAGTAAAAGTTGTAAAAAATTATCTTTTATCGTGCGGTTTTATAGGAAGATTGTATTGAAACTGGTTCGTAAGGAGATCATTATCTTATGGTCTTCAATATTCGAATCTAGCTTAGTGACATGCGCCGCGTTGTCCTTGTGACAAAACATCCTGGTCCAGTAAACTCAGCACTGTCGGATATAAATACTATCGTGGCTGAAGAGTCCATTTCGCGGATTCCCTGTCGACAAGGCACTGGTGCGTACTCCTTAACTGTCTGGATTTTTATCCCAATCATCAAGTGACTGTCCCCAGCAATCAAATATCAAATATTGTGACGATTCTGCGACATAATGTTATTGAATTCATTTGACGATAATAGTCCAGTACAATTGGTTCAAAATAGCCCCAAACCTAAACATCCAAAAATAAAAGGAATTTTTGATGCCAAATTGTTGAATACACTTCCTAATATAAGCAGTAAAAAGTTACACTAATTTGCGCCATGGGTTAAGGGGGAGGGGGTGGCAAAGGGGTGAAAACTCAGTTTCTTGCAAATATCTGGAAAACTATGAGTCTGACCTTAAAATGTGCTGAGGACAAAACAAAGTACATAAAATTACCTTTGTAATGATATGTAACACTCTAGACATTTTCTCAGAAAATTATACCCTAGACCCAAAAGTATTATAGTGAATTTACATTTTTTGAGCTGTACATTTCGCACTGTAACTCTTGATAGAATAGACCTACCGTTATAAGATCTTGTCCATATATTGATAACAGAATTTTTTGATTTGTACAAAAAACTGGAGTGCTCCGACCATTGACGCCCCCCTCACTCCTCCTAACATTTTTCAAAAAAGCATGCCTGTAGCTTCTCTTCAAATTGAGCCAGTCGGATCAAATTTGGTGGGCTGCCTAGTCTAAGCTCCATTATGCTCCCCACCAAAAATTATTACCATGCGATTAAAACTAAGAGTACCCCCCATACAAAGTGACCCAAATTTCTAACAAATTTCACATTTTTTCACTTCTAAATTCTATCTAAAATAGAAAAAATAAATTTATCTCTTAGAACGTCCCTATAACAGTTAACTGTATTCTTCTGAATGTATATCCAAAAGTTTGTACCAGAGCGTGCTTTACAAGTACGAAAAACCGGGTTTGAATGTTGCTAGTACACGTTACTTGAAATATTCGCAAATAGCCTTAGAACTGGTATCACTGACCTTCTAACACAATTTTTTGATACTTGTAGCGTATGCCTTGGTACAACCTTTTGAACATACATTCAAAAGACTACAATTAACTGTTATAATGATGTTCTAAGAAATACATTTTTTGTTTTATATTTTACATAGAATTTCGAAGTGAAAAAATGTGAAATTTGTTAAAATTTTCAACGCTTTGTATGGGGGGTACCCTTAGTTTTGATCGGATGGTAATAATTTTTGGTGGGTAGCAAAATGGAGTATAGACTAGGCACCCCACCAAATTTGATCTGTCTGGCTCAATTTAAAAAGAAGCTACAGGCATGCCTTTTTGAAAAATTTTAGGAGGAGTGAGGGGGGCGTCAATAGTCGGAGCACTCCAATTTTTGAAACAAATCAAACAAAGTTTGTTATCAATATATGGACAAGATCTTATAACGGTAGGTCTATTTTATCAAGAGTTACAGTGCGAAATGTAAAAAAAATTTAATGTAAATTTAAATTCACTATAATACATTTAGGTCTGGGGTATAATTTTCTGAGAAAATGTCTAAAGTGTTATACATCATTACAAAGGTAATTTTATGTAGTTTGTTTCGTCCTCAGGACATTTCAAGCTCAGACTCATAGTTTTCCAGATATTTGCAAAAAACTGAATTTTCACCCCTTTGCCACCCCCTCCCCCCTTAACCCATGGCGCAAATTGGTGTAACTTTTTACTGCGTATATTAGGCAGTGTATTCAACAATTTGGCATCAGAAATTCTTTTTATTTTTGGATGTTTGGGTTTTGAGCTATCTGTACTAGACTAATAAGTAAAATTGAACATGAGCCGTAATTAGAAATTATCCTCACAATTTGAAAAATATATGTGTATATCGGGAACCCACCTCTGAAATCGTTGAAAAATTGAATTAAGAAGGTTCCCGTTGTATTTCACCCGCTTTTGTAAGTTGTTGACAACGGGGAATTTTTTTCAGTTATTTCAGCAACCTTGTTTTGTGAATCCGTCCACGTCGATTATGCAGGCTTTTATACTTTTGACATATCATTGACAGACTTCACTTTGACAAATGTCACAAATGATCGTCGTTGTGTGTCAGTGTTCATTTATTAACAGGCCGAGACTATGGGGGTGGAAATTTATCCGGACTGTGCCGCATCGGAAATTCATCATAATGAAGACGGCAGTGCTACAAACGATGTCGGAGTAGCTAAAGATGGATCGCCAAAAGATGTTTTTGCAAGAGGCATGGAACTGCGAGCTAAACCTCTGATGAGATTGGACTGAAAGAGATTGGTATAGACTCTCGTGGCTACGCACTATCGGAAAGCCGTCTCAGATAAGTATTTTTTCCGTTTGTGTAAGAATCCAATAATTTGTAGATACTTACATATATATTTTCGGAATGGCCGATGAATTACATCCGAAGTCGAGTTGTGGATAAATGGACGCTTAAAAGGTGAGTACGCCATTTCCTAATCGTCGCCTAGTTGTACATTGTCTTTCTTATCTTTTAGGAGCAAACGGGATGGAGAAAGCGTCAGTGTAACAAAAGACAAGAAAATGCGTTGTAGAAAGCATTGTCACTTGCGGAAGCCCAGCATTAATGTCGAGACTATCAGATTTGATATCATATAGAACAACGCAGTAATAGAGCGGTAACTAAGAAAACTTTTTATCCACTTAACGAGATTGTTATCAATGCGAAAGGTAATAAGCTCATAAGAGCTGGGCGCCACACTCTATCAAAGACCACAATTTCGGTTTCAGTTATGTTCGATTTTAGCTATTGTTCGATTATAAAACAATGTAATAGTTAAGCTTGAACTTAGGTATCTTTAATAAAGCTTTCCAAAACTAAATACTGTTAAAGGATTTAGAGATACTATCTTAAAATTAGAAAAAAAGGCAGGAAACGTCTCCCCTCAGTCAGCAACGTTTTTGCAATTGGAAAGTTGGCGTTGAACTACTCTTATCCATCACCACGATACATCGAAATTCCAAAAAACTGAAATTTTTGCGACGGTTGGTGGTTTTTAAAAGGACCCGGTCTTAAATTTTGATCATATCCCTTGAGCTGTGCCTTAAGTATGCATGATCGTTATGAATTTCGCATTTGGCATTCTGGAATTTGTAGTGTCCCGTGAAAAATAAAATTATCAGAAATATCCTGAAGGGTGAATTTAGCTTTTATGGGAGATAAGCATGGAAGAAAATTTATCAAGTGAACGTCACGTAATCATTCGGCTTTATTTTATTTTTATTTTATTGATAAATATACGGGAAAACCCCATTTACAAAATATAAATACAGTAAGTTAGAGACAGTTGAAATTAATTAATTATGTAAATTTTAGATTATTGGTTAATTATAATTCATATAAGAAAACTTATTAGGCATGGTAATCAAGTTATCTGAGTGTGTTAAAAATTTCAAGATGTAATGTAATAAACGATTTTTAATTACAAATGTTAATTCAAAATTAAATTCTTAAAATGAAGTATTGAATCGAAAAAAGGATCATATGATTGCGCATAGGTATTAATTAATCTCATGGAACGTGGAATTGGAGAGTTTTAAAGATAGGCAGTACGCTGAAATGGAACATTAAAAATATATTGAGTTCTAGTTTGTCGGCTAGGTACATGAAGTTGTAATTCTGAAAGAAGACTAGGAACATCGATCATAATATACCCTAAAGTCTGATTGGCCTTTTTCACTAAAAGTTCAATGTGATTATTAAATGTGAGAGAGCTATCAAACCACACCCCAAGATCTTTTACCAAACTAACGTTTTTTATAGGATCATTATCTATTTTATAGGAATATTTTAAAACTTCTCTCGATTTGGAGAAATTAATAACATTGCATTTGCTACTATTTATTGTCATTCCATTCAAATTACACCAATCACGAAGTCTATCTAAAAGATGCTGAAGATGTTCACAGTCCGTTTGATTCTGAATTTTGCAATAAATTTTAAGGTCATCAGCGAATAACCAGTAGTTCTCTGTGCCTATGAACTGCCCTATATCATTTATAAATAGAAGAAAAAGGAAGGGTCCAAGATGCGAACCCTGTGGAATACCAGAGCAGACCATGTACTTATGAGATAACACGTTCCCAACCTTGACACATAGACTTCTAGCTTCAAGATAAGATTTGAACCAATCTAAAATGTTACTGTAAAAGCCAAAAGAGCAGAGTTTGGCACACAAAATACGATGATTTACTAAGTCAACCTCTTTACTAAAATCAGTATAATGGTATCAACTTGATTGTATGAGTTAAAAGCGCTGAGAATAAAATTCTGAAGAACCATTAAATTAGATTGAGTGCTTCTACCTTTAATGAAGCCGTGTTGATTTAAAACAACAGAGTTGTGAAATAATGGATAGAGTTTATCTAATAATAAAGATTCAAATAATTTTGCAACAGATGATTTAATAGTGATCGGTCTGTAGTTCTTTATATCTGTTTTGTCACCGGATTTTTAAAGCGGAACAACATGACTATCTTTTAGAATTTCAGGAAATATACCAGCACTTAAGGTTCGATTGAACAGAATTAATAACGGTTTGGTAATGCTGGTCGCGCTCGCTTTTAGTAGAAAGGTTGGTATACCATCCGGCCCTCGTCCTTTTTTCGATTCAAGTGATAAAATTCTATTAAGTAACTCATCATATGTGAAACGAAGGGAGCCTAAAGAAACATTAGCTACGTTATAGACATCAGACGGATTATTAATAGGTGTACTGTTATAAACTGATGCAAAATGAATACTGAAGAGGTTAGCAATTGCTTTAGGATCACATGCCATCATATTATCTAAATGTAATTCAGCAGGTAAATTATTTTCATTTTTCGTAGCGTTAACAAAGTTCCAGAAACACTTTAGACGATTATAAATACAGCTCTGGACTTTAGTAATATATTCACGATAATCTATGCTAGAACGATGCTTACATAATTTTCTGGCGTCTGAGAATAACAAGTAATCATCTAGGGACCCACTTTCCTTGAACCGCAAATGGTGTCATTTCTTATTAATTATAGCTTCCTTTAATTGAGGAGTGAACCAAACAGGAAAAGATCCTTTATGAATACGTTCCGGTGAGAGAGTTTTTATTAGGTTGCTAAAAGTTTTTATGAATGTATCAAAGCAGTCATTCACGGAAAGCTCAACAAAAATTAGGTCCCAGTCATAGCCGCCAATAGTTTCAGTCAATGCGCCAATTTTACAGTTGTCGAAGTCTAATGAACGGGAATAACGTGGTGATAGTTCACTGCTTAGCCCGCTAATTGAAAATTCGATGGGAGGATGATATTGATCTATTGGGAGTATGGGGTCTGATACAGTTGATATTAGTAGTTCTTGCTTCGAGTACCATACAAAATCCAAGACATGGCGGTTGTGATTCATCTGAAATAATCCGTGGAAATCAAATGCTTCCAATATAGTCGTGTTAGATGTAGTCTGCCGCGATAATTCACCATATATACCAAGCAGGTTGTAATCGCCGAGTAAAAGTACATCATTGAATGTATACTTATCCATCAAGTAGTCAACAGCTTCAACATGCTTCATATAGGTTTCCATTGAGGAGTGGGGCGGTATATACGTAGAAAGTTTTTTTTATTATATTTGACACCCAGAACGGCGTAAATGGCGCGTAAAGAAGATCCTTCAGGGTACTAAGCGATTGTCAATAGAATCTAAAAAGTTATGAGTATTCATAGTTTTATTTTCAACTAAGATAGACCTCGGACCATAAGAATTCGAGAAAAAAAATCGTTTTTCAAATTTTTTTAATCATTGTGTTATTTCTCTTCAATATTTTCATATTTAATAGAAGAATCTTAATATCTAAGTACATTACAATCAGGGCCGGATTTAGCATCTATGGTGCCCCTGGGCAGTAGCTAAATAGCCGCCCTCCGCCACTGGTTAAATTTGAAAGTAGTAGTAGTCGCATACACATGCTAGGCAAAAGTTTCGCTGTGGTGTGGTATGTGAGAAGAACGTTTAATATTTTTGCGCGAGTGACCGATGTAATTTTGTTTGCTTGACAATATGGTGCTTCTGAGTGATGGGGCCAGGTGAAGGTCCATGGGAAGGTTCATGAACAACAACTAAAATTGTTTATTAGCGTCATGTCATGTAGTATGGTTTTATGGCAGGGGAGCTTTCTGTTTTTTTTTTCTAAAATTCGAAAATTTAAACGTACAAATTGTGATTTTTTTTTTAAACCTATACACACGACAGAAACATGTTACTGAACATTTTATAGCTACCCTACTAGCCATGGCATAAGGAATGCATCGATGCCGGCATTATGAATCTCTGGATGAACCGAATCATTCCATTTGTTCTAGCCGCGGGACTAAATTCCCATATATATTTTTCAAAGATATGGTGAACGACTGCATGAAGACCACGTGAACCCAAACATGACTTTCCCTCATGATTTCATTAGAGAGGTACTGATGATAGATGCGGTGCGGATCATCAATGAATTCCTCAGAAAGGAACTGAGGAAAAGTGCGATGAGTTTCACTGGCGAATTCATCATGCTGGAACTGATGACAAATTTAATGAATTTCCCCGAAGAGTTCATCAAGTTCGCCCTAATGAAATAATCGACGAGTTTCATTCATGCGTTCTTATATGAACAACGTATGAAATAGTCGATTAGTTTCATTAATTATTTCATCAGTAATTTATACATTTAGCACGCTATGTGGCTCACTTGGTTGAGTCGCACTCTACGACGCTAGTACTTTAGACGTCCGGAGATCGAATTTCGGCGTTTTCCAAAATTTACGTACATGTGCGGATAGGATAGTGCTTGCAACAAGCACTCCGAAGCTATATGCAATGTCACGTTGACTCGAAATAAACGGCTGAGTTGACGCACCACAAGGGGTCACGGTACAGAGAAGAAGAATTTATTAATTTATTCAAATTACTCGATGCAGAGGCACACACTACGAAGGCCAACTTTAAAGTGAAAAAGGTTCCGCTAAACAAAGAAAAATATTACCCATCGGCGCAAAATGACGACAAGGAAGCGAAACTGACCGAAATTTCAAGAAAATATCTCTCGATGAATTGGCACCGATTCTTCATCGAGACAGTCATCGGGTGATGGAGATTCAGTCGAAGTACATAAGCCAACCCGTGTGGATGAGAGAGTGTTCACGAATACTACGACAATTTTTGCATTCCCCCGTCTCTTCGGATTTATCGTTCACCGATTGTGGCTAGCAGGGTAATGCATCATTTCTAGTATCCCGAGTTGGACACCCCCTAAAACCAATTTATGACTACATCCCAGTTGCCTCGCGGCTAATTTTAAATAGAAGAAAATAAAGTAAAGATAGAAAAATCGAAAATATGTGCTAGCTTTTACTAACTATAGTGACACTGGGGCTACCCACACAGAATCCATGGATTCTCCATGTATGGGCTGCCTAGAGTTACCAATTCTTAGATCAATCTGTCCCACAGACTCGTTTAGTACGAAAGCGAGTTTTTGGCAATGTACTATTCCAAAAAATTAAATTTTTTATAGAAGTTTACGAGCAATGGTCAAGACGATTACGGCAGATTCCCTCCATTTGACGAGTCGTATAGTGGGGAAATCATGTATTGATACATGTCCAAGATGTAGGTTCAGGAATTCTTTGGCTGTTACAGAGATCCGGAGCGGAAAGGGTCGACGCGAATCAAACCCCCGGAGTAAATGAGAGAAGTGAGGAACAATTTTTGCATGAGAAAGTGGAGCAATTTTTTTTGTAACAAAGGGTCGTCTTCTAGGTTTTTCAAATTAAAAGTATTGAATTGACGTTTTAGCCTGATTTCTTCCACTTTTAATTACATGGAAGATTTGTACAATTTAAACAAAATTTGCGCTAAATTTTAATCATTTATATCGTACAAAAGGATACTGTCAGATAATGTCTTCGAACGGTTGCGGAGTGATAAAATTAAGCCGCTCCGGACAGGGGCGAACCCAGGAATTTATTTCGGGGGGTGATTTGTATTTGCAAAGTGGCTCATGAAATCCAACGCTTTAAATGTTCTTAGACCTTAGGCTTAAGAGTGCCCATATATTGTCCGATCGATTGACCAATCGATCTGACGCCCGTACAGCACATCTCTTCATTACCGTAACTCCTAGTGGAGCATGGTGCGTTGATGACAACCGTGTGTAGTCATCAACGTTACAAAGACAACTGAATTCGGAGTGTGATACGGTTGTCAGCCATACCACTTCCTAGTCGCATTGTTAGTTTATTAATTCTACGATAAGAATATTTCTTATTATCTTCTTCTGAAAAATAAACTTGCGACGAGTCGTGCCGAGTTTGGAAACTCGTTTCCCTATGAGTGTATATTTCACAGAGTGGCGACCGAACGATCACGGCCACAGAGCACGACACTATGCAATTTATCGCGCAATCTGAAATGCTAATCTCGCCGTTCACACGAGACAACACAACATAGCGAAAATTATATATTTTGTAGCGATGGAAGATCCATTGCTACTTTCGATGGAGAATGGGCCTGTCTAGACACTCAATTTTCGTTCGTCTTCGTCATTTTGACAATTGAAACTTGGGAGGTCTGCGCTATTTGAGAAATGTATTAATTCTTGAACGGGATTGCAAATTTTGAATATGTCAACAACTCACCATCTATTCATACTATTAACGAAAGAATTGATCATTAATCTGTCATGAACAAAGCCGCGACACACATCTAACGATAAATAATAGAATGAAGCATTCATCTCTTCTGATTACTTGACGCAATCAGTTCAATATTGAAAGTGGAAACGGAGCTTGAAAACGATAAGGAAGACAAAAGCGCGCATGTGTGGATATAGCCAATGACCGCCACAACCACAACATGAAGAATCACCACTGGTTTATGTCAATAAATCAGCAACTGAAAACACATGATAATCATGACAGATTGTATGAAAAATTGCATGGCAATATGTTCCACACGTCCAATAAAAAAAATTGTCACATACACCTTCCAATTTATCGGGCAATCTAAAAATGGCTTCAATCGGTTGGAAGGGTTATGGGCACTCTAAAACGATAGTCTGACGGTGGGCATAGTGAAAATCATCACTTAGGTATTTGGTTTATCAATAAAGATATTTTGTGTGAATTTTATTCATACCTATAATTTTCATTTTAAAATTTCGGGGGGTGTTTCATCCCCCAAATCCCCCCCTTGGGTTCGCCCCTGGCTCCGGATCCCTGATTATTGCACACAAAATCTACTCAAGGGTTCCTATAAAAGCGGACACTGAAGTATATGCTAGATCCCTTCCCTGGTTTAAGTTAAATCCAATGCGTTACGAAAATACTTTCTACTTCTATCCTCACTGAACTACGCGCCACCAGTTGAGTTTCAGCTGAGCTTACTATTGGGCCCTGGAATAAACCTAACATTAATAAATTAGAAGGATGGAATTAAAATGTGTGTCTAATTATGTCAACTTCTTTTCGAGTTTCCAAAATGCTTTTTCACAGAATTTAAAACCAAGGGATATTTTCAAAAATTGCCGCCCCTAAAAATCTGCCGCCCCGGGCAGCTGCCCAGGTTGCCCGTATGGGAAATCCGGCCCTGATTACAATGGATCGACCTTTGTAATTAATTTTATTATCTCCGGCCAAAATCAATCAACTACAATTAGTGTAGTATCCAGGTGATAATCCTAGTACATCAGATTGCAAAATGTGGTGGAGACAATTTTTTTTTTGTTTCTTTTGTTTTTGGGGTGCTGAGCACGAATCAACATTTCGCTGCGGAACAGTGTCAAAAACACGAAAAACCCTAAAATTTTTGCTGTTTTTCCGTTGTTTGGCCCCTTAATCTGAAACTTAATAATATTAAATCAATATTTTAGAGAGCACATAATTGCGCATCCAAAGAGACATAACATAAATACTATAAATCCGTTGAGCGACACTACTACAATTGATAATTTAAATTTGCCATTTTTATCATAGTTCCATAATAAAATTTTGAGAATGAACGGTTGGTCGCAACAGTTGCAGTTTTCTTTTACATTATGTATTTTGGGTGCAGAACCTGAATCCGTAACTTCTTACCAAAATTTCGTTGCAAAACAGGGTCGAAATTGCAAAAACGCCAAAAACATGACTATCAATTGTAGGAATACCGCTTAACAGATTTTAATGATTAATGGCGCGTTAGACCCGCAATTATGTTTCATATAATATTTTCAGGGACAGGTATTCGGAGAATTGTACACTTTCGGAGTTATAAACACAAAAATACCGGCGTACAGAGGGCTGCGCCCGCAATACGAGGGTTTTTTAGAATTTTGATGCATAGTGAATATTTTTTGTACATATATTTTATGAGCAATAGATAAGAATTGTGCACAACATTAATGAAATGCTTCCTGTAAATCTATTTTTGGATTGGTCTAAATAAACGCGTTCCAGAATGAAAGGCTAGCGCCTGATGGCCTTTGAGCAAAAACAAACTCGGGCAAACGTAAGGAAGGCTTGGCATTATATATGAACTGAATTATTAGCTGTAAATCTACTGTTACTGTTTTTTAAATCAAGAAAAAACAACTTATATGAAATGATTCCATTGTGTCCCCTGACATTAGAGCCCACGCAAGCTTTCCTATGAGTATTGAACAAGTATACTTTTGCAGCTTTTCCGGGACACCCTGTTAACTTGGTCCTACTAACTTCAAAAATAATTGTGGCAAACACTATTACCGTTCTATGCATTTCCACCAAATTTCATGTACATTGTTTCATCAAGTTAAAAGATATATATTGAAGAAATGCTTAAGAGGCTTCCCTTGTATCGTAAAAGGCCCTTACTAAATACTTGGCTATATTTTCGGTTTGGATACAGTTATTTGAATGAAAATTCGTAGACATATTTCCTGTATAATTTTCAAAAAACCCTTAGCAGAATTTTCATATTTGGAAACCTAAGAGGGGCTACACACGAACAAATTTGAATTTTACAAATTTACTGTTATTTACTTTTCCTTAGCAAAAGTCAACAGTCTTAATATTTAACGTATATAAGGCCATACTGACCAATCTTTGTGCAAAGTTTCATATCGAGCCCTATAACGGTTTAGAAAAATACCGGCGTACAGAGGGCTGCGCCCGCAATACGAGGGTTTTTTAGATTTTGGATACATACATAGTGAATAATTTTGCAAATATATTTTATAGGTAATAAATAAGAATTATGCACAATGTTAATGAAATGCTTCTCGTAAATCTATTTTTGGATTGGTCTAAATAAACGCGTTCCAGAATGAAAGGCTAACGCCTTTAATTCTGTAACACTTTTTAATTAGACCAATCCAAAAATAGATTTACTATGTATCATGGCTCCACATATTAACTGGATTTATTAGCTGTAACGCCGTTACCATGACTCCAAACTGGAAAAAAGCGACTGATATGAAATGTTCCCATTGAGTTCTTTGATTTGATAAAAACTAAAAAAGTCGACTTTTTCAAATCTGTTTGCTTTGTCCTACCAACGTCTAAGTATTTCGTGCTAAAGACTGTTACCATTCTACACATTCCTACCAAATTTCATAACGATCGGTTAGTGAAAAAATTTGTTAATTTCCGGGACACCCTTTTATCTTGGCCATACCAATTTTTAAGTATTTCATGCCAAAGACTGTTACCATTCTACACATTCCTACCAAATTTCATGACGATCCGTTAAGCCGTTCGCGAGTTATTTAGTGAACAAATTTTCAAATGTCCGGGACACCCTGTTATTTTCGTCCTACCAACTTTTAAGTATTTCGTGCCAAAGACTGTTACCATTCTACACATTCCTACCAAATTTCATGACGATCGGTTAAGCCGTTCGCGAGTTATTTAGTGAACGAATTTTCAAATGTCCGGGACACCCTGTTACTTTCGTCCTACCAATTTTTAAGTATTTCGTGCCAAAGACTGTTACCATTCTACACATTCCTACCAAATTTCATGACGATCGGTTAACCCATATCATCCCACTGGTGCAAAAGTGCACCAGCAACTTTGGCATTTTTTTTAAACATACTATGATAACAAATATTTAATTTTTTGATGTTATAATATTGTTTGGCATGTAGTTGATATAACTAGATTTTACCACATCCTGATTTTGATATTTGGTTGGTTTAATGAACAATTTTAAAAAGCAAGTTTTTTGAACGAGTTTAACAAAAAAAGTTAAAAATATTTAGCCACCGGCAAAACTGATAAAACTTTCAGTGCAGAGGCTAAAGTGTCAATAGTTTACATAAAAAATAGATTCAATAACATTTTGTTATTTTTGTAGCAATGGTTTTGATAAGAAAAACATTGGTGCATTTTTGCACCAATGGGATGATATGGGTACTAATAAATTGATACATATTATTTTTCCACTATTGCGAAAATGTAACAAAAAGTCATTTGAAATTGTGTTCGGATGGTAATTACACCTAAAATTTGCGAGAGATCAGTTTGTTGCTCTAGTATCTCCGTGAAATTGCAAAATGTACCGTAAACAGTTTGTGACGGTAGCTGGAATAGAAGCTATTTTACAAAAAGTGACAATAATGATAGAAGTAAAACGCGCAGATTACCTTCAAATAGTTTGTTTGCCACCATCGCGAGTAAATAATCTTAGTGATAAGGAAGAGATCGATAACAACGTGCAGCTTCTTGGAAATACTCTTCCAATCAGTCTACCGGAATTATAAGGCGAATTTCAATTATCGTGCAATTACGATGATGGAAACGTTGATTATGCACCACCAAAAGCAGCTGAAGCTAGAAAAAATCGTTTAGGCGTCCCGCAGGCAGTAAAAAGACCCATCGTTGGACAAAGAAAGAACCAACGTATTCCAGGCAACCAGTGCATGTGCCGCAAGAGAAGTTGGAAGCCCGTTATAATCAATTCGGCGTGTTTTTTTTTATAAGCCAATAGTGTTTTCTTTTGCTAAAGTTATCTAATTTGTTAAGACCAAAATCACCAATCGAGTTGTTGGAGCAATTTATCGACGAGAAAGTCATTTTCCATTATAGTAGATATGAGAAATAAATCTGCAGCCGAAACTACATACATACCTCAGCCACTGTCCATGTGCCTAATGCTGTTAGAGGTGATCAAGTTGATCACATAAATCAAAGAAGACATCAAACACGGAGAAGGTGCCGGAAATGCCATAAACATATGTTCTTTATTAGCAATAAATGTGAAGTACATCTACATCCCAAGTGTTACCAAATTGTCCATTCTATTTGAATTAACTTATTATGCATCTATTGTATTTCCTACGCTTTTTTCTTCATTCAAAAAAAATTTTCTGAATTATTTATTTTGTTCACATATCATCCCATTGGTGCAAAAATGCACCAGTGTCCCCAACCTCCCCTGATTTACACAAAAAAAAAATCTCGTCGGAATTTTCTTAGTTAGACCCTAATTTCCAAATTCTGAAAAGGAAAACTCATTCCGGTGTCTGGATCATACCTTGGGATAATATGGGTTAAGCCGTTCGCGAGTTATTTAGTGAACAAATTTTCAAATGTCCGGGACACCCTGTTACTTTCGTCCTACCAACTTTTAAGTATTTCGTGCCAAAGACTGTTACCATTCTACACATTCCTACCAAATTTCATGACGATCGGTTAAGCCGTTCGCGAGTTATTTAGTGAACAGACGGACGGACAGACGGACAGACGGACGGACAAAATCGATTTCATAAGGGTTTTTTGTAAAATCTAAAAAACCCTAAAAACGGAGCTCGAAAAGGAAGTTTAACGTTGAACGCCAATAACTTTTTTACCGTTACTTGAAACTGGAAAATTGTAACTGATATGAAATGTACTCGTCTAGGTCTTTGATTTAAATACCCATACGTTAATCTCCGATAAAAACTAAAAAAGTCGACTTTTTTCAAACGTTCGGGACACCCTGTTATCTTCTTCCTACCAACTTCTAATGTATTTGTGCCAAAGACTGTAACCATTCTACACATTCATACGGAATTTCATGACAATCGGTTGAGCCGTTCGCGAGTTATTTAGTGAACAGACGGACGGACGGACGGACGGACGGACAAAATCGATTTTATAAGGGTTTTTTGAAAAAATTCTAAAAAACCCTAAAAACGCGAACGCTCCGAAAATATTGGTTTTTTTTCGCGGTTTTGACCCTGTTCCGCACCGAAATTTTGGTGGGAAGCTCCGGATTCGAGCTTAGCACCCCAAAAATTATAAGAAACAAAAAAAATTCTCCACCACTCTGCATTCTGAAATCACCTAGTTACTACACTAAATCTTAAGCTGCTATTAGTTAATTAAGAAGCGTAAAAATCCTAAATTTGGAGCGATAGCTGTTTTGAAGATCACAACAAAAAACGTCTTGATTTATTGATCTCATTGATATTAAAAGTAAATCAATGAATGAATCACACTTTCTTAGTGCTTCGTCAAAGCTAATAGGTCATCTATGTCTATATCTGCAATATGCAGCCGCACCGATGCAAAATCCAAATGACCAAGGTTGGATCTAAAAGGAAAATTTGCATAATAGCTGATGTTCGATTTTATTAGAAAATAAAAAAGACAGTGCTTAAACCTAATAGGAATGGCATACCAGTTTTGTTTGAATGCAATTAAACAGCACAAATACGAGAATCATGCATGTTCATTAAGAACCCAAATTTCTGTCGTTCTTTTGATATCTTTTTTTATTATTTTGATTGAATTTGAATGAATGCGTTATTAAAACCGGTTGAATTCATAGACTTTTGACAATTAGCTTGTGGTCATAAACTTCTTACTTTATGAGTTTTGGAAGATGTATGTAGAATTGGATCATTTCCATTAATTGCAAATTTTACAAGTGGCTTTGAATTGACTTGGTTTCATCTTCAGATGCATAATTTGTTGTACCTTTTTAGTCTGCACCATTGGAATGAAATGATAGGCTAAAGTTCAGACTCCCTCGAATATACTTTTAATCCTAGAATTATTTTGAGTTGAACATTTCCAAATTAGTGTGCAGCAGATCTGGTAACGGGTTCTCATTTGCATGTATGTATAATGTCCAATGAATCAAGGATACCCATTAAGATTTGTGAATTTTTATCAACCAAAAAAATAAAACAAGTTTTTATAGTTGATAAAAATTCTCCATAATATGTCAAAACACCTCCTGCAAAACTGGAGAATTTGCGAAGGATCATCTCTAAATTTATTAGATCACACCGCATTAAGTTGTTATACAAATCAAATTGACGACGTGTGCTTTATTTGGATATTCAGAGAACATGTGAATTTCCATTCATAGAAACATTTACTAAATCAATAAAGCATAATTTGATTTGACTCTTCAGGATCAAATGCCGCTATATCATATTGCTAACCGCGCACAATTTCTAGCATCAAAACTTGTTTATCCTATAAATATCAACATAATGAATTCGTAAATATTTTTCCCAAACTAAAAAGAAATTAAAAAAATAAATCACTGAATAATCCATAAAAAGCAATCATCATCGCAATCAAAAATATGGAAAAAAGCTCTCAAATATATCACATTAACCGCTGACTATATTTTCCATAAGCGTAGATACTATTTGAAACCATCGCCCATATGGCCTGCATTTTTTGCAGGTTTATTTATCATAGTATTATAGAAAATGTGCTCAATTAATTCAAGAAAAATAGATAATTGAATGCATAATCGCAATCTTGATTAGACTTAGGCGGGGTGTATTCTTGGCCTTGGAGTTTTGCTTGTCAAACTGGACCTCTTGTCTATTCATCTCAGGCTACACATAAGCTTTCTAAACAATTTCATATAAATACCAACAGCAAGGATATGAAAATCACTCTCGATTTTGCCTTTGCAGAAGACAGTACACACGTAGCAAAAATGGTGAGTAGCAGTGTGGTGTAATGATGGCGCAAGACTGTAGTATACTTAAAATGTTTTATTTGACTTACAGAAATTCCTTTTGGCTCTTGCTTTCATCGGTGCCGCTTCCGCTGGCTACGTAAATCCAGGTGTTGGTTATGCTGGTTTGCATAATGTTATTGCTGGTCCAGGTATTGGATATAATGGTGCCGTCGCTGCCCCAGCTGTCGGGTACGCCGGATATCATGGTGCTGTTGCTGCTCCAGCTGTAGGATACGCCGGATATCATGGTGCTGTCGCTGCTCCAGTTGTCAAGTCCTATGCTGCTCCAGCTTATGCTGGTTATGCTGCTGCTCCAGCTTATGCTGGTTACGCTGCTGCTCCAGTCTCCACTGTTGCTCCAGCTTACGGCTATGCTGCTGCTGCCGCTCCAATTGTTAAGTCATACGCTGCTCCAGCTTATGGTCATGGATACGCTGCCACCGTTGCTCCAGCTTATGGACACGGATACGCTGCCGCCGCTCCAGTCGCCACCGTTGCTCCAGCTTATGCTCATGGATACGCTGCCGCCGCTCCAGTCGCCACCGTTGCTCCAGCTTACGGACACGGATACGGATATGCTGCCGCTCCAGCTTATGCTCATGGATATGCTGCTGCCGCTCCAGCTTACGCTCACGGTTACGCTGCTCCAGTTAGCACCATTGCTCCAGCTTACGGTCATGGATACGCTGCCCCAGCTGTTGCCGGTTACTCAGCCGGATTCGCCCATGGTCCAGTTGCCGCCGGTTACGGATATGGACAAGCTCTTAACTACGGATACGGAATTGACGCCTGGAAGAAGAAGAAGTCTGCTCACTAAATTTTCTAAAAGTTGAATTAGATAATTTAGTATAGTATTGGTTATGGCAAAATAAAATTGTTAGAAATTATTCGACTTTTTATTATTAGGTGACAGAGGCGCAGCTGCTCTTTTTTAAAAAAATTTAGTCAATCAATTTTTCATGTAACAAATGTTCATAGTTGGCAGTTGATCATAAAGTCAAATTTTCTCTAGTTATTCCGCTTACTTCAATGCGACGCTTAGCAGCGATCTCAATTCAGAATATAACATGGAATCATGGTAAAAATAGAATGTTGGCAGGAAAAGCTACAAATTTGCTTTTGCTGCCATTTAAAATGCATTGTGCTGATTTCTTCGGTAGCATTCAACCGTGTCTAATCTGTTACAAGCATCACAGCGTTTGCTTCTTCAGGCCAGTAAATTTCCCTACGTGTGTAAAGTCTTTTTTCTATTTCGGAAATTTAATCAATCAATTGTAAAAACAGCTTTTCGTAAACCTAGTTTATTCAGCAAAGGAAAGATAAATCGGTATCGCTTGCATTTCCCAATCGTGGAAATTTATTTGTATGTCAAAATACGAGCAAAGACCCATGGAGATGTAAATACAATATCTGATTCTGATTATTCTCCGTCTAGTTCAAACGTGTTTGCTAGGTTTGGGGATTAGCTTGCAACGCCTCAAAGGTCTTACGGATTTATATTGGTGGAAGTTTTATTTTATTATTGGAAACTTCGCAACAATATTATTGGGAGAAGGAAATTACATTTTTTAAGAATCGCACTATTGCCACTTTCTTCCATTCATTCCAGTGGAATTCAGTTAATATCGTATGTTTCCCGGGGCCCTATCATGTAGTTCGGTTCGAAAGCGAATCCTATCGAAATGGCTAAACGCTAAAGTGATGTTATGTTTATCGAAAACTGCAAAGATGGGGAGAAAAGTTGCTAAAAATAATAGTTTCGAAATGCAAAAGGTAACATTTTATTCATATAATTTTTAAGACATGAAACTGAAATCTAAGATTATGCATCATGGGAGAAGCACCAGTGGCGGTTCTTCTAGTTAAACTTAAGCCGGCCCCACACCGATCGGAGTGTGGCAAACACCGCACAAAAGATTGATACGAAAAATCGTGCAGCAGCAGTGCAGCAGTGTGGTTGGGCGGCTCCAAGGTATCATTCTTGGACCGATCTTTTGTGCGGTGTGTGCCACACTCCAGTCGGTGTGGGCCGGCTTTATATAATTAATTTACTATTTGTTTGTGTGTGCATTCTTTATCTTATTGGCAGTCGCTTCAGGCATGTTCACTCATTGCTCAGAATCTGACCATGAGTTCGAGTTCCACTCAAAACCTGCCCTTTCTTAAGTTTTTGACTTTTTTATACTTTTAAGTAACTCTACTAAAAATCGCGACACCTTTGGCTTAACCCTCAAACAACACACTTAAATGTTTGTGGCATACAGAGTTGTTCATTTTTACGTAAAAAAGTAGTTTTTTACCGTTTTGCCGTAAAAAACGTAAAAAACTGGTAAAAAACGTAAAAAATACGTAAAAACGTAAAAATCACTTAAAAACGTAAAAATCAGGTAAAATAGTGTAAAAAACATAAAAATCGTCTTCTTCATTGGAACTGACAGCTTGTCATGCAGTTTCATTTGAAGGAAAAAAATACCTGGCTCTATGCAACATTTGCCATTAAATGCTACAAAATACAGCAAGCGCTCGATTGTCGGGACATAGGTAAAGTTCTTTCATTTTTGTTATTTTATATATTCTATATTTCTTCAGAAACCGTTGAATTAACGCAGAAGCAAAGGAGTGCGACCGGAATGTAGTCAAGTCATATTAGCATTTCAAATAGAAAAAAATTGAGTAAGGCTAATTTTTGTTGTTTTTGAATCTGTGGGCTCCAAGAAATCTAAAACTCATTTTGCTAAAAAAAAAATTTGATCGGAAAGGTCCCAAAAAGGGCAAAAAAGGATACTCTTTACCCTGAAAGCCAATGAACAAAAGGAGATTGACAAAGCTGTGGCGGACTTTTTAATGGCTGTAGTCCTGTAGTATTCCTCTATATACTATAGAGTCGTACCATTTTAAGAATATGATCGCTAAATTAAGGTCCTCTTATGCAAATGTCATACGAAAGCGAAAGGTCCTGTCAAATAAGCTCCTTGATGATGCGTATGATGATCAAGAATCGGTTCTAATTTATAGATGGATGAAAACTCAGCCACCAACACGAAGACAGTTGTCACTATGCTACATAACGCTAAAGGAAAAATGGCTTCTTTAAACGCATGGGACCTAACTAGAGAAGGAGAGACTGCGAATAAGTTGTGTGACATCATATACGAATTTATAGATCTTGGAAAAGAAATGTACAATGCCACATTTTACGCTGTAGTCTCGGACAATGCCAGCACCATGGTCAGAATGGGCAAAAACGTTGAACATGTTTTATGGCATTCGAGGTGAAACAGCATCATTAAAAATTGTTCTATGCAGTTTTTTACATTTTAGTTTTTTACATAACGTAAAAAACTCATCATGTAAAAAACTGAGTTTTTTACATGTAAAAAACTACGTAAAAAAATTAAAGTGAAAAACGGGAACAACTCTGGGCATTAAAGACACACTGGGGTGTGACATACTCCAGACAAACTTTTCTCAATAAAAATGTATGTGGGTATCGAAATAATTTGTATTTTTATTTTTAGTACCTATACCCCAGGAAATTGGCATTTCACCTCGGAAAGCTGGATTTGTGCATGAGCCTTCCTTTCGAGGTCCTAAACAAGACCCTAAAAGTCCCCGTCCCTACGAGTGCCGCTAGCGGTGCTACAGAGGGCCAAAGACCCTCCAAAACAGGTTTTTCTGAATATTTCGATAACGGTAGCATATACAAAAAAGTTGTGTATGGTAAATTTGAAGCTCTTGTGCTTTCTCAATAAACGATGCAAAGACGGAATACTTTCGGTCACTCCTAACGGCGCCAGGAGGTCTAACGGTATTTTTAACAAGGTTTCACACTATCTCTATAACGGTAACTCGTACTAAAAACTTTTGTATGCAAAATTTCTAGCCTATGGGGTTTTTAAGAAAGTGGCCAAATTTTATATCAACATTTACAGCCTTAAGGCGCTATGGGGGTTCAAATCTTAAAAAAACGTGTTTTTTGGGGTTTTTCGTAAATGGTGCTAAGACGAGGGAGTGCGCTCTAAGGTGTTCTAGGATAAATTTGTAGCTTCTGTGGCTGGTAGTAAGACGCCAAAAGTCCCCAAAGATGGGAGCCCCCCTAACGAAGTTAGGAGGGTCCAAACATTCAATTAAGCAGTTTTTGGGGAATATCTCTATAACGGTAACGTGCACCGAAAACTGTTATGAGGCAAATGTGTAGCTTATATAACGCTTAATTAAATATATGAATTTCAGACTGATGCGTGCAATACTAAGGGCGCTATGAGGGTTTGAACCGTACAATAACGGTATTTTTTCGTTATTTTCGTGGATTTCTTCATAACGGGAACGCATTCGGGTGGAAAGCCTGTAACTATTTGTTGCTTATATAACGTCAACTTAAAATGCCAAAACAACTTATCTTTGCGGGTATCTCTAAGGAAGCTACGAGGGGTCAAAACTAAACAACTAACTAAACAAAAAACCGTTTCTCGGAATTTTTTTTATAACGGGTACGTCTAGAGGGAACCCATCTGAGATAAACTTTTAGCTCCTGTTGCTGTTAGTAAGACGCCAAAAGTCCTCAAAGATGAGAGCCCCTCTAATGAAGTTATGAGGGCCCAAACTTTCAATAAGGCAGTTTTTGGGGAATATCTCTATAACGGTAACGTGCACCGAAAACCGTTATACGGCAAATTTGTAGCTTATATAACGCTTACAAATCGATGGAGCATTTTATTTGGAACCACAGAAGCAACACATTTTTACAGACTGCCTCCGGTATACGTTACCGTTAAGGATACTTTCACGAAAATGACCAAAAATACCGAAATCGTAATGTTTAGAACCTCATAGCGCCCTTAGTACTGCACGTATCGATCTGAAATTTGAACATTTAATTAAACGTTGTAAAAACTTCAAATTCGCCATATAGCAGTTTTCGGTGCACATTACCGTTATAGAGATATTCACTAAAAACTGCTTATTTAGATGTTTGGACCCTCATAACTTCCCTAGGGGGCTCCAATCGTTGGGGACTTTTAATGTCACACTAACGGCCACACGAGCTACAAATGTGCCTCAGATGGGTTCCCTCTAGAGGTTCCCGTTATCAAAAAATTTCCGAGAAACTGTTTTTTGTTTAGTTTTTACCCCTAATAGCTTCCTTGGGGGTGTTCGCATGGATGAGTTGTTTTGGCATTTGAATTTGAAGTTACAAAAGCAACAAATTGTTACAGGCTTCCCTTCCGAATGCGTTCCCGTTATGAAGAAATTCACGAAAATAACGAAAAATACCGTTATTGTACAGTTCGGACCCTCATAGCGCCCTTAGCACTGCACACATCAATCTGACATTCAGATATTTAATTAAGCGTTATATAAGCTACAAATTTGCCGTATAACAGTTTTCGGTGCACGTTACCGTTATAGAGATATTCCCCAAAAACTGCTTAATTGAGTGTTTGGACCCTCCTAACTTCGTTAGGGGGCTCCCATCTTTGGGGAATTTTAGCGTCTTACTACCAGCCACAAAAGCTACAAATTTCTCCCAGAACACCTTAGAGCGCACTCCCTCGTCTTAGCACCATTTACGAAAAACCCCAAAAAACACATTTTTTTAAGGTTTAAACCCTCATAGCGCCCTTAATACTGTATATATTGACATGAAATTTGGCCACTTTCTTTAAAACCCCATAGGCTACAAACTTTCTATACAAAAGTTTTTAGTGCGAGTTACCCTTATAGAGATAGTGTGAAACCTTGTTAAAATTACCGTTAGACCTCTTGGCGCCGTTAGGAGTGCCCGAAAGTATTCGGTCTTTGCATCGTTTATTGAGAAAGCACAAGAGCTTCAAATTTGTCATACACCACTTTTTTTTATATGCTACCGTTATCGAAATATTCAGAAAAATCTGTTTTGGAGGGTCTTTGACCCTCTGTAGCACCGCTAGCGGCACTCGTAGGGACGGGGACTTTTAGGGTCTTGTTCAGGACCTCGAAAGGAAGGCTCATGCAAAAATCCAGCTTTCCCCTAATTTTTCCGAAGTAAAAAGGCAAATTTTCCTTGGGTATATGTTGGACCTTATGAGCTTATACATGTTTGACCGAAATATCACAAATTTGTCCATATACACAACAAAGACTGATTAAGCCTCTTCTGATTGAAATTTTCATAATTTGTTTTCCGAATTTGCCGGTATGAACTCTGAAGTATTTAAAGCCTGACATTTTAGTAGAAATATACTGCTCAAGTTAAAAAAAAAAAAAACAAAACTAAACTAAATGTCGCAAACTCAAATATATTAAATATTGTACGGCTGCAACAGTTATTTATTTTAAAACTTTAAAAAATCATTATGAAAACCGAATGACATCTATCGCTTCCCATTGGCAGATGGCACTAAAATCAGTTAAATCCAACATTTAAAAAAGTTTTATTCGACTTTTAGGCGAAACTTATGTGTTAGATTAATCTCTCTTTAAAGCTACCATTATGGCTTAGGATAATGTATGCAAATTACGTCAAGCTTTTCGATACAAGCCAAAATGAATCTGTTGATGTTAATAGCAGTGATACAATTTTTAGGGGTTTTGTACAGATTCCAACGAAGGCAGACAACTATTTAGTGACTATGATTATGATAAAATGCTTTGATTTATGTGAAATAAAAAAAGAGTGGATTAAAAGCATTATATTGAAACAAACCGCGGGCGTAGTAAAACCAAGTCTCTAATTGTAATTGCGGGTAGGTATAAGTGGTACAAATATGAAGCACCTCGATTGCCTCTTTTCACTGAGCTGATTTGGCTATTTTAGTGTGCGGGGTCCTTGATTTTGCGAAAAGGTTGTATATTGCAAAAAGGAAGGGTTTCTAATCGGACCATTCTTTTTGGATGAATATTTGAGATATTGGTAAAATTCAAAATTTAACTTAAAAATATTCCAATAAACATACAAAACAGTGAAAATTTAAAAAAAATACTTTGCTTTATGTTCGAAAGCAATCAGAACTGATATCTGTGCTTTGGTTTTTAACAAAACAACATGAATTTTCTTTGGAGGTCTTAATTTAAAATCATTTCTTTTTGAAGTCCTATCACATAAAAATAAGAATACGTTTTAATTAACACGGGCGGCCTGCATTTATACTCGTAACATAATGCAGCTCTATTTAATTAACGCGGCCTGAATCTATAAAATAGGTATTGCAGTTATATTTATTCGAAAATTCATAAAAATTCCTTTGTTCATTCTTTGCGATAACCGCAATAGAAGATGCACCATCATAAACTACAAAACGACCTTTTCGTAAATCTACTTCTGCAATATGCAAAAAACAGATGTTTCAGGATGAAATCTATGAACTACACAAAATCAACAATAATATTCAATGTCACTTGAAGTCATCGAAATACATACGCGTAGTATCGTATAATTTTCCCATGAAAATGTCAATGGCTTTTGTGAATGAATTTCATTTACCGATTTTTCGATTTGTTTTACCAAATCACACAAATTATAAAATACTCTTAATATTATTTTAGACGATATAGTCGTACATTAGCCGCCAAATTTACGCATAGCAAATGATTTCATGGTTGAACCAAATGGACCAGATTGATAAATGCTATCAAGATACTAGACTAGACTTGAAATTAATAATACGAAAATACTTGTAGTGTATAGAGAAGATACTACGCATTTGAATTTTTGGGCCGCTTTTTTAATCTGTTTATTGAATACAAAGTGATGCAACCGAAGAGTTTAGAAGTACGACTGGTTTTTTGCTATTCCCGTTATATGTGTAGTTTCTGCAAATAAAGATTGCAAGAAGAAAAAAAACAATATGGAGGACATTGTAAGTTTTTTTTAGTTATCAGTGATTATAACACATTTTTTGTTAATTTTGTTTTACAATACAAAGCGCAACCCACATGAGAATAATTGATTTGTAGGAAGTGATCTACAAAGTCGAAGCTTTATATCAATATACGAGTATTTTTTATCGGTTTGCTTTATCTGAAATTTTTCTTTGTCAATTGGTCTTACTACAAAAATTAATAGTAAATAACATACCTATCTGCAGGGATGTAGCCAGGATTTTGTTGCGGGAGGGGTGATCCAACACTGAAAATATTTTCATAATTAATTTTAAAATTTCATTTGTATTTTTTTTTAAGCTGTAACTGTAAATTGTAGAATTTCTCTGATTTGCCAAATGAAAATCAGAAAAATTTTACGATTCTGGCTGACTATATGTTCTCTCAATATTAAATAACTAACCATTTAAAAAAAATAACAGCTTTCATTTTCCTTAAAAAAAAGTATAAAATAAAAAAATAACAGGCGCGACAATCCAGCATTGGACTAAGGCCGCAGGATGTGTTAGTGACATCCTATTTCCAAGATCTTATCTACTTTTTTTTTTTGAGGTAATGAGATCAGCATCACGCTCAGCAGTGTTATTTATCCCCATAATCTGAGTGAGATCATAGTCCGTCACAAGCTCGTGAGTTCGAAAAACACCATGATCCACGGTGAGATTCGAACTCATGACCCTGTGCACCGAAGGTGCGCGCACTAACCGCTAGACCAGCCAGACTACTGTATAGACAACTAAAAATGACTAGACAAGATAATAAGTACACCTTAGCTTATTTAATTCAAACTTCATGGTCGAATTCGACAAGCATTTGATTTCTTTTATTATTTCTCATAAAATTTGTCAAAAATCCTTAAGCAAAAAATTCGTTTTTGTTGACTTACTGGAGATAATTTGACGGCATAGTCTAAGTGTCACGCGTATCCCCATTTCTTCAAGAAAACTTAGGGATGCCATTTTGAAATGTTTTGATTTGACACCTTGCGTGCCATGTGTCACCGCTGAACATACTAAAATCAATTCCTCACAGGCCAATGTGTCACCGGTGAACACCACATAATTATTTCTCCCAGGCAAAACAATTTTTTTCAGGGTTTCGGCGGATTTTAATGGAATATTTTTAGGGGGTTTACTCATGATACAATGGCGTAGCTTTAACTCAAATTCAACGTGTGTCCTCCGGTGACACACAATACAGAAGGGCAAATTTAGTTTGCGTTGTTTGTTTCCTCTTTCTAGTATTTTTAATCTTTGAAACTGAAATCGTTTGTCTTTCTAGTTCATATATCAAGTAAAACCCACAAAAAACCCAATAAAGAATGTATCATCATAACTCAAATTGAATTTTCTTTTCGAAATGATTTTTGATATTGTTGACTTCAATCAATCAAGCAGTAATTATAAATGGCATAGAAACGTTCTATTACAAATATGTATATATTTTTAGGGGGCTTCTACATGTAAATCGAAGTAAGATTGACGAAATTGTGAACCCTTCTACGAATGAGACCTAGAGGCTTATCAGCAACCAATTTATTACAAATCTTATTCAATTATTCAAAAAGTAAAAATAATATTATTTTTGAGTAAAATATAAATTAAAAAGAAGACCACAAATGTTTCAGAATTAAAAAAAAAAAAAAAAAACAAGAAAAAAAAACGAAAAGGTTAAGCGAGTAACTCGAACTAGTCATTGATCTCCTCTGTCATTGTTGTTCTCTTTAAATTATTTTGTGATGATTAAGTTTTGACTTGAAAATTATTGTGGAACAACGAGAAGAAAAAAATTTTAAGCGAGAGAGTTGGCTTACGTTCATTTCCAGGTTAATCGTGAAGTTATACAGTGTTTATAGTGAAAGCCGAATCACTAGATAATCCGATACCCTTTTGCTTCTCTTATATTTTTATATCTAAACTGGCTGATTTTTTGCTAAGCGTTTTTGAATAATATTCAAGTAGCCGAAATTCAATCTGAACCGTTAAGGCAGCCACTTAGGGTTAGGGCATATTGCTTCGGTGATAATGTTATACATATAACATGATGTTCTTTGATTGTAGAGAAAACCATTTTATATAATATTACAACATCCTTTATTTAAAGTCCTTAACATTTTTGTTACTATGGATTTTAAGCGATGCATTTTTCTAACAATTTTTAATCGAAAACAAAATATTTCTCAAGCCAAGGTCAGGTGTTTTACAATGTTTAAAAAATTGCCACATAGTCAATTATACATTGGAGCATATAGACAACATCTTTCTTACATTATTTTATTCTAGCTCCATTATTTTTAACAGTTTTAAGACTAATGATTCAGTGATATCTGTCCCTGGTCGAAGTATGGAATTCATTCCAAGGGGAGGGGGCAAGCCAAAAAAAATGTAAAGGCCATAATCCTAGCGAGAATTTCTCTTTTAAACAGCTTACTTTTTTGAGTCTTAACGTTATTCTGTCAACTTTTTGAAATTCAAATTCTTATAGAAAATTGAATGTCATTTTGAATTTGAGGAAAAAACAAATTGAACTCTTCTAAATAAAACGTGATTCGAAACTTTCAACTTGATTATTATAATGAACGAAACCGTAAAAAAATAAGGACAAAAGTGATATTTTTTTAGGAAATTTTCTGAAAGTTGCAAATAAACGTTTTAGGCCAGTCATTTAACGATTTTAGGTCGCAAAAAATTGCTCGACTCTGGTTTTTTGGGATATTGTTAGGATAGATACCAGAAGTGTACCACCAAGCTTGAAACTTCGAAAAACCTGTGCTAACCCAATGACCTTCAAAAAACCTCAAAATTTTCGGACTTTTTTCATATTTTGGATTGTAATTTACAAGAGGTGCTTCCTGCAAGAAAGTCGTCTACTGGATTTTTAAAACTAACAAAACCCTTTTTTAATTTGGGTCCAACCCCAGCTTTGTTGATGCAAACAATCCAAGATATGCACTTTAAACATTGTTTTTTGTAAAAACGTTCGAAATCGTAATTTCAGTCACGTTCCGAGCTAAATAT
Organism: Microchrysa polita; assembly: GCA_949715475.1. Lineage (NCBI taxonomy): Eukaryota > Metazoa > Arthropoda > Insecta > Diptera > Stratiomyidae > Microchrysa > Microchrysa polita. Next base: position 130,199,382 of record OX454416.1, read on the forward strand.
CGGCTTAAATACGCATTCTACGGAGAAAGTCATGTGACATGAAGTTATAAACCAGTTACTTAGCTGTATATATGTCGGAACGAATAGAATCAGACCATGGGGTCATAGGGCTACCCCTGAAAATTAGATTCTTCTAAGAAAAACTTTTTTATTTATGTACTAATTTTAACTAACTTTCCCCCAAATGTGTTTTTTAATAAAGCTTCAACACATATCTAGAAACAGATGAAATCGTAACAGTAGATCATAAGGCTGTCATACAAACCAACCCTTGAAAATTTGGTTCTGGCTAGAAAAACTTTTTTCATTATGAACCAATCTTAACCAAACCTCAGCCAAATGTGTTCATAGTAAAGCCTCAAAACATATCTAGAAATAGATGGAATCGGAACATTATGTCATAGGGCTGTCATACAAACCAACCCCTAAATACTAGGTTCTTGTAAGAAAAACTTTTTTTCTTTTTGAATCTTAACCAAAATTAATCTAATTGTGTTCCTGGATTAGCCTCAACGCATCCAGGAATAGATGGAATCGGAATCGTCATAGAGTGCGTCATATTAACACAAGAGAAGCTGAAGTTTCATTCAAATGTGACGGGTATTCAAATTTTGGCTGCGTACGAAATTTGCCTCGGTCTCGTTACCACTAGATCTGAAAACAAAGAAGTTTCCGGAGTGGCAAAAAAAGCCCTCCTTGGAACCTGGACATTCTACAAGAACAAGACTGTTCTCACTTCATACCTACTACTTCTTTAGAATTTATCATTATTTACATTGCTCAAGAATTCGCTGAGGTACCGCAAAAATTTCATAGTTAACATTTTACGACCGGCGTCAACCCAAACTATCAAAATAATTTTGATATAATTTTATAAATTTATACTTCACTATTCAATTCTACTAACTTTCATTTTAAATATTGCATTTCCACTGAATTATGTTTTTCTTAGCATTTACATAAGTCTCGCAATTCGTCAGACTTCATTCGTCGAAATTTTTTTCCGATATATAGGGAACTACTGGTCCCACAGGCTTCCGCCCACGCTTCAATTAAGGCTAAGTAACTGCTCTATAACTTCGTGACACATAACTTTCCCCGTAGAACGCGCATTTACACCGATATTAATTACAATTTCGGACTTTTTTACAAAAAAAAAACACACATTTGTAAAAGTGCTGTATCTTGGGATCCTTTGCACCTACAAATCTGGAGTTTCACTCAAATTAAAGAAGATTTTCTTAGCTTTAAAAGTGCAGTGGACGACTTACTTGTAGGAAGCACCTTTTAGAAATTACAAACAAAAATTTGAAAAAGTCCGAAAATTTTGAGGTTTTTTGAGGGTCACGGGGCTAGCACAGGTTTTTTGAAGTTGCAAACTTGGTGGTACACTTCTGGTATCTATCCTAACAATATCCTAAAAAACCAGAGCCGAGCAATTTTTTATTTTTTAACGCCTTTTGTGTTCACCGTGTCTAGTAAAGTGTTGTCGGTACTTAGATACTATAAATTGGTTGTCAATACTAAAAGGCTAATGGGAACCATCTTCAATTCTAAATTAAGTATTTGGAATCCTGGTGGACGGATCATCATGTCCAAAAAGGTACTTTTTCGCAGGAATACGTAGGCAAGATATATGACATACGAAAGAGGATGTATAGACAAATGAATTTGATTTATTGAATGATTTTCATCCTTCTGATAGGGAAGAAAAAGGTGAAGGTTAGAAATCTCTGCACTTTTTATTCTCTGGCTCTATAAAAATTAAAGAGTAAATGGTTGAAATTTAGATTGAAAACGTATTAAAAATGTAAACAAATTTGAAAAGAAATATACGGCATATTTATTAATTTGTATTTCATACTGGTGATTTTTATATAATGGATAATAATTTTTCACCATATGTTTCTACTACAAAGAGATTTATTTTGTGCAAAATATTGTCAATGCAATTATTAACCCTTCTGTCGCCGCCTACGAGCCATTATACCTGAGGTGTAGCTGAATATTCTGTGAAATCAATCTTATTTTTTGAAGAGGTCTAATTTTGGTTCTAGAAACAGTTTACATACTATGTCTTACTATGATAAGCCGTTTTTCGTTTCTTTAGACATAGTTTAAATTTCGCCGAACGTTTGATCGCATTCGTGGCCGTCAGTTCCTTTGAAATATATATGGAAAGGGTGGAAAATATTGTTGAACTGTCTTTTTCATCAAGATATAGTATGTACGGATACCAATGGTCTTTCTAGGTCTATGTGCCAACCGAAGGGTTAATTATCACGGCATTTTGAGAGAGTAATAAATTTTACGCGGATATTATATTCTCAATCGTAAGCAAAAATTTGACAGTTAAATTAAATTTTTGTTTAGATGTGTGAACTGCGATAGTTCATTATTTCATTCAGTATCTGAACTCTCTCTCTAGTTCCTTTCAACCCCTTGTGGGGCATAGGGCATTAACTACGCCTACTCTCCACCTCGTTCTGTTTTGCGCCAACGGCGCTAGCTGCGACCATGTAAGATTTCGCGTTTTCGCCTCGCTCGTTACCGATCTTCTCCATGTGTTCCTTGGCCGTCCAACACGGCGGCTTGCTCCGGAATCCTGTGGATTCCAGTTCAGGGCCTTTTTTGCGATGTTATTGGGCCCTCTTCGGAAGGTGTGACCTATCCATTGCCACTTAAGTCTTTTGATCGAAGTGCCTATCCTTTCTTGGCCAGTTATAGTGAGGAGATCCTCGTTCGAAATGATATCCGGCCAACGAATATGTAGGATGCGCCGTAGACACTGATTTACAAAAGTTTGCAGCTTATCAGTAATCTCTTTAGTCACCTTCCAGGTTGAACAGCCATATAGCAGCACGGATTTCACATTGGAATTGAAGACTCGAAGTTTGGTGCGTCTGGAAATATTGTTGTTTAGCCAGAAAGGAGTCAAATTGAAGAAAGCCGCCCTAGCCTTGTTTATCCGTGATTTTACATCAGCATCCGCTACACCATCTGCTGTAACTACGCTCCCGAGATAGCAAAATTCATCAGCTTTTTCGACTGCCTGTCCCGAAATACAAATTCCGCTTTGCCCCCTGGATATGTGCTCAAGAACTTAGTCTTGGCAGCACTGATTTTCAGCCCCGCATTACGACTTGCGCAATTTAGAGCTTCTGTCATTTGAGAGACATCATCCGTATTAGTTGATAGAAGACAAATGTCGTCAGCGTAGTCAAGATGTTGAAGGTGATCAAACAATTTCCATCTGATACCTTTGTTACGATGTAATTGAAGTGCGGAGCCGAGTACATCACTAATGACAATAAGGAAGAGAATAGGTGACAAAATGCAGCCTTGTCTCACTTCACTGTGCACCTCAAAAGGATTTGAAAGCTTGCCCTTATACAATACGTGACATTGGGCTCCATTGTAGGATTCCTTAATGATGGATATTATCTTATCTGGAATATTTCGTCTTCGTAAGGCATCCCAGATGTACTGACGATCAACACTATCGAAGGCTTTTTCAAAGTCGATGAACATGAGATGTAATGGGGATCTCCACTCCGCGGATTGCTCGATGATAATACGGAGGGTGTTAATGTGGTCGCTACAGGAGAACCCTTCGCGAAAGCCTGCCTGTTCATCGTTCAATGTGCTATCGACTTTTTCCTTAATTCGTCCTAAAACAATCTTAGCCATCAACTTGGAAATAGCAGGAAGTAGACAGATCCCACGCCAATTATTACAATTCTTCAGGTCACCTTTCTTCGGAATTTTAATAATTAGGCCCTTTTTCCACTCACTGGGAAGAGTTTCAGTTTCCCAACACTCTCGGATTAAGGGAAGAAGAATATCCGCTGTAGCGTTAATATCCGCTTTTAAAAATTCTGTCGGAATTCCATCAATCCCCGGGGCTTTACCGGCGTCCATTGATTTGATAGCGTCTGTTAGTTCCTTTTTGGATGGTGGACCGGAACTAATGCCGTCTATTTGAGGGACGTCTTCTGCTGGCAACGAAGATACACTTGCAGGCCCGAAAGTGTTATTCAGGACCTATAAAAAGTGTTCTCTCCATCTTTGTAGCTGTTGTTCTTCGGTAACGAGCAGAACACCTTCCTTATCTTTCAGAGGATGTTCCGTTAATAAAGATCTGCCAGTTTTATAAGTTTGAAGAGTGTTCCACTGTCACCGTGGAGAGCCGCATCCTCTGCCTCCTTCGCAAGTGGGTTGATATTGTTACGCTTATCACGTCTTAAGGTACGTGTTCGTAGAGACAATTCATGTGATGATCGCTCAGCGATCGTAGTTTTGCATCCAATTTCGAGCCGTATTTAAACATTTTTTGAATGGTTCTACTCTCCTAGTATCGACTATGGACTAAAGGAACATGTCTGTATAGAAAATATACGCATATACCCATGATTTCCCATAAGATGTTCCAATCCTTGGTTATCTGACCCGACTTTAGCGTTGAGATCCCCCATTATGATTTTAATGTCACCTCTGGGAGCCCTATCAAAAGTGTCGCCAAGTCGTTGGTAGAAGACGTCTTTATCAGCTTGTTCAGCTGGTTCGGTTGGTGCGTAACACTAAATTATCGTGATATTTCGTACTCTTGATTTGAATCGGGCGGTGATAATACGGTCGGAAACTAGTTTCCAATCGATAAGGAACTGACTTGTCAAGAGGATTCCGACGCCTGCCTGCCGAGGAGCATTTTGGTCATCATTTCCAGAGTACAATAAAACAGTATGAGAGTTTGGTGATAAAGTCGCCCCTGATCCGAGCCATCTTGTTTCGCTCAGTCCTAATATAGCGATGTTATACCCGGTCATTTCCCGTTCGACTTCAGTGAGCCTCATGTTGTTGCACTCGCCCCGCATCGTTCGAACGTTCCAAAACCCAATCGTGGTCCATTGTTTATAGCCAAAAGTCGTTGCCGATGAATCAGGTATCCGAGGCTCGTTAAATGTTTCGAGTTTAAAGAAAATTTCAAGTACGCGGGTTACAAGCCTACGTACCCTATCCCTCAAGTCGCCTTTTACGCTGTGGCATAATTCTAACCCCAAAAACCACAGGGGTCAATTATTTGTTAAGTTTCGTACATATCTGAACCCTTGAGCGCACAAAACAGAATCGCTGCGCGCACAATTGTAGAGATATGTTCGAAACTCAGGAGAGTTTTATTCTCTCCTGTCCCTTTAGTCGCCTCTTACGACACGTCGGGAAAGACGGAGGCACTATTCTTGACCCGCGCCACAGGGCGTATCTGAACTAGATAATAAAAATATGAACTGTTCATAAAATAACCTTTTGAAAACTATAAAGGGTTCATTGTTATAATATATTTTATATAGCCACAATAGAAATATTTGGATAAACGCCATTAAAATTCTGAACAATAATCTTTTGAGTGTATATCATCGTCATTGGGTGGGTCTACGAAACGGACAGTGGCATATGTTCCGCAAACATGTTCACCATGTTGATCCTCTAACTACCATTTTGCGGATCAGAAATAATCTGTTTTTTACCTTTGTCTGCCTGTGTGGAATATGTTAACAAAAACAACCGGAGACTATTTTTGATCCGCAAAATGGCAGTTAGGAGATCTGAATGGCAAACATGTTTCCTTCCTTGCCTCGAATTACACCAAATTCGGTCAGTCCGGATAGACTTTTAAACCTATGGTTCCAGCTAGACAATAACGTACTTTTAGTTTGTCCTTGAAAAGACTGGAGGACATTTTGCTAAAACGAAACGCTGGGTCCAACCGGTAGCTTTTTATAAGAATTTTCCATAGAAAATTTAAAGGGGCCTCTAGATTAGCAGCCAAATGGCTGCTGTCATTCCGTCCAAACATGTCGCCATTCAGCGTCCGCTCTAGCACTTACGCCGCCCCGGGCAAGAGGACAAATTGCCGCCCCTTAGGTACTATTCAAGGCAAATTAAACGTAGATTGTATGAGGAATTCAAAGATGGTGCTGTAAAGCTTCTGTAATACTTGCTCTTAATATGGAGCTTAAAATAGCTGAAAAATATAGGTACTACATAAATACTTTTTTATTGTTTTTATTGGATGGCTTAATCCTGTTAGCAAATATGTAATCAATAACTCACAAATTAACACACACATGCAATATTCTCCTATAGCAGATAATCGACAATTGGAGGTCAACGATTCAGGCGGCCAAGGCCCGACGTCGGGCTATCGTGCCACATTGATGATGATGAGATAATCGGTAGTGTTGTTTTATCCTAATAGTATGACATTAAATTGTCATCCGATAAATTGTTTATCGTATGTTTGTAGGAGTACGGGCTTCGTAATTTTTGGTAGAGTTGAGAGTGATGAACTACTTTGAAATATCAAAATGGAAACCAACTATCTTCAATAGAATGGTTTGAAGTCTTGGATTATTGTCAGTTTCTGAAGCCGCTAAGAAAATCTCTACACATAAACACACATAAAGTGAGTACAACTGCTTACGAGCAATGCTTAGATAAGTCGAGTGGTTAAGGCATAGGACGAGAAGAATATTCTACGAAGTAATATAGAACTATAATTGTTAGTTGGGTAGAAGCATTTTTTGAAAGACAACACAAAAATTGATGGTGACAGTAGGACTCGAACCAACGCCCTAATAATTCCGAAAATATAATCTCGATCCACTGAAAAGGCCCAGAAAGTATGCACTAGAAAACTGTTCCGCTTTCGTTCAGACTCCTAAGCGAAATTCGCCACAGTTCAGCAAGGCTTGATATAGAGTTTATTTGGAGTTCCAAAAATTGAGGTTAGTATTGAATTCCCCGAGCGACATTTTTTCCACCACCGTCAAAAAATAGGCTTTCACAGCGACGTAAGAAATTGAAAATTAATGCAAAATTATTATGTTCACTAAAAGACTCAACACATTTTATAAAGACAGCTTGGGAAAATTTTGGAAATTTGCAATGGTGCTCGTTTTCATTACTAATCTTTTGGAGTAGTTTTTGATAACATCTTTATACACTGCGCAGCAGATAAACTTTAATTAGTCGGATCTCTTCGCAAACTGATTTCTTCAGTGATTTATTTCCATAAATGCGTCATCTTGATAATTTTTATAGAGAATTGGGTAGCTAGCTAGTTAAATCGGGAGAACCTAGCAATATCTCGAAATTAGCATGTCTTGAAAAATATTAGGGAAGATTGGTTGCAGCTCTGACAATGTGTACTGTGGTTCCATCCCTTAACTTGCTGAAATCTAAACCAACCTGTTCAAAATTTGTCATCCCAGTGCTAGATGAATCAATGCTATTGGAATCAACTGATCCGCGAAAATATCCAGGCAATTAAGGTCGAGATGCTGCAAAAGGTGTTTGGAAATTATCTAAAATGACTGAAAAAGTGATGAAAATGTTGTTTCGGGCATACAATTTCTCACAGTAGAGGTTGATTTTAACGCTTTTATGTGGTGAGTGTTGTGCGATGTGGCTTCTTATTTCTCATTTCATATGCTGTCCCACTTTGCTTTTCGGAAGTAAGACGCGTGCTAGATTCAAGGACGTACAATTTTGGCAATTATTTCCTGAGCCTTTTATGATTCCGAATGCAGTACTCCGTTTCAATTGTGGGTTATTAAAACCTTGCAAAGACTTTTTTTCTTTAAAACACAACTTTCCTTTTTATGTATTTTATCTGTAGTATTTATGGTTTTAATTCCACTCAATCGAAGTCGTGCTCTGTGGCCGTGATCGTTCGGTCGCCACTCTGTGAAATAGACACTCATAGAGAAACGAGTTTCCAAACTCGGCACGACTCGTCGCAAGTTTATTATTCAGAAGAAGATTATAAGAAATATTCTTATCGTAGAATAATAAACTAACAATGCGACTAGGAAGTGGTATGGCTGACAACCGTATCACACTCCGAATACAATTGTCTTTGTAACGTTGATGGACTACACACGGTAGTCATCAACGCACCATGCTCCACTAGGAGTTACGGTAATCGAGAGAGAAATCGAAGTTGATATTAATATTTTCTTTTCGGCCTTTTCCACTTTTTATACCCTTCACTCGTAGAGTAAAGGGTATATTAACTTTGTCATGAAGTTTGTAACGCATTGAAGGAAGCATCTCCGACCATATAAAATATGTATATATATGATCAGCATGACGAGCTGAGTCGATTGGGCGATGTCCGTCTGTCTGTCTGTCCGTCTGTCCGTCTGTCCGTCTGTCCGTCTGTCCGTCTGTTGCTACGCGTTTTACTCGGCCAGTTTAAAAGCTATCGAGCTGAAATTTTGCACACATGCTTCTTTTTATTGCAGGCAGTTTGTATGTTTGAATCGCTAAAATCGGAAAGTGGGGTCATGGGGCTGCCATACAAAGCTAACCCCCCCAATTTGGTTTTTGTAAGAAAAACTTTTTCACACGTGCCCCAATTTCAACCAAATTTCACACAAATGAGTTTCTATTGATAACACAAAACATATGTAAGAACAGATCAAATCGGACTATGGGGTTATGGGGCTGCCATACAAACCTAACCCCCCAAATTAGGTTCTTCTAAGAAAAACTTTTTCATTTGTGCATCAATTTCAGCCAAATGTGTTTCTATTGATGCCACAAAACATATGTAAGAATGGATGGAATCGGACTATGGGGTCATGGGGTTGTCATACAAACCCAGCCCCCAAATTGAGTTTTTCTAAGAAAAACTTTTTTATTTGTGCACCAATTTCAATCAAACCTCTTAAAAGTGCATTTCAATTGATACCACAAAACATATGTAAAAATTAATGGAATCGGACAATGGGGTCATGGGGCTGTCATATAAACCCAACCCCCCAAATTGAGTTCTTCTACGAAAAACTTTTTTCACTTTCAACCAAAACTCGTAATAGTGCATTTCTATTGATGTCATAAGACATATATGAAAATGAATGCAATCGGACTATGGGGTCATGGGGCTACCATACAAACCCAAGCCCCCTATTTTGGATCTCTAAGAAACATTTTTTCTACACCAATTTCAAGAAAAAACTTAATGCGTCTTTGTCAAAACAAAAAAAAAAGTAAAACGAATGGAATCGTACTATAGGGCCATGCTCCCGCATCCCCCCATAAAGTTTTCTGAGTAAATATTTTTATTTTATCACTTATTCCAACCAAACCTCACACAAATATTGTTTTGTCGACGCGACAGAATTTATCAATATCAAATATTATGCGAAAACAGAAGGACAAGAATGGGGAAGGATTGAACACAAGTCATAGGTCCGCCCCAAAAAACTTTTAGCCCGAGGAGAGTGAAGGGTATTCAAATTTCGGCCGCGCCCGAAATTAGCCTCGGTCTCGTTTCTTATACGAGTACCTACTAGCCAAAAAGCCGCCCCCAAAATTTGGCGCCCCGGGCGACCGCCCGGCTCGCCCCCCTTTAAGCGGGCGCTGTCGCCATTTTGCTGTGCGTCCAGTTTTGATATTCAATATGGCAACTCAACGAACCGCTTTGACAACCGCTTGTCAAATTCAAAGTGACAATTTTCCAACTTTTGTTTGTTCTTTTGTGTGAAAATGAATAATTCTTGAATGGCCGTGTAATAATACAAACGCGCAGAGTCCGATTTTGATAATTGAATTTAAAAAAATCACCAAAATGAAATTTTGGTTATGTCATTTTCTGTCTACATTTGGCTGCTAGTGTGGATGCTAAGGAGCAGCCAAATGGCTGCACGCGATGCCAGTTTTTGGACGCGCAGCCATTTGGCTGCTAATCTAGAGGGACCTTAAAACGTAGAGCAATACCGGATCACTAAAAATAATATTTGGTTGAAAAAATGTGGTTTCTATACAGACTTTTGACTCTAGATTATGAAAAATTTGATAATCGGAATTTCTTGATAATTTGAACAATGAGTCGTAATGCGGAGATGATACATATCATTTCAGTACTTTCCAGTTTAATTGAGGAGTACACGTTAAGACCCAGCGTCGCAACATAAGAAATCAAACGCGTGTGCCGTTCGGAAGGATCAGCTTTCGATCCAAATGTTTTTGTAATCGTAAACTATGTTCACTTCTGACTCCTTTCAATGCAGCATTTTTGTCTGATATTGCATTTTGGAATTTTTGGGAATAATTTAAAAAATAGTAAATTGTCCCTTTTCGGCATCCTGAAAACCAATGAAAGCAACAGAGTGCGGCATTACATTCGATAATTTTGCTAAATTTAAGTATGTACAGTGCTTGTCATCAGATTAGCACACCCCTTCGCATGAATAGTTTCGGCTGATTTCCAACCAAACTAAAAGAGCTAAAATTTCAATATTATAACTGTAATTATAACACAAAAAGAATTGTGTTCACATTTTTTAATATTGATTTATAATTGGTTTTCGAAAAAGAACACACAAAATAGCCATTTAAAATTTGTCATCAGGATAGCACATGCAAATTCTTTTTTATCTATCTTCCACAATTAAAGACGTAGGAACCCCAATTTTTAGGGTTTTTTAGAAATTTTTTTTCAAAAAACCCTTATGAAATCGATTTTGTCCGTCCGTCCGTCCGTCTGTCCGTCTGTCCGTCTGTTCACTAAATAACTCGCGAACGGCTCAACCGATTGTCATGAAATTTGGTAGGAATGTGTAGAATGGTTACAGTCTTTGGCACATATACCTTAGAAGTTGGTAGGAAGAAGACAACAGGGTGTCCCGAACGTTTGAAAAAAGTCGACTTCTTTAGTTCTTATCGGAGATTGACATATGGGTATTTAAATCAAAGATCTAAACGAGTACACTCCATATCAGTTAAAACTTTCCTGTTTCGAGTAACGGTAAAAAAGTTATTGGCGTTTAAAGTTAAACTTTCTTTTCGAGCTCCGTTTTTCTAAACCGTTATAGGGATCGATATGAAACTTTGCACAAATATTGGTCAGTAGAGCCTTATATACGTTAAATATTATGACTGTTGACTTTTGCAAAGGAAAAGTAAATAACAGTAAATTTGTAAAATTTCAATTTGTTCGTGTGTAGCCCTTCTTATGTTTCCAAATATGAAAATTCTGCTAAGGGTTTTTAGAAAATTATATATAGAATATGTCTACGAATTTTCATTCGAATAACAGTATCCAATCCAGAAATATAGCCAAATAAGTATTTAGTAAGGGCCTTTCACAATGCAAGCCTCTTAAGCATTTCTTCAATGCATATCTTTTAACTTGATGAAACAATGAACATGAAATTTGGTGGAAATGCATAGAATGGTAATAGTGTTTGCCACAAATATTTTTGAAGTTAGTAGGACCAAGTTAACAGGGTGTCCCTGAATAGCTGCAAAAGTATACTTGTTCAATACTCATAGGAAAGCTTGCGTTGGCTCTTATGACAGGGAACACAATGGAATCATTTTATACAAGGTTGCTTTTCCTTGATTAAAAAACAGTAACAGTAAATTTACAGCTAATAATTCAGTTCATATACAAAGCCAAGCCATCCTTACGTTTGCCTGAGTTTCTTTTTGGCCATCAGAAATCTTAAATCGAAAATTGCCTGTAGATTTGCCTTGGAGTACTTTTATACAAACTGGGTAAATAGTAAATCTATTTTTGGATTAGTCTTATTAAAGACCTAGCGCCTTTCATTCTGGAACGCGTTTATTTAGACCAATCCAAAAATAGATTTACAGGAAGCATTTCATTCATGTTGTGCACAATACTTATTTATTGCTTATAAAATATATGTAGAAAAAATATTCACTATGCATTAAAATTCTAAAAAACCCTCCTATTGCGGGCGCAGCCCTCTGTACGCCGGTATTTTTTGTGGTTGTTTGAGTAAGATATTGACTTTAATATGAATAATTAAAAATCATTAACTGCGGAAGAGGGACCAAAATTTAAGGCATACAAGGAGTCAAGGCGGCCAAAAAGTGAAATTTCGAAAAAAATTAATAAAAGTTGATAAGTTGAATCCGAATTCATGTGTAATAAGTAGCGTTAAGGTAAAAATAATAGAGGCGATAAGAATTGAGTTCATGTCAATCCTAATGAGAGAGTAATTTTGAGAGAAACATCTGGCCCTCATGACAAGGATTAGGGTAAATTTTGACATTAAGGCGAGCCTATATTTTGTTCAAACAGTGATAATAAAACTCGAAAAAACTCCAACTTAACTTTCCCCGAAGGGAAATACGTTAAAATTAATCATGAGAACACTTGATATGGAACAAAGAATGGCGGTATGTTATCTTTTCGGATAAAAGAAGTTCACTTTAGAAGAGTAACACAGTTATAATGTCTACTTCCAGGATCTTTGATAGGAAGGACACCATTAGGATCGCATTCATTGTCGGACAGATTGTGTAATGGTCTCGAGGGCCAAGTGATACTCTGAGATGATACTTCTTTTTATTCGAAAAGACAACATAGCGCCATTCTTTATTACATGTCAAGTGCTCTCGAGTTTAATTTAAGCGCATTTTCCTTTAGTTTTAGTTTCTTTAGATGTGGAGCATTTTTGTATCACTATTTGAACAATAGGCTCACCTTACTGTCAAAATTTACCATAATCCTTGCGACCGAGTCATGAGGACTGGATGCTTCTCTCAAAATTACTCTCTCATAGGGATTGACAAATACTCAATTCTTATCGCCTCTGTTAGTTTTATCTTAACGCTACTTATTACACACGAATTCGGATTCAACTTATCGACTTTTATTAATTTTTTCTCGAAATTTCACTTTTTGACCGCCTTGACTCCTTGTAAACCCTAAATTTTGATCCCTCTTCCGCAGATAATAATTTTCTCTTATTCATATTAAAGTTAATATTTTGCTCAAACAACCACAAAAAAATAGGGGTCCTACGTCTTTAATTGTGGAAGATAGACGAAAAAGAAATTACATGTGCTATCCTGATGACAAATTTTAAATGGCTATTTTGTGTGTTCTTTTTCGAAAAACAATTATAAAACAATGTTAAAAAATGAAATTAATTAATTTAGAATTGAATAGACTATTAACTGTTATAATTTTGAAATTTTAGCTCTTTTAGTTTGGTTAGAAATCAGCCGAGACTATTCATGCGAAGGGGTGTGCTAATCTGATGACGAGCAGTGTATTACTAAAAATTGAATCCTTGCTCCTAACTTTGTGAGCTGTGTGAAGAAAAGAGTAACACGCTGCGTTTTCGCAACGATAAGTTTTAATGGGTAAGGCCTCGAATCTATGTTACCAGAACAAAACTTCATTAGCAAATAAAACCCAATGTAACCGTTCACCTCTGACACTTATTATTAGTTGCCATCAATACCATTTTATAACTAATAAATCAACTAAAATATTGTTTACATGTAAACTGTAAACTATTGCATAAACGCTACCTTACACGCAATTTAATATTTATGAAAATCCTATAAAGTTAATACGTTATTTCCATCTGAACTTAATGGAAAAAAATGTATTTGTATCCATTACAATAATATGTTTTTATATCTAATACTCGTAAAATAAATTCATGACACAAGCCGCTGTCTGGGTCAATGCTGTCTAACAGTTATTATAAGCAGAGGAGAGGGCCTATTACTTGGTAACATCATCAATTTTATGTATTTGGTGATTTTACATCTTTCATCGGATTTACAAAAAAAAGAGGTCTAAATTCAGTAACTTGTCTATTATATTGGTCTCAGGGGGTCTTATTAGCATAGCTATGTGGGCTGATGACCGAAATATGTTTAAAATATTGAAAAGACCTGTCGCCAGTAAATTATGAATTCATTACCCAAGTACCTGAACAGTTCCTAGTGATTTTGGTTTTTGCAATGCAACTATTTACATTTATCCTTCCTCTCCACTTTTTTTTGCATAGCGGATGCGGAAGTACTTTACTAAAATAAAATCATAATTCGCTCGCAATTTTATACATGTAGATCAGTTGATGTCTGCGGCGAATGTTCGCATCTTTTATGCATATTCCGTTGACTTTGACAGTGAATGCATTCAACACGTCCATTAATTAAGACGATCCGATATTCAATATTATTCAAATTGGATATCTCTTGGAAAACTGCTTCGTCGCTTAGCCTTGAAAAATGTTTAATGTTGTTGTGCTTTGCTTTTCCAGTTCAGATAGATAAGATGATGATAAAGAAGTAGATCTTAGACAAAAGAACATGCGAATTTGCTGCTCTTTCGAACTATCTCGAATTTATTTATATACATTCTGCAGGACTCTGGGAATTTATTGATGCCTATGATTTACTGTTATTATTGTTCAAGTCAATTTGACAGCTCTCATTATATAAACGTCTTGTGGGCACCCAAAGGCCGAAAACTTGTTCGATTTTGCATAGAGCTCCAGTATAGGTGGTAGTGGCCGATGACGATGATTTGAAGATGCTATTGAAATTCTGAATTTTAAAACAGATTAAAAGATATCGTTGGGGCTACCAATTTTGATTCGCGTTCGAGCGCTTTTCATCTAGTAGTATTAATCAGGAGAATGTCAAATAAATTGAGATGAGACCGGTACGTGGTTTAGATTGAGATAATCAAACTAGTGCATAGCGCGGAAACCGCGCGCACAAAAGTGGATCGGGAATTGGAAAAAATTGGGTGGGGTGCGTGCGAATTTTGACTTGACATGCGTACATTTATATGTAGGGGGAGCAAATTTTTGGAATGAAAACGCATCAATTTTACTCATATCATAACGATGCGAGCCTTTGATTTGAATTATTTTCAGTCGCTAACCTTGTAAAATTACACAACGCAAGATATATTTTTGGACATGTCACTGGTTTTATCTGCGATTACCGGTTTTTAAACGAAAAATTGTATAAATAGTACAGTTAATATTGGTGAGGACACCATAATAGAATTTGGTGCGCTTCGGAGACGGTTTCAATCGGATTACTCAGACAAATATAATAATGGTGAGTGTGAATTGATAGTGCTGATAGTGTGTAATGACAGTTTTAGTGACGTTTGGTGACCTATTTTTGAAAAATGTTTCTTGCAGAGGTTTATCATATTGGCCTTGGCCCTTTTCGGGGCTGCAACTGCTTTTAAAATTGGCAGAGATGTGAATCAAGTGCAAGGCAGTGGTGCTACTGGATTTGCAGCTGCTGCTGGTTATAATGAGGCGGCCGGAAAGCAAGGAGCTAGTGCCGATGCTGCTAATTATAATAGTGCTCCGTCGGGACAAAGTGGATCGTTCAATTATGAAGCCTCTTATACTCTTGGTGGTGCTAAGAATTTCCTTGGTAATGCTGCTGATTACGAAAATGCTGGTAAATATCAAAGTGGTGCTGGTGGACAATACCAAGCTGCTGCTTACCAAGGAGGTGCTGCCAACTATCAAGGAGATGGTACCAATTTCCAAGGATTAGCTGGTAAATTCCAAGCTGGAGCTGAAAGTGCTGCCAACTATCAAGGAGATGCTGCCAATTTCCAAGGATTAGCTGGTAAATTCCAAGCTGGAAGTGCTGGTGCTGCCAATTATGAACAAGGTAATGCTGCCTATCAAGGTGCTGCTGCCTATCAAGGTGCTGCTAACTTCCAAGCTGGTGGTGCTGCCAACTTCCAAGCTGGAGCCGAAAATGCTGGTGCTGCCGCTAAGGGTCAAAGTGCTGAAGGTGCTAGTTTCGCAACTGAAGGTGGTAACTATCAAGGCGCAGCCACCTTCCCAACTGGTGCTTCTGCCAACTTCCAAGCTGAATCTGGAAGTGCTGCCGGAGCTGCTGGTGCTCAAGGTGGAGAAGCCAATTTCCCAACCGGTGCTGCTGCTAGCTTCCAAGCCGGAGCTGAAAATGCCGCTGGTGCTAATTACCAAGGTGAAGCTAATTATCAGGCTTCTGGTGCTGCTGTCACTACCAATGCCAAGATCCAAGATGCATCCACTTTCCCAACCCCGGGTGCTGTCAATTATCCAGGTGGTGCTTCCGCTAACTTCCAAGCTGGAGCCACTGAAAAGGCCAATGCTGAAGTTGATGCTAACAAAATTATTTATGATGAAGACTATAAACCATCCAGCATTGACACCTACTCCACCACACAAAGTCCAGCCGAAATTAGCTCTGAATCTGTTACTATTTCGAATCCAGGAACCAGCGGACAAGAATCAAAGGCTTATGCTCAAGAGACTGCTGGTCAAGAAAATGCCGTTAAAATTGAAAGTGCTAACCAAGCTGCTCCATCGGATGTCTTCAATGCCCAATTTGCTGCTGTACAAGGTCAAGGTAAGTGATAGCTTAGGAAATGTAGAAAATAACATTCAGTTTTTCAAAAAGATGGGGTTGCAGACTCTGTACTAGAAGAAGAGTCGAGCTCGAAGGATCAAATGTTAGTGCTTCGTTCATGTAGGTTCTTGGTA
The DNA here is from genome assembly GCA_949715475.1 of Microchrysa polita. Classification (NCBI taxonomy): domain Eukaryota; kingdom Metazoa; phylum Arthropoda; class Insecta; order Diptera; family Stratiomyidae; genus Microchrysa; species Microchrysa polita. The sequence goes on from OX454416.1 coordinate 130,215,734, forward strand.
AGCCCTTGTGGAGCATAACTATGCCTGCTTTCCATCTCATTCTGTTCCGTGCCATCGCCTTTACATCTGACCACCATCTTGTCGAATGAAGCAATCTCGCTATCAACTGATGTTCTCCATCTTTTTCTTGGTCGTCCAACATGGCGTCTTGCATTGGCTCGCTGTGGGTTCCAATCTGGGGCATGTTTAGCAATATTTGTTGACCCTCTTGGAGGGTATAACCTATCCATTGCCACTTTCGCCTTTTTATAGAAGTGCTTATCGACACCTGTGACAGTAAGAGATATTCATTTGAAATAATCTCCGCCCAGCGGAATTGCGGGAAGCGCCGTAGGCAGTGGTTTACAATAGTTTGCAGCTTTGTTGCTATCTCGTTGGTCACCTTCTAAGTTGAACATATAGAAGCACAATTTGAATTGCATCGGAGATTCAGATTTTGGTGCGCCAGGAGTATTTTTGTTAACATTTTGGACTGCCTGGTCCGAAAGTCAAATTTTACTTTGCTCCCACTGGATCAGAGCTAAAGTGGTCGTGGCAGCGTTTATTTTGAGCCCAGCATTACGAGTTTCGCTACGCAGAGCATTGGCCTTTTGACATCCTCCTTTTTACTTGATAGAAGACCAATATCGTCAACGTAGTCTATGTGATCTAAATTCTTCCATCTGACACCTTTCTTAAGGTTTCCCTTTTTGGTGTTTCTAATCACGCCCTTTTTCTATTTGCCTGGAAGAGTTTCGGTTTCCCCAACACTCTGATATGAGGGGAGCAGAATATCCGCTGTTGCGTTACACCCAGCCTTATATAATTCAACAGGAATTCCATCTTTCCCCGGGGCCTTACCGACGTACATGAGTTAAGGATAGAAATGATAACACGTTGTTATTTTCTTAATCCTTATTTATTCTCTTGATTGTCGAGATCCGAGATACTTACGTCTCAGTACTTCTCAATACAATGGTTTATTCTTACTCTCTACTTTACTTAAATACTAATATCCATATACATAGTTTCCTCTTTACTATGTATTTGGGAAGAGACTGTTTATTATTCAAAATCTCTGATGCCCATATGGTTACATCATAAAACTATAAAATAACATTCCTCGGCCGATGGTCATAAAACCAATTCTCGGATGTCCGTCATTAAAATGAGCACTCGATCCTTTGAATATGGAAACAGGATCGATTGCGTACCATCACTGGTAGTAAAATTTATATCGATCCTTTCGAGAAGCCAGGATCGATGTTGTACCATTACTCATGGATTCCTTAGCCCGCCTTAATTCTGCGTTAGTGATTTGTTGGGGAAGGGGTGGGGGAAGCCCAAAATTGTTAATACTTCATGATCGTAATCAGGTATTTTGTTAGGGTGCTTCAAATATAAATTCGTCAACAACAATTAAGGTTAAGGTCAGTCTTAATAGTCAAATTTTAGGAATCGCAAATGATGATGATTACCTTTGAACGATTAATGTAGCCTTCACGTGATTTGCCTTTTACTCCTTATTGCATTCAAAGTGCTACAATTACGAATCCCGGTTTTTAAACCCTAGCTCTTCTATACTCATTGCTTTTGGGATACTCGCAGAAAGAAATATTTTCGGTCTCACAGTTTCAGTTTCGAAAAGCTAAGTGAAACGCAGGATAACCTGTTCGGACATCAAAATCCCAAGTATCAAATGTCTTCGAGACTGCATGCTTACCGCAACAATACGCGGATGACAGTCGTATAGGTTTCCTGTTACAGAATATCCGAATGATCGAGACTGATATTTTTCTATTTGAAGAAAATCTTAAGCGCCTCAGGCAAGTAGCACTCCCTAACCCTTTGTTAAGCCCATGCCTGGACTTCAAATCGCCTACTTGAGCGATGTTTTTCTCTGCCTATATAAATGTACTTGAAGGTCCACAGTTGTTGTTAAGGCCCTCAAGAAGGTGTTCTTCCATCTTCGCAGCTGCTGTTCTTCGGTAACAAGCAGGAACCCTTCTTTATCCTTCACAGTATGGTGTAAAGTGAAAAGTTTGCCAATTAGGGGCCTAATTAGCCTGAATAGTACAGCTGTCACCACGGTAAGCCGCATCATCTGACTTTTTCGCTAAAGCGTTGCTGTCAGTACGCTTGCCACGCTCCGCACTTCTTTGCATGCAATTTTGCTGTGAATGGGTAATTCCCCGGGGTTGTTGCAGGCATATACCCACATTTTTATTTTCTGAAAATTATCCTACAACCAAGTAGAGTTTATGAGTAGGCAATTTCGTGAATACCAAAATTTTCATTTAGTTCTAAAGCTCATAATTAAATCATAAAACCCGAACGAGGAGAAAATCATTTAACTGGTTTTTAACGATTTCCTTTGAAAGGCTGGAATGTGATTGATGCATTCACAAACAAACAAGTTTCTGTTTATTCAATTAAAATAATAAATCCGGTTGGAGGTCGAAATAACGCTTTTATATTGTGACGTCAATAAAGTTAGCTTATTTGTTACGGTACATGTGAATAATTAATCACGCATAACACATTTTAGCGGATTCTTCCAGAGAGGCCGACCCCAAATTACAAATATTAGAGGTAATATCAGACAAATCAAAATTATGTCATATGGCAGCACTTTCTGTATTCAGACACAAAAGAATTGCATAATATTTATGACTTTTGCACAGATTTAAAAAAAAAATGCTGCTAAAAGTCGTCAACTCCTTTATGTATGCAAACCAACTTTTGGACTTATTATTATTGTGTTTAACAAACATCTTCATAGCCTTGGAATTCTTGGCGCTAGTTTGATTTCTGTTTATTATTTAAAAAGCTAAGCAAAGCTGCCTGCCTGTGCTGTACCCATCCACGGGGCTTCTTCGTGCACATATTGATCTTCAAGTCGTGTGACTCCTACTAAAACGTGTTCCAGTAGCTTTGATTTATCACTGCGCCGCCGCCATTCTATTTTGTCCATTCGTAACGTTTACTTTTCCGATTAGCCATCATTCCAATGGCCACGCGAGCATCATCTTGATTAATTACTCGCTCGTCATTGCCTGTTTTATTTCAAAGAAGACATGAAAGAAGACTGCGGAAAAATTTTAAGATCTTCTTTTGTGTTATAATTATAAATTCTGCTAAACCGGACATATCTCTTTATATATTTTGGTCCATCATACATAAATGCCATCATATGATAATGAAGCAGAACTGATTAGCTTATTGAACCTTGGTAAATCTATTTACTAAGATAGATGAAAATAGCTCTGAGATGCGATCCGGAACTTTGCACAGCTCTATAATAAATGACAATGTATGGTGTCAACAGCCATAGTGATTCGGAATCGGTTGAAAGGATCCATCCAAATCGATATAAGATTAGAACGCAATCTTATTGAAATGATCCCGGATTCAAAGACCGGTGCAATAAGAGTCAACTGGTTTTGCTGAGTAAATCAAATAAATTATTGATAGCAATTTCTTGGATATTTCCAAAAACCTGTCCGTTAATCACTAAAATCACATGCACCAGCATCACTTTCATCAAATCGTCTAATCGATTAAAATAAATTAAAAACAATAAATAAGCGCAGGCGAACTACTAACTCAATTCAATTTTTTTATATATTTATTTTTTTTAATTTACCATGTCTATTACAGTTTATAGTCAGTCAAATAGAGTCTATCATTGCAACATTCTTTCAAAAAACCAAACAAATCTTCAGTTAATCAGATTTACATACATACATAAAATGAAGATTTAACTGAACATCATATGATTGCGTTGACCTTGTACTGATTAAAAGGAATTTAGGCTTTTATATTTATCGTTTTAGATATATGTTGCCTTGGTGACACCATTTTATCAAAACTTGACAAAATTATGGACTGTATCAAAAATGTTAATTGAATATTAGCCTCTTCACACAACAAGTGTGTGTCACTTCACTAGTCGCATTTCGCATTACCTACTACAGTAAAAAAAAAATTATTTGAATATTATCTGAAATTCGGAAAAATACGATAGTTAAATTTAAAAAAGATACATCAGTTTAAAATTCAAAAAAATTCCATAGAGTTTTAAATGAAAATTATAGACAAGTTTTTTTTCATGACCCATGAATATTTCTAATATAGATAAGAAAATGTCAAAAATACAAAATTATGCAACTAAAGTGCATTGAACCGTACTGCGAATTCGAAGTAGAACCGCCATTTGGAAGCGGTGTGACCTTTTTTTGAATATGATATTCACACCACACAAATCTTCTTGCTGTTGAGACTGTTGTCTCGAAGACTGGCAGCTCCCATTGTTATCTGTGATACCTACATGTGAGTATCCTTAATCGATAACATAATCAGATCCTGCATAACCGTTAGAATGAAGGATATGTCACATGAAGGTCTCTCTGAAAATTTAAAGGAATTTAATATCATTATATCTGGAAGGGATCTATTTATTGATATAGGGGGTCCAGCTTTATTTTAATAATAATTCATTTAGCACTTGAATCATACGAGCAACACAATTCATCCTCTCTAATAATATACCTATTGTTAAAATGATGAAATACACTGCTCGTCATCAGATTAGCACACCCCTTCGCGTGAATAGTTTCGGCTGATTATATCGATAAGTTAAATCCGAATTCGTGTGTAATAAGTAGCATTAAGATGAAAATAACAGAGGCGATAAAAATTGAGTATTTGTCAATCCCTATGAAAGAGTAATTTTGAGAGAAGCATCCAGTCCTTAGGGTAAATTTTGACATCAAGTCTCACCTTAATCATAATAAAGTCAATATCTTACTGAAACAACCACAAAAAATTGTGGGACCTACGTCTTTAATTGTGGAAGATAGTCAAACAAGAATTTGCATGTGCTATCCTGATGACAATTTTAAATGCCTACTTTGTGTGTTCATTTTCGAAAACCATTAGACATCAATATTAAAAAATGTGAACACAATTCTTTTTGTGTTAATTAACTCAGAATTGAATAGACTATTAACAGTTATAATATTGAAATTTTAGCTCTTTTAGTTCGGTTGGAAATCAGCCGAAACTATTCATGCGAAGGGGTGTGCTAATCTGATGATAAGCACTGTATTTATCCGAACCATAAACTATCTGTAGTCTGGATGGTCTAGCGGTTAGAGCGCGCACCTTCAGTGCACAGGGTCATGAGTTCGAATCTCTCCGTGAGCCAGTGGCGTAGATAGCTTTTCATAGAGGGAGGGGATGGGTCGAAAATGCGTTAAGGTAATTAATTAAATACTAACACATTAGATTAAAAATTGAAAGTATATTAGTTTTCCTGCTATCGAGACGAGCAGCCTCCCGAACTTATTGTCTATGAAGCCCCTGGGCATTTTGGTCACCCTTTTTTGCTGTTTACAAAAAGGGAGCACTTTACTATCCGTGAATATTGACTACAGCCAACGATATGCACATAAAAATCTGTGCTCTATTTAGGACGGAGCGTTATTATATGAGGAAACTACGTTTATTGTTTTATTTAATTTCTGAATTCCTATGACGCAAATTTGTTCCGACACAAATTCAAGTCACAAATCGTCAAAATTGTAACCGGAATTCTTCGTCATATGACTGCCATAGAAACATTACGTCCAAGTATAGACACTTTCGAGAAAAATGACTAGCAACTAGGCCGCATAGAGACCAAACTTGATTCACTTCATAAGGTCTGGATAGACCTCGTGCGGAATGAAAATGAAATTTTGGTCCGCAGCGATTTGATCAATGAAAATGCTTACTTACTGTCGTGCAACATGTGGCAAATGCTGGGGAATTCCATAAGCTACAATCCGAAAAATGTTCCAAAATTTTTCTCAGCCATTTAACATATTATTTTTCGATTTCCCGGTCATTACATATTTTCCGCGAAGAAATGACCGGGGAATCGAAAAATAATACATAAATGGCCGAGCAAAATGATGGAACCGTTTTCGGATTGTAGCTTATGGAATTCCCCAGCATTTGCCACATATTCCACGACAGTAAGTATGCATTTTCATTGAGAAAATCGCTGCGGACAAAAATTGCATTCTCATTCCGCCCGAGATATGCAGGAGCGAATAGATTCAAATAATTTTCCCATTTTCACTCTCATCTATTATCCAAAATAAGGAACAAACTCAAACCCAAGGTTCATAATTAACCCAGCTGATCTTTTTGAAGCAAAGAAAAAATAAATTTACATAAAACGTATGGCATTATATTTGCATAAATAAAATGTAGAAAGATTTCAGATTTATTTTAGTTATGAACGTTTCTTTAGGTGCAACTCTACATAAATATTTAATTCTAAAATTGCGTTCATTTTTCAAGTTTTGTGAAAGCTATTTGCCTTGTTTTTAACGAAAAGTGCAATGTATAATCAGAGGAGAGCGGGGAGATTGATCCCCTTAATCCCCTCCCTATCTACGCCACTGCCGTGAGCCATGGTGTTTTTCGAACTCACGAGCTTGTGACGGACTATGATCTCACTCAGATGTTAAACGAGTATCCATTTATGGGGATAAATAACACTTCTGAGCGTGATGCTGATCTCATTACCTCAACAAAAAGCAGATAAGATCTTGGAAATAGGATGTCACTAACACATCCTGCGGCCTTAGTCCAATGCTGGATTGTTGCGCCTGTTATTTTTATAAACTATCCAATTTCTATCAAAGATGGTTTTGCAAATGCCTAACTGACGATGCTACTTTGTTTAAGAGAAACAGTGACGAACGAAGCAAGAAGCAAGAGCAAGACGTCTATTTTTTCAAATCAAAAGTATATACGAGACTGAGGCTAATTTCGGGCGCGGTCGAAATTTGGATACCCTTCGCTCCCCTCGGGCTAAAAGTCTTTTCGGGCGTACCTACGACTTGTATGTACTCCCCCTCCCCCCATTATTTTCCTTCTGTCTTCACAAAAGTTCCGTTGCGTTGGCAAAACAATATTTCTGTGAAGTTTGGTTGAAATAAGTGGGCAAATAAAAATATTTACTCAGATAATTTTATTGGGGGATGCGGCAGCATGGCCTCATAGTACGATTCCGATTGATTTGACCTTTTTAGTTGCTTTTATAAGGACACATTAATTCAAGGTTTTGTGAAATTGGTGTAAAAAATGTTTCTTACAAGAACCAAAATGGGGGGTTGGGTTTGTATGGAAGCCCCATGACCCCATGGTCTGAATTGATCCATTCTTACATATGTTTTGTGTCATCAATAGAAATACATTTGAGTGAAATTTGGTTTAAATTGGTGCGCAAATAAAAAAGTTTTTCTTAGCAGAATCTAATTTGTGGGGTTAGGTTTGTATGGCAGCCCCATGACCCCATGGTCCGATTTGATCCATTCTTACATATCTTTTGTGCTATTAATAGAAACACATTTGTCTGAAATTTGGTTGAAATTAGTACACAAATAAAAAAGTTTTCCTTAGAAGAACCTAATTTGGGGAGTTGGGTTCGTATGGCAGCCCCATGACCCCATTGTTCGATTTTACCGATTCAAACATATAAACTGCCTGCAGCATAAAGAAGCATTTGTGCAAAATTTCAGCTTCATAGCTTTTAAATTCACGGAGTAAAACGCGTCGCAACAGACAGACAGACGGACAGACGGACATCGCCCAATCTATTCCCCAAGTCATGCTGATCATATATGTATACTGTTTATATGGTCGGAAATGCTTCCTTCAATGCGTTACAAACTTCATGACAAAGTTAATATACCCTTTCACTCTATGAGCGAAGGGTATAAATCAGGGACGTAGCCTGGGGAGGGGTCCAGGGGGTCCGGACCCCTCCCGAAATTATTTCAATAGGTTTTGAAACTTAACTTCCCAAAGTGCTTCCAATTTATTTATTCTTAGAATGCTGTTGAAATTAGATTGTAGGTATGTAAGCTTGCAGTCAGAGAAATTGTGCCATCTGGACGACTACATAATACATAATAAACAATTTGAAAAACGTAAAAGTCGAGCGGGAAATTTTCGCAAAATTTCGTTGGTTTTAAATTGTAAGGAAAATGCATTTTGAAAACTTAAAGAGCAACTGACATAATAAAATTTAATTTCTTCCCTTCAATTTACTCTAGCTAAGTGTACTCGTCTCAATCCAGGGTGCCCAATTGCACCTTCACCTCAAATTGTGATGTGACTCGGCCTTAAAAATTTGAAACGAGCTAGAACCATTCACTGTATAATACGCAAATACTTGGCCGTGAGCTCTCGATTAAACGACTACTTGCCTCTTAATACCCCCGATTGGAGGAACATTTCATGTCGATACTTCGGAAAGTCAAGTCAAGTACAGTGCACACATTGTATGAGCAAAAGTAGATTCGCAATACTAGTGTTCATTTTTATATTTTGAGTTAAATTACCACTTATCCAATAGCTCAAGAATTAAATCACGCGCTTTTCTCACGTGGTAGACATCGTAACGCCGATAAATTTTACTTCACAATCCAATCCAATCCACACAGCAATTTATAAAAATGTTGGAAGTAAAGACATGACTAATCACTGTCTAAATTGAATTCCTGTTTTCAATAGCGCAGACATGCCAAGTTTCAATTGTCAAAAGGATGACGTATACGAAAATTGGAACAATAGAGGCCCAATGAAAGCTGAATAAATTGCCTGCATTTTCGATTTTTTTTCTAACATATGTTTTTCACCAAAAACGTAAATCGCAAAAAAAAGTCAAAGTGTCACCTTCAAAAATCGGCGTAAGCTCTCGTAAAATTGAAGTTTCTTACGAAAGATGGAATTGGAGCTAATTGTAAACTAGGAAATTTTAACCAGTGGCGGAGGGCGGCTACAGCCCAAGAGTACCATACAGGCTAAATCCGGCTCTGGCAATAGTCTTTCATAATGGAATCTTTGGCAAATTTCGTAAGTCTCCAAAGCTTGAAATAAAATATCCCCTGTAAGAATGTTACGCGAGCCCAAACATACTTTCCATAGTTCTTGACTGTTGTTTGAAATGAAAAATGTCGTATATCCAGTGGCGGCTCGCCCATATGTGCACATGTGCACGTGCACCCCCTGATAAAACAACAATATCAACAAATAATGTGCTAAATAAAACACTTAACAAAACAGAACAAACCGCCCGACGCAATATACTCTAAGAAGCGTACGTACATTATGCACATACGATATACCATACCCAAGCCATGCATTGAATCTATATCTCGACCAGCTACCAACACCCACAGTGTTGGTGCACAGTCATATGAACTGGTGCACTCGCTCCAAAATCAGATATGTGACGGGTTCTCGGAGCGAGGGGATAGTGCAAAATTTACACTAGAATTTGTGCACAAATAAGTCGTGCACAGCCTGCACAGCACACCACTTGGTGATGAGCCGAATGTATGAATTTTGGGTGAGTATTTTCAATGAAAGAATATAGGTATAAGAATGAGTAGAGATTTTATGTTTAACTTTAGAAATTTGTTGATAAGAACTTTTCTAAGGACAACCAGTTCGTGCTCAATATTCCAGGATTGGGTTTGCCTTGTCTGAACTGAAAAGCATTTTGTGGAAAAATTTAATGTCAAGTAAACGATAAAAATTAAATTTTGGTTTGCTGCTGATTCGTAACTTTTTTTTCTTGGCTGTTATGTGAAAATCGCAGTGATTCTTTAAGCGCAGTATAGACCTCGGGCGGAATGAAAATGAAATTTTTGTCCGCTGCGATTTTTTCAATGAAAATGCATGCTTACTGTCGTGGAACATGTCGGAAATGATGGGGAATTCCGTAAGCTACAATCCTAATATGTTTCCAAAATTTTTCTCGGCCATTTTATGTATTATTTTTCGATTCCCCGGTCATTTCACCGTGCAAAATATCTAATGACGGGGGAATCGAAAAATAATACATAAAATGGCCGAGAAAAATTTCGGAACCATATTCGGATTGTAGCTTATGGAATTCCCCATCATTACCGACATGCTCCACGACAGTAAGCATGCATTTTCATTGAGAAAATCGCAGCGGACAAAAATTTCATTTTCATTCCGCCCGAGGTCTATTCAGGCCTTTAATTATAAAATCTAGATTTTTGTTCGCAGTTACAAGGAGATGCAGGAAAACAGGATGGAAACAGGCTTGAGGAAGTAGTCATTTTCGCAAAAAATTAGAATGTACGTATGTACGTAGACTATGCTTTGACATTAAAATAAAATAATTTTATTTCAAAGTAGGTAGTCTTAAGTATACGTTAAACTAGATTTTGAGGGGTTGATGTCGTATGTATGTATTTAGTTTTCTTTTTTGTGAACCCCCAGTATTATTGTATACGAGCCGCCACTGCGTATATCACGAATTATTTAACCAACCCTAGGGTTGTTGCTTTGTACTGATACCAGAGAGGTATATGGCTGTAGACTTGGCACTGTCTGCTTCTGATGATAGCGGGGCTATTAAGTACCTACGCATGCTTGCCATCGTGCTCGTCTAGGCTCGTCAAGCGATAAAATTGAATTCAACAAAGAAACAGCCGGAAAGGAGACATGCGCTGCAACGGGGCAACGCCGAAACTAGTTTCCACAATTTAGAAAAAAAATTAAACCGAGTGTCGGACCCCTCCCGAAACAAAACCCTGGCTACGTCCCTGGTATAAATATGCATTACAGACGACATAAACATACTGACAAATTACGGTATAAAAAGTGGGAAGAGTCGATCAGTTGGGTATAATCAGAATCAGAATAAAATGGAAAACACGGGTAGGTGCCATATATCCCGAAAAGGTGAATTAGGTCATTCTCGATTGTCCTTCCTTAAAATTTAGGTCTAAAATTTATCCAACCATATATTCGCGGCCGGCAATTGCACCCTTAAAGAAAATCATGATGTTGGAAAAATGTTCGGCCTGCTGCCCTGACCGAGATCCTACGCCCATGCACCTCATCCCAAAGTATTGCAAGATTCATTCCTTATTGACTGTACTTCCATCATCTGTCTTCTATCTTCTCTCCCATATAAAAGGAAAGTTGTTTTAGTTACACCATATACATATAACTCAGAACGGCTGGATCGATTTCCATGATTTTGGGTTAGTTGAATTAGTCTCTCGTCGAAATAGCAGAATAACTATTGAAACACGCGAAAAATTCACAATGGGTTCTTTCTCGCCTATTTCTGCATGTATTTCTTTAACATATCAGCGAATTTCAATAAATTTGCTTCACAGGATTGGTTTCTACCCAAAGTGAGAGGATATCTATTGAGACATATGAAAAATTCACAATGGACATAATAACGAAGACAATTCTTTTTCGGATACTTCTTTCTGTCTTTATTGAACGAATTCCAGGATTTCAGTAAGTTGCCCCACCGGATGGGACTACATAAGGCTTCGGTCGGAATATCAGTATAACGATTGAAATAAGCAGAAAATTCTCAATGAGAAGCAATTCACAATGAGTTTTTTCGCATATTTTTGTTTATATTTCTTGAACGTCATAGCGGATTTTCGGAATATTTTCCTGCCGAATTAGTCCTGTCCCTGGATATCGGCATAATAACACGCGAAAAAATCACAATGAGCAAAATTATAGAGATATGTTTTCCATATATTTATTTCTGTATTCCCCGAACGAATCGCCAGATTTCATTCAACTGATTCCAGCGGATTGGTGTACACCCAGAATAACTGTTGAAATATGCGAGAAATTCACAAAGTGTTTTTTATTAGTCTAAGAAAAATGGCATATTTGGTCGGCAAAAATCCTACATCGGAAATTTTTTTGGATTATGGTTGGGAATGGTCCTCAGATTATGGCATTAAAAGTCCGAACCGATCGGGGGTCTGTAACCTTAAAAAGAGGGGGGAAAGGGGGCATTTTTTTCGGTTTTTTGCGATTAATTCAAAAACAGTAAGAGATACAGAAAAATGGTCTGAGGACGAAAAAAAAATACATAAAATTATCTTTGCAATGATATATAACACATTAGAGTTTGATTGAATATTCCGGCGTTAGAATAGAACATAAATTAGAATATTTTCATTTTAGACCTTTTTTAAAAGCTCCATAACATAAAGAACGCTAGTTCAGCCGTAAAATTTTGTATAAGTATTCAAAACAAGTTTAACATAATTTTAACGTAAACATTGAGTCGCTCCGGTCAAGGACCTCCATTATCCTCCCATTTAAATTTTTCAAAACGGCATATCCATAACTCCCCCCAAAATTGCAGCAGAGTGCTAAATTTTGGTTTGTTGCGATTGGAGGTCATAATCACCCCACCCATCAAAAATCAGCTCATTCGGATAAAAACTAAGGGTATCTCCCATACAAAGTGACCCATCAGGAGTTTGTTCTACGTACTTTGTATGGGAGGTACCCTTAGTTTTTATCCGAATGAGCTGATTTTTGGTAGGTGGGCTGACTATGACCTCCAATCGCAACAAACCAAAATTTAGCACTATGCTCCAATTTTGGGGGGAGTTATGGACATGCCGTTTCGACAAACTTAAATGGGGGGATAATGGGGGTCCTTGACCGGAGCGACTTAGCGTTTACGTTAAAATTATTTTAAACTTGTTGTTAATACTTGTACAAAATTTTACGGCTGAACTTACATTCTTTCAAAAGTTATGGAGCTTTTAAAAAAGGTCTAAAATGAAAATATTTTAATGTATGTTTTATTCTAACGCCGAAATATTCAATTGAACTCTAATGTCTTATATATCATTGCAAAATTTTATGTAGTTTTTTTCGTCCTCAGACAATTTTTCTGTATCTCTTACCGTTTTTGAAATAATCGCACAAAACCGAAAAAAGCCCCCCTTTCTCCCCTTTTTTTAAGGTTGCGGACCCCCGATCGGTTGGGACTTTCTATGCCATCATCTCGGGACCATCCCCAACCATAATCAAAAAAAATTTCCGATGTGGGATTTTTGCCGTTCGATGGCCATATTTTGGTCCAATTTTCTTAGACTATATATACAATTCGACTGTACGTGTTTTCGTAATGCATCTCCCCCGAAACCACTAGACTGATTTGTCTGAAATTTATTGTGTAGAATCCTTAATGTTGTGGGATGTTTCTGTGCTATAGAAATGTATGGTAAATGTTGAAGATCATAGGGCTGCCATACAAAAGCAGCCTCCAAAAGTACATAGGCCCCTGAAAAACTTTTTATTTGTGGACCAATTTCGACCAAAATTCGCTCAAGTTTGTCTATATTAAAATAAAATAAAATGTGTAAGAATGGACAAAATCAGACCATGGAGTGATGGTACTGCAATTGAAACATCACCTCTAAAACTATGATTTTCTTAGAAAATGTGCTTCCTAAAGACCAATACCCCCCAAATCCACATAAATATGTTTCTATCTTAGAACGCACTAAATTTGACCACGGACGACATCCAAATAATAGGTCATGGATAGGATATTTTCAAAATTATTATTTAATTCTACTGTACGTATGTTAAAAGTGCTTTTCGTCCAATAGTACTGAACCGATTTAGCTGAAATATGGTTTGTAGGACAATTTTATTAGCCAGATGGATTTAGGTTAAATTGAAACAGAGTACATCAGAATATGTATAAATATAGAAAATTTTCTGAAATTTATCGAAAAATATATGCAAAATTGAATCATCGTTTTCCATGTGATTAAAAATTGATTTTCAGTTTTGAAAAATTTGAATTTTTCAAATACTCAATTGAAAAAAGAGGGAGCACGAAACGACAAAAGACAAATTTTTAAAATACTGAATTGAAAATCTGGAAAAAAGAGGGGAATACGGAAAAGAAAGATCATACTCGCAGTAAGTTTTTTTTTAAATCTACTTTTCTAAAAAAAAAAGAGAAACATGTAACGGGAAAAATATAGCACAGTGAATAAAACAATAGCGATTTTCTGATACACACTGAATCGAAAATCTATTTTTCTTGAAAAGGGGGAACACGAAACAGAAAAAAATAGTGCAGCACGAATTTTGAAAATACTGAATTGGAAATCTTACTATTTTGTTCGTAAAGCTTATTTAATTTGCCTAAATTATGCAATTGAATTATGGGGTCTCGCGAATGGTATGCTATACATGGCGAATTGAGCACAAGATATTGATAAGCTTGTAAAATACTGATATAAAATGTTTATCACTGCTAAAAATTTCCCTTAAAACAGAACTAATCGCACCAAATGAAAATAAGCAATTCAATTTTTATAAAGCTCCAACATATTTATTTTATGTTACCCTAAAATTATTTTCTTAAAATTCTGTCAAGGTGAGGTCCTTGTACGAGTCTCGTAAACGTCGGCGCATTGTCTAATAAAACCATATTTTTCTATCATAATTTTGTTTTGTTTATCAAAATTGAGCCCTATTTTTTTACTTCCAAACTAAAAAATAAATGAATTTAAACTTAATTATGTAAAATTGATTGTTAGACAATGCGCCATCTTTTAAACACAATCACATGCTATTAATTCCCACTACAAGAGTAAAAAACAATTTGGGGTAGTATTATTTATTTACTCACCCCCCCCCCCCCCCTTCTTTTCCATCCGTCTTCACAAAAGTTGCGTCGATAAGGTTTTGTGCAATGTGAGCATTCAACACCGGTACAGACCTGCACGGTGGAGCGTCATAGTGGCAAACGCCTTCACGGCAAATCAAATCTCCACACAATTATCCCGCTAAAATTCAAGTGGTCGTTTTGTGCACAGATAGACAACAGACACAAGACCTGATGAGTGTATCTATCTGTACAAAACAACAAAACTTTGGGAAAAAATACCAAAAAAAAGTTTCGTCCCAATCGGGATTTGAACCTCCGACCTTCGGTCACTAGGTCAGTAACTCTACCTACCGAGCTATAGACGCTTAGAGGTCGCAATACAAAGATTCCAATGTGACATTTTCGAAATTGAATAACTCGATATTTCTCCCGCTGTGGGCTCTTCTTCTCCAAACAGACAAAGTTCCGCGTAGTTCCCATAGAGATGGTAAGTTGCCATGCCATAAATACTACAGACATGCACCGCAGTTGGTGTATAGAATGGAACGATAAGTCAACATTTCCACAATTAGTTAATACTCGCACCCACGAAATTCGGGAACTAGAATTAATACAATAATTGACAAAATTTAATTTGTTGGAAAACCAAGAGACTACATGCGAGCCAAACTAATAGATAGGAATGTCATTAAGTACAAATAAGAAATACAAGTTTTTTACTTTGGTGCCCCATCTAGTACCCAAAACAAGAAAAATATCAAAAATTAGAAAAGTTTCTATTTAACAGATTCACTTGGTTAGTTTAAAGCTTGAAAAATAACCTTCCTAATTAGCATATCATTCATCTTCAGAAAATTTAAAAATAAGCGCCAAGAAATAGGCTAAGCTTTTTCTTTTAGTGAAGACTACTTGTAAATGAAACGAAATACTTTAATACTGCGGACGAGATACTTTTCGTTTTTTTATATTTATCACCAATATTCGATTAGGGTTGTCTAATAGTTTAAAACAATTTTTCATTTTTTTTCAGTTTATGATGCCAACCGTGTTCCATTGAATCCAACCGCCGTTCCATTCGCTGGTGCTCTTCCAACTCAACCCACACCATCAGCTGCTGCACAAACTGTTTCTCCAGGCCCACTCGGACCTGCTGGTACTGCCGGTTTTGCACCAACTCTTGTTCCAACCATCGCTCCATCATTGGCTCCAGGATATCCTAGTCAACTCGCTTCTGCTCAATTGACCGGTGCTGGCGCTTTCGGAGGCAATATCGCTCCATCGGGTGCCTACGGATTCGGTGGTCTTCAAACGGTCAATCCAACTCTTGCTAGTTTGCTTGCCAGCTACCAAACCGGTGCTAACCAAGCTCAAGCTGTTTCAGCTGCCGCTCCAGGCCAGGCTAATGGATATCAAGCTTACCAACAAACCGCTGCTCCAGTTGCTGCCAACCAATTTGCTGCATACAATGGATTTTCAACTGCTGCTCCAGCTTTAGCCAACGGCTACCAAGCTTTCCAACAAACTGCTGCTCCCGCTTTTGCTAACGGCTACCAAGCTTTCCAACAAACTGCTGCTCCAGTTGCTGCCAACAATTTCGCTGGTTACAACGCCTACCAAGCGTACCAACAAGCCGCCGCTCCAATCGCTTCCAACGCTTATGCTGGATACAATGGATTCTCAACTGCCGCTCCAGCTACTGGTGCCGGTTACAATGGTTTCTCAACTGCTGCTCCAGCTACTGCCGCCGGTTATAATGGTTTCTCAACCATCGCTCCACCAACTGCCGCTGGTTACAATGCTTTCTCAACTGCCGTTCCTGCTGGATTCAACGCCTTCTCAACTGCTGCTCCAGCTGTTACTGATGCTAATGCATACACTAATGCCGCTCCAACAACTGCTGCTACAACTGTTGCCCCAGCTAGCCAACAAAAGGTAACTGGCACAACTGCCGCTCCAGGTTTGGTCAACCCAACTGCTGCTGATTTTGGTGTCAATCCAACCGCTGCTACTCTGGCCGGTCAATATGTAAACCCAACTGTTGCTGCTTCATTTGGCGGAGGATTAGTCAACCCAACCGCTGCTGCTTTGGCTGGAGGTTTTGTCAACCCAACTGCTGCTGGATTCTCCGCCTACACTAACCCACTTTTGGCTGGCACCATTGCACCAACCGGATTCGGATACAATGGCTACCAATCACAATTCGCCAACGGTATTTCCCCCTACTCTCCATCTGCTCTTCTTGGGTTTGGATCAACCATTGCTCCACAATATGATGGCTTTGGTTTCGGATCAACTGTTGCTCCACAATTGTACAATGGCTTCAATGCTTTTAACGGAATTGGTTCAACTGTCGCTCCACAATTCGCCAACGGTTTTAACGGAATTGGCTCTACCATTGCTCCACAATTCAATGCTGGTTTCAACGGTGTTTCTTCAACTCTTGCTCCACAATATGCTAATGGTTTCGGTTCAACCGTTGCTCCACAATATGCTAATGGTTTCGGTTCAACCGTTGCTCCACAATTTGATGCTGGCTTCAATGGCTTGGGCGCTTTCAACGGCCTTGGCTCGACCTTTGCTCCACAATACGGCTTCAATGGCTTCAATGGTGGACTGAACGGCTTCAACGGATTCCTTGGTGCTGGTGCTTATGGACCAATCGCTCAAAATGGTGGTGTTTCCACTCTTGCCCCACCGACCAGCACTCAAGCTCCATTCGACGTTAGCACCACTGAAGCTACCATTGCAGCCAATGTTGAGGCTAGTGCCAATGCTGCCGCTGCTAGTGCCACCCAAACCAGAACTCGTATCCAAGACGCTCTTGAACAACGTCGTCTTCAAGGTGGTCAATACAATCCGGCTGTTCAATTCTCTGGATTATCACAAGGCAATGGAGTGAACTATTCTAAGAAGCAGGCCGCCAAGAAGGCTTAAGTATGCATAGACTGTTTTATAGATGTTACTTAAGACAAAGTTAATTAGGGTAGGAGTTAATGTTTGAGTTGTATTGCTAATTATTATGGATAAGCCTCATTATGGCCGTCTTTCCAGAAGCCCCAAGTGATTTTTTTAAACAAAAAATTTAATAATAATAATATAATGAAAATTAAATTTTGTATTTGTTTTCATTTCTACTTTGAATGAATGTCACATCAACTATATTTCGGAAATTGAATTTGAATGTTTGCATAATAGTAAATCTCAGCGGCATCGCGCCGAATAGAGATCATAAAAATTGTTAGCAAATAAAGGTTAATTTTTAAACAGTCACCGTTTTATAAATAATGTTTTGAAAACAGTTTAAAGTTGGGGATCTGATGATGATCTGAAAACCCACAATATGATTTTCAGCAAGCTTCATACAACTGATGAATGAGATGGGAAGTACATACAGTACTTTTGACAAACCCATTCTGCAACATTCTAAAACAGCATGAAAGTTAAATTGACCATTGATTCCTTGTATCCATTTAAATAAGGGAGCACTTACGGGATCATGAGAAAGATATAGCAATTCCGCATGTCCTTAGCATATTTTAAATTTTAAAACTTTTGTAGAAAAACTCTACTAATATTATTTGTCGTGTCCAAAACTGGGACGTTCTCCTTTATTGAACATTAGTTCGACTGGAGCATGTGAGAGAGATAACGAACGAACGAAATCCGACAAAGATATTACGAAATCACTAGAGCTTGCATTATTTTTTGTCGTTCCGTAACCACTTATAGATTATGACAACGAACGAGTTAAATTATATAATATTCAAAAAATATTTAGTCAGTTGCTATCGAACCGATCATTGAAATCGTCATTTTATGCAACAAACTCTTCTCTAATATGCATTTTGTATTTAGAATTTGTTATCCAATAATAAATTTATAGAATAATAGCAATAGCAAGTCAACCTGTTTCCCGATTCAAGACAATAATTTAAATTTTAAAAGAGTCTTCTATAAGATATTTATATAATTTGATCAGCCAGGAAACTGCAACGGGTTTCAGAGATCAACGCTCCCCAAAATTGCTTTAGATTCATGCAGAGCTATAATTTAAACCCGGATTTCATTTATGGCAATAATAACTTTCAGTTTTTTGCTGGACCTTATCTTTTATAGACAGGAAACTTGTTTAATTGACATAACATAGAATAGAAGACGTTTTTGTGAATACATATACAGGAACCTGTTCTAGTTGAGCTATTTTAAAGGATACTTCGATTAATTTTACGGAATCTATGTACAATGGGGTAAGTAAAAGTAGTTCCACTGACCATGAAGGCCTTAAGACGACGGACAGTTGAGTTAGAGCTTGACGAGCCAAGCAATCGCCCAGGTTTCCATGCATACAGACGTCGTTCACAACATTTGATAATTATTTTGAAAATTCAAACTTCGTAATAGGAGTAAATAAGTTTCTTCGATTTATAAGACCAGCGCATTGAAAGAGCTGGTATGGATCTTTACAAAAACGAAAAAATGCCGCCCATAATATCCCTTTCATTTTGTTTTGTAAATGTTCACGATGCGTCGGATTCATTTCACCAATAAGAATGCTTATTTGACACTTTTTAAATAACATGTTTGTATAACATCCATAAATACGTTTTCCGTTCCTAAGATTCGATACAACAACCGAAGAGATACCGAAAAACCAGCCAGATGAACACACACCCAAAGATTGCAACACTCAAAATATCAAAAGACCTCTGGAGGCCTGTAAAGTTCAATTTTGAATGGGACTGAACTGTATTTGACTAATTCTGAACTTTGCAGGCCTCCAGGGATCTTTTGATATTTTGAGTGTTGCAATTTTTCGGTTTCGGGTCTTTGAAAAAATATTCTGACCCCAATCGGTAATAATGAAGCAAATATCATACCGTTACGATAACTAGAGACTATGCGCCAACTTTTAAAATTATTTGCCGGAAGGTCCCGGTGCAATTTTGTATACAGTACAGTTATTTGAACCTAGACGAAACGATGAATTTGATCTCTCGGTTGCACAAAGACGGTCACATTTCTTTCGTTATTTTTTTCTGATTGAGGTGTAGGTAATAGAGCATTTTGTTGTTGTTGCAGCGCCAAAAGAAAATTTTAGAAATATCAAGATTTGTAGTTACAGTGGATAATAAATGACAGCAAGGTCTGGGTTTCAAGATTTTTCTTAAATCGCATATATGTAACTGTAAAAAACGCGACTTTTTTTTTTTAATATTCGGATCATCGTTATGTTTTGAACCACCCTGTACAAGTATAGCATTTTCAGGTCAAGTAAATAACTCTCCGAGTCAAATAGGTAAATGCTCTTAGCCAGGGGCGTACGCAGAAATAAATTTCGGGAGGGGTTTTTGAGAGTGGTTGAACAGGCAGCATGTGATTATACCGTGATACAAACATAAAAATTGAATTAAAATTTAACATTTGAAAAACAATTGTAATGCCCCAAAAAACAGAAACGATTGCAGAGATATATTTGGTGAGGTTATAGAACACAATAGTTCAGATACGGCTTTTACAGAA
Organism: Microchrysa polita; assembly: GCA_949715475.1. NCBI lineage: Eukaryota > Metazoa > Arthropoda > Insecta > Diptera > Stratiomyidae > Microchrysa > Microchrysa polita. The sequence goes on from OX454416.1 coordinate 130,235,745, forward strand.
CACAATGGATATGGCTGTATGACACGTAATCAAACGGTAAAAGTCCAGGGCGATGACGGCAGCTGCCCCAAACAACCAGTTGTAGCTGATTTTACATGATGAAAAAACTTGTATTTCAATCTACATTACAAAAACTTCTATAACCCCGCAACCCACTGCTTAAGAAGAACATTTCAGCCACTATTGGAGCCCTATGTGTCCTCAATGTGTCAAAACACCGTTATTTCGGAAAGTGCTGATACTCGTTGTTTAAGAAAATATTCATATTTGTAGCATCAATTCATTTCGGAGTGGGTTTGAACCCCCAAAACCCCTACCTAGCATCGTTACTGCTCGTAGCACATAGATAAATTTCCGAATCAAGGAAATACGTTTCCGGATACAAAAAAAAAGTTTCCGAACAACATAGCACGTTTTCAGAGCAAATAGAAAATGTACGAACTAAAAAATAAATTTCCAAATCATAAAAATAAATTTCCAAATCAATTAAAAGTCAAAATTGTAAAAATAAAGACAGAATTAAAAAAAAGATGTCCAAAACAGAAAAATATACAAATCAATACATACAAATCAAATTTTTTTCCATAAAACTTTATTTTGCAAATCATCCAAGCAAAGTTTCGTTGAAGGAAGCGATTTAAAAAGAGAGTACAATAGAGTCTCGATAATGCGAGTTGGATGGCACCCCCTTGTAGAGATTTTATGAAAATAAGTGATAATTTCAAAAGTGTCGCTTCTCGAAAAGTCGACACAGCCAGAACCTCGGACTATCGCCAACTCGGACTATTGGAGGTCGTATTATCGGTACTACTGTACTTTAACATAGTAAATAGTGTGCTTTTATATAAATTTAGTTGTGCATTAAAAATAATTCATTTATTATTTAACCCAAATTGTGTTCAACATCATAATCGTAGCCAGGATTTTTCGATCTGGAACTCATTTTTCATCTTTTAACGTTCAATAGCTTCTGCAGGTGTTCCGCGGATATCTAAAAAGTTTTAAATGGTACATTGAAGCCACAGGACGGAAATCATGAAAATATGAAACACAAAAAATGTGGGTTTGGGAACATTTCCGCGGCAAAATATTTCCTTGCGATGATCAATAGAGTTTGGTTTGGCTGCAGGATCACAAACATGGGTATTTGGAGTCTTCACGCAAACAAAATCACATTAGCGGAAAAATGTCAGTTTGATGGAAAGACTACGCGAGACGCTAATTTACAGGATCCGATGATGTTAGCAACTGGTGTCGGGACGTGGGTATCGCAGTTTCGGTAACCAATGCCTGAAACTCCAGTTTCAGCATCATTATGCAGATGGCAGTCTCTAAATTTCCCTGACTCAGAATATCATAAAACCAGAGACTGACAAGTAAAATTTTTACAGAACGAAAATACAAAAAAAAAATGAATTCGGATTAACCGTGTGTGTGCAGCTACTATTCCGGAAATTTTTGTGAAATACTAGAAGCCAAAAACGGTAATTTTTTCGGTCTCGAGCAACGTAGTGCGGGGATTTTTTATGGAGTAGTGTGGCAGCAAGGAAAAAATACCGTGATCAGCGGCGGGGGGTCAAACAACACCTCCTTTATTGCTGTTTGTACTTTACTAGTGCAGTCATATGTATTAGCATTTCAAATAGAAAAAAATCGAGTAAGGCTAACTCTTGTGGTTTTTGAATCATTGGGCTCCCAGGAATCTAAAACTCATTTTGCTAAAAAAAATTTTGATCGGAAAGGTCCCAAAAAGGATAAAAAAGGATACTCTTTAATCCTTGACTGGAGGTCGGCATGTGGGGTATCAAATCAAAGGGGACGTCAAGCAAATTACATTATCCGGTGTTTGTTCCATGTTTCAAGGACCATCAACGGAATAAATCGAGATTAAATGGAGAATTATTGCGTTTCCCGTGTATCTTTCCAAAGCCATAATTACGAGAGTATTTCAAATTGTCATTATGTTTCTCACTTTTCCGAATCTATAATAGCTTAAAATTCTACCATTAAATTTGCTAAAAAAAATTATCGGAAAGCTCTCAAAAGGGACATAAAAGGACACTAATTACAAACCTTGATCGAACGTGGGCATGCGGGGTGTCATATCAAAGAGGACGTCGAGTACATTCCATATCCGGCGTTTATTACTTGTTTCAAGGACCCTGATAGGAGAAAATTGGGATCCAATGGAAAATTTTCGTGTTTCTCGTATATGTATCTTTCCAAAGCCGTAATTTTTCGTTTAAGCCCGAAATATTCCATTTAGTGTCCTTGAAACAGGAAACAAACACCAGATATGCAATGCACTCAACGTCCTCTTCGATATGACACCCCGCATGCTCACGTTCGATCAAGGTTTGTAATTAGTGTCCTTTAATGTCCTTTTTCGGAGCTTTCCCATAATTTTTAATTTCAATTTTAATGGTAGAATCTTAACCTATTATAGATTCGGAAAAGTGAGAAACGTAGTGACAACTTGAATTATTCTCGTAGTTATGGCTTTTGAAAAATACACGTTAAACACAATAATTTTACATTTAATCTCGATTTATTCCGTTGAGGGTCCTTGAAACAGAAAACAAACACGGGATATGTAATGTACTCGACGTCCCCTTTGATTTGATACTCCACATGCTAACCTCCGGTCAGAAATTAAAGAGTGTCCTTTTTTGTCCTTTTTGGGACCTTCCCGATCAAATTTTTTTTTAGTAAAATGAGTTTAAGATTCCTGGGAGCTCGTTGATTTTAAAACCACAAAAAAATAGCTTTACTCTATTTTTTTCTATTTGGAGGGCTGAAAAGGGATATTTTGACTGCACTATACATAAAGCCGTCACTGACACAGGTTTTAGTAAGTAGTAGGGCTAACTTCACATACCCACTGAATCTGTCATATACAAATGTATGTATGTATGTACACTATTCACTAAACATACGACATGGTCACGGCACTGCGACCAACAACAACCTGCGATCACGATGGGTGCACAATCTGAAAAGAGGAGCTCACGCTCCAATTTTGGATATCTTAGCACTTTTTGGGGCAAGGGGGTAGTGCAAAATTTATACTAGACCTTGTGCAGAAAGTGGTTGTGCACAGTGCCTCGTAAATCGTATGAAATAAATTCTAAAAGAAGAGAAGTTGTGCCGCATGCTCGCATGCATCTGTTCTGTTGAAGTCGCGATGAATGAAATAGCAACGGTTAATTTCTTTAAAGCAAATTTCAAAAATCTTCTAAAAGGAAATAAGAATCAAATAAAAAACTCGGGACCTACATCCGTGATTTCTTTAGTGCAAGTGCAAGTGACTGAAAATAACAATTCCGGCGTAAATGACATTTATGGGAATATGTGGAATCCATGGTTTTTTAATGTTCAATGAACTTCTCCACAGGCCGATTTGGATTTTTACAGAATGAAAATTTAATAAAATCCATGGATTTTTCATAGGTGTGCGGCTAAGAAAACTCTTTTGTTTTCTCTGTTTGTTGTATGGGAGCATGAACATTCCAGCTGACGAAAGTCGGAAATAGTCTGCGGAGAATAATATGTAATATAAAAATAATAATTTCTGTCGAATTTAACCTTCGGGCGGGCGCAATGCATCTGACAGATTAAGTGACCAGTTTTTGTTGCGCCAATGAGCGATATGAAAAGGGAGAGATCTGAAACTCACAGTAGCTTAATCTTTATCGATCAACTACCCAAATCAGTTTTCAGTTTCTATCTACCGGGAGGGGATGAAATAATCTCTCAGATGTATTGCGCCCTATTGTGTTATTTTCCGCTTTTCTATGGAAATTTCTACTTGTTATACTCTTCATATTGCGTAATAACGTTGTGTTGACTTATGGGCTCACCAAATCGTTCCATAGTTTGTAGTAAAATAAGCTCACATTTTTTAAGCGGTCGAGTTGTTGGAGGTTTTTTAAATATTGAAGCGATTTAAAGCGCAATATTCTTAGAAAATTGAAAATGTGAAGGGTATCAAACTTTTTCAGCCAGTTTTTGTCTCTAAAATTTTGTAGAAATGTTTCAAAAAGACAATGCAATAATAAATAAGAGTCTAAAATATACAGAAACTTAGTTTCATCCTTTTTTCTGCACTTAATCTGTCAGATGCATTGCGCCCGATCGTGTTAGGATTGGTATTGCGCCCGCCGGAAGGTTAAGGCTTTTTGTAGACTATTTTTTTTTAATACATATAAACTATGAAAAATTTAATGACATCATATTCTTCCCGAAGTCAATACATTTTTATATTAATTTGCTTGTGAACCCCCGATATTTTCCATCACGAGCCGCCACTGCACTTCCCTCGTCCGTTAATATCTGGGGGTTACGTAAAGTTCTTATGAGTTTAATTATTTTTTTCCTGTTTAAGAGAATATTATTAACTTGATTTGGAAATTTATTTATTTAATTTAAAATACATTGTTTTGATTCACTTTTTTAGCATGTTCATATTTTTATTTAATTTTTGAAAATTGTTTGATTTGTATATTTAGTTTTATGACTAGACATTTATTTTTAATTGTACAATTATTTATTTAATTTAAAAATCTACTTTTCTGCTTTGGTTATTTTTTTCATTTAGAAGTTCATATCATTGAAATTTAATTATTTGATCCGGAAACGTGTCAATCATTAGCGAGTTTTAGCATATTGTTTGAAATAGAACGACATAATTTGACATTTCATATAAAAATTCGCAAATTCGCTTGTTTATCGTATACGAAACAATATAAGGCATAACAAATGACAAATATCACGACAAATGTTTTCGACAATTTCGACTGTTTCCAGAGCATCAAATTAATTAAGTTAGATGTAAGCGCCTATTTCATGCATAAACTTAAACTTTACAAATTTCAAAATGGCGAAATTCATATAATAAAAATTCATTAGAAACAATTGCTTCACGAATAATTTGTATTAATAGGATAATTCTTCCTATTTCATTGAATACTGACGTCCAAATAATGGCTAGTGTCCAATTCGATAAAGAGGTGCAATATGTATATGGTGTCATAGGGAGTTTTAGCAAGCCGTTGATAGTTTCAGGTCCCACATATGCGGATTGAACTTGATGTAATACATATAAAAAATCGTATTGATATTTCACATTTTCAACACGTTTTGTTTGCCGTTTGCTAAATCTCCCTAATAAATATATATTTTTTTTAAATCAAGATGAAAAATACGAGCATGACTAATAAATCAACTCAATACTAAAGTGAATGCATCTATGTATTTATATCTAAGTTCAATGTGCGAAAAGCTCAGTTACTTTCCATTTCAGTTGGTGACACCTGCTTTCTGACTGACTTACTTCTTGTAAAGGTCAATGATTTAATACCGGATAATCAGAATCGTCTTTTCTCTACACGTTTTAGATAATAAATCTATTAACAGAAAAGCTGCTCAAAATACAAACACAAATCTTAAATCCATTTATATGGAATAGTTAAACTCGTTTTTCGATGCTGCTGATCTTCAATAAATGTACTTTATGTGTCTATTTTTAAGATGTAGAAAGAACAAAACAAAAAAGAATATGATACAGCAGTTGGCCTTGTAAAAGTTTTTAAAATTTTGGATATTGGCTTGAAGTAAAATGTCTTAAAAATGGTGTGTTTTGTATGTTTACAACTGACGAAAATAAAACTAGTTGATCATAAAAGGAAATTCATCAATAGCTGTTTCTGAAGTAAAATGGAAATATGTATCTAAGTATGTACATATTCGTATATGGTGATGTTGACCAGAAGTATATTATATAGTTTTACATTTCCGTCAACTATGTAAAAGGAGTAGTCTAATATGCTAATATAATATAATCTAATATACTTACAACACATATGTAAACGGGTATTCATGATTAAGTTATTATGCCGATTTTTTTAGATTTGTTAATATAAATTTATTGAAGATCCCCAGAGGAAAAGTACGAGAATAGGTACCGTTCACGAAACTTCCACTTTCCTATTAGTTGTCCGAATTGTATCTCCATAGTTACAAGTACAGGGCGGGCAAAAAGTCCCTTTTCAATGGCGTAACGTACGGTGTTCCATGTGTTCGGTCGCACACGGGCCCCCAACCTACAGGGGCGCCCTAACGTAGTGAAGAGGAGTGGACAATTTTGGACTGTGATTAAAAACAATACTAGATTTCTTATTCATAGACACACTGAAGCTAGATTTTGAAACAGATGAACAAGTTAGGAGTGCTCTTACTTAAATGAAACATTTTGTTTTACTTCGAAGCAGTTTGATATGAGAATTTCAAGGAACATCTTATTGTTTCGCTGAAGAACTGCATTTTCGTTACCAGGGATGACCTTAGGGAACATTACGCTATCAGCTCTCGAAAGGGGAATTTCTTCTTCTTTTTGTCGACACTAGCGACAAATCAGCAGCAGCCGCCATATAGCGGAAAATACTTGTAACACAGAAGTTCTTCTTATGAGTAACGGATAGCAGGACAAGCCTAATTTTTTTAAGAATGGCGACGACTTAAATGAAATTTTCTAATTGTGAGAAAAACGTGTGGCTGCCTATTGACTGTTCTACAAAATATTCGTTTTTTTTTTCACATAGGTATGGTATTGAGTTAAATGCAAATATTAATTTAATTTTTGTTTTTGTCATCTGTGGCGTGGTGCCTTGCCCGGTCTGCTCCTATTCTCTCTAAATATTGATACAATACATTTCTATAAGTAATTATTCAAAATCAATCAAAATTAAGATAATTTCAGAAAATGTGTTTGTAATCTGAATAAAGTGAACAGAACAAATGACTTCACCCATTAACAGCTCTGATACTAAACGTCAAATCCAATTAACCCTTTCCCGGACAGAACGTCTATAGACGTCCAATTTTGAGCATTTGACATACAAATCGTGTCAAATTTTGGCGTCGTGTCCGGCAATGAGTTAACAGAAAAAAAATTAAACGGTTTCATAACGCTATTTAAAGCAAAATCCCTGACTCAATCTATAAGAAAGCTTGGTAAAATGTGGTTAATTTCGCCTATGTTGCACAAAACAGAAAAAACAGTTTTAGTCATGCACCAAATATTCGGAATGTACATTTAAAACGGATTATACTCTACTGTCAAGTTGTGTAAAAAGTTAAGACGATAGTCTGAACATGATTCGAGATTTCATAATAAACCTTAATTTGTCAAGTGTCGCATTTTTCCACAGACCCTAAAACCCGCCTACAAACAAATCCTGGATTTGAACTAAAAAACAAATAATTTCGACCCGCTTACTCGATTGAATCGTGAGGTTTTAGTATATACTGTCGATAGTGTAAGTCCTCCCATGTCAGTTGGTGTAAGCAAAAGGGACTACATATATCAAAAGTACCTACATCAGAGGTAGCTTGTCTCTAGAACAACCAATCACCGAAAAGCTCGAAGAACGACAAATGGATTGGTATTGCCGATATTGACAGGCGTCCGCCTGATAACCCCACAAAGAAAGCGATATCAATGGAAGTTCCGCTTGATGGACCCAAGGCCAGAGACCGAAGAACACCTGGATGTGTGAAATGAAAAAAACAACAACAAAGCATTGGTCTCGGCGTTGACACGATCCAAGATAGAGCTGCCTGTAGAAATAAGCTGAGACGTTATCGACAGAACAGGCGATGCGCCTACATAGCAGGTCCAGCGACGCGACGCCATGGAGCGGTATAAAGAAATAGGCAAGGAAGAAGAAGAAGTGTAAGTCCCTTTAAATGTAGTCCTGAAGTTACTTGTATAACGTCAATATTTTTCCAAATTTACAACAGCGTGTACCAATCAGCAAAAATTGTGGTTCAAACAATTTTGTTTTTTCGATCTCGCACACAAGATATTTTAGAAACGTTACGCCACTGTCCCTTTTCTATGTATATACGAGTATGTTTGTGATAACTGATAACATTTAAAAAAAAAAGCGATTAACAAAAAAAATAATCGCAAAATTAGATTTAGTTTATGTACCTAGTTTATTTACATTAGGTGTGGAAAATTATATCCGATAAGTGTGCACCATTAGAATTCATGCAAGCTTGGCTCTTTTCACGACATTTTGCATAACGTTTTGGAGTGTGACCGGTGTGATTTGCGCAATTTCCCCTCGAATGTTCTCTTTTAACTCCGGTAAAGTCTGTGGTTTGTTGACGAAAACCTTCTCTATGAGGGAGCCCCATAGAAGCCCGAGAAATGTGAAATAGAAAAAAGTCTGGACATCAGGCGAAAATGGCCACCGTTTTATGTTACCATTTTTCGAGATGACACGTTTTGGAAAGGTCTGTTGCAACAAGTTCATTGTCTCATCTAATGTAAATAAAATACATAAATTAAATATAATTTTTCGATTATTTTTTTTTTGGTTTTAATCACTTTATTTAAAAGTTATTACATATATAAATAGGAAAGGGACTTTTTGCCCACCCTGTATTTTGCTTATAGACTGAGGTACAGTAAAAATTTAACTCTTATATGACCGATGACTAATCTTGCTCGCCTGTTATTTAATAGCTTTAACCCTAGAGAGATAATCATATTTTTTACCCCTGAAAAGATAATCATACGTCGATTCGACGTGTTGCTAGTTAACATCCTTATAACTTCTTTGTTAAGAGTAACATGTTGCTAAAAGGTAGATATATAATCATTTGTATTTAATATTAATCTGTTAAACTCGTGGTTTTGCAAAATTATCATTTGTTTGTTTATATAATATTAATTTTAAAAAAGTGGTACTAGGAGAAAGTGGACTGTCCTTTCAATAGATTAAAATAAAGGATATCTTTATCGAAACAGGCTTTTAGTGGTTATATCCAAGTGAATACACATTCACATTATGAAGATTTATAAAAATGTCAATTCGGGGCAATTAAAATATTTTTCAGTACAAATTTGTTAAAGATAATCATACGTCGATTCGACGTATTTTTGACTTATGACCCCCAATATCTTAGGCTGTGTGGCACCCAAGCCAATAATTTTGCCACGTAATTACGCCTACAGACATGAATTGAGTTAAATCTTGGAACCAACAAATTATGAAGCTTCACTAATGAGATATAATAAAAAGAAAAATTTCTGTACGTCGATTCGACGTAGATTATCTCTCTAGGGTTAAACAAAATGCCACTTTTAGAATAAAATTAGTAATAATTAGGAAAAAAGCTGATTTTTGATAAATTAGCAAATGTTTCTTATCTTCGAAATCATACACAATAAAAAAACAAAAGCCAACAAATTAGTCGAAAGGATATTAACCCCTCCTAGACTAAAAACCCATCAGCCAGGCTAGATATTATTTTATCTGCAAATTAACTATGTCTTTGTGAGTATCTATAGATTTTCTCAATTTATTTTTATACTTTTTTTGTTCAACAAAAAAAAATGTCTTTCAAAAATAAATATATACACAAATATGTATCTAAATTTTGGAAGATTCCAGGTGTGTCTCTAAGAAAATTTGCATTACTTTCGATTTATCTATTGTTATAGTCTTTCAATCCATCCGGTTTGTCCTGATAATAATAATATATTCAACAGGTTACCAGTTCAAATTTCCTGTAGGTGACATTACATCCATTGACATAACCATTGAAGACGAAAAAGATAAAACTGAAACTAGTTGTTTGTCTCCATTCTTTTCAATAAACATGTTCTTTTCGACATTGTATAACATTGGGTGGGGTTCCAAAATGGAACAGTTGCGTATGTTCCGTATACATGTTTGCCATTCTGATCTCCTAACTGCTATTTTGCGGATCGGGAATAATCTCTGGTTCTCTTCCTTTGTCTGCCTTTGTGAAATATGTTAACGAAAGAACTGGAGATGATTCCTGATCCGCAAAGTGGCAGTTAGGGGATTAGAATGGCACACATGTTTGCCGAACAACGCGCAACTGTGCCGTTTTGGAACCCCACCTATTATCTAGTGCCAGATGTACTAATTTCGAAATGGTAATAATTTTTTTTTATATAATTTGAGAGTCAGATTTCAGATATTATTGCTATTATAGGTTTTGAATAATTTTTACAATGAATACATTTACATACGATCGTAATTCAACGGGTAGAACAACAATTCCTTTCCTATTAAATGGTGTCTGGGTATTCATTATTACTCTTTCGTAATGTTGTTGGTTTTCTGACTCATATTTATGATTAGATAATACCTAATATGTATACATAATTTCATGAAATATGCCCCAACGTCAATTTTAATTCAACTTTGATTTATATCATTGCTAGTCTATGAAACTAATTGGGTAAATTTGCGAGAAGAATATACCTAAATATTTCGTAGATTGTAGATCAATGGCCTCCTAATGACTGAAGTACCAACGTTTAACCTTCCGGCGGGCGCAATACTAATCCTAACACGATCGGGCGCAATGCATCTGACAGATTAAGTGCAGAAAATAGGATGAAACTAAGTTTCTGTATATTTTAGACTCTTATTTATTGTTGCATTGTCTTCTTGAAATAGTTCTACGAAATTTTAGAAACAAATATTGGCTCACAAAGTTTGATACCCTTCACATTTTCAATTTCCAAAGAATATTCCGCTTTCAACCGCTTAAATATTTAAAAAACCTCCAACAATTCGACCGGTTAAAAAATGTGAGCTTATTTTACTAAAAACACACTATTGAACGATTTGGTGAGCCTAAAAGTCAACATAACGTTATTATATAATGTGAAGAGTATAACAAGTGGAAATTTTCATAGAAAACGAGAAAATAACACAATCGGGCGCAATACATCTGAGAGATTAATTCATCCCCTCCCACCCCTCAGACATATGGTAGATAGAAACTGAAAACTGCTTTGGGTAGCTGATCGATAAAGATTAAGCTACTGTGAGTTTCAGATCTCTCCCTTTTCATATCGTTGATTGGCGAAACAAAAACTGGCCACTTAATCTGTCAGATGCATTGCGCCCGCCCGAAGGTTAAGGCGACGCAAACACAATCCCATAGATTCCTATATAGGGTATGGAATAAGAATGTTAATAACCTCAAGTAAAATATTACAGCTTAGGAAGTTATTCGTGATATTATTTTACTATAATAATAATAGTACCTAAGTAATGTATTTAAAAAAAAAAAAAAAAAAAACATTTTTCTTCTTATCGGTACTAGCGACACTACCTTACTCTATGCCAGGTAGCAAAAAATATTGGAAACGAAAGTTCTCTTTAAGCCTACAATATGCTTTAGGGAATCTTTCACGAATAAATCAAAATATTAAACTTATTGTTATTATAAGGCCAAGCAGCTAAAGCACTATTATAATAAGCACTTCTCAACCTTTCACTAAATTTAAACTGTGGCTAGGCCCCAATGTTAGATCTCCTATATCAATTACAGAAAAAGAAACGTATGTTCCTACTACAAAAATTTTTTTTCTGTATTTGTGTACACTACAAACATCGGTAGGCAATTTTCACTCCTATATCAATTTGTTTCCTCGTAAGGCAAACGGCCTCTTAGGGGAAGTTATGGACAAGTTTTTTTGAAATATACATAAGTGCGTTTCGACTTACTAGATCATTTCCATATTTACTGGAAATCCCATAGTCATTGACATTGACAATCTGGAAATTGATCCAGGCATGCATCATCTGCCAAAATAATCCCCTAGATGGTTCCGCGAACAGTTTCCCCGAAATTTTCCGTATGTCATTTTGTTTTTTTTTTAGTTTTTTTTAGTTTCTAATCTTTATTAGAGTTAATTTATTTTAACCAGGATATTATCGCCAAAACGGGCGATGTGCCTACACCGCGGGTCGAGCAACGCGAAGCCATGGAGCGGTATAAAGAACGAGGCAAGGAAGAAGAAGAAAGAATTATTTTAATATTTCCTGATACATTTTCATGTAAATTTAATCTGGCACGGTGCATAATATCAAATGCAATTTCCAATTCAGAATATTGCGTTGGGAACTGATGACACAGTAGTGAGCGAAGGGGTAAATTTCGATTCATTTGCATTTTACTTGGACAATGATCCTGTTCGTGTAAGTCGAAAGACACTATAAGCGTAGGGTGGGGATAATAGGGGTACTTGATCGGAGAAAGTAGATTTTCGGTAAAATTCATCTACAACTTGACAAGAATATATTTTTTAAAAATTAACGATTTCCGTCTACTGTTTAATTTTCAAGTAAAGTCTAGAGTATTACAGCGTAAATTTGTTCATAGCTTAAAGTCGTCAAAATGTGTAATGGCACTACTTGTAGTCAGCAGGTTGTATGTACCAACCGTCGTATGAGCTTTGAACAAAGTAAATTTTTGTTGTACTGCGTATGCGGTTATGTCTTAGAGCAGAATTTGTGAATGCAGGAAAACAGGAATTTAGGAACACAAAAAATCTGGACTAACAGGGGGTTAATGTCATATCCAATGTCCAATATGGCTCCAGGGAAACTTATCTTCTCAGTTGATACAGGCTCTATTTCGCAAAAAAAAACTAATTGATTGAAGATTTGAGTTGCAATGGAGGCTCATTATGCTATGATATAACATATAAGGATACAACTCTTGTTTCCATTTTATTTTTACTAGATTATATTTGTACAACAATAGTTAGGCTTCAAATCTTTTACGAAAAGAAGGACAGGAATATGTTTTATCGACAGCTGATTCTTTTTATGTTAATCACATAGACCCAGCCCGGCCCCCCAATTTAAGACAGAAGAGAATCTTTCATAACTTCGATTGCAATTGAAATTTAAAATTCTAGTCGATGTGTGAGAAACACATGTCTCAGCTCTTGAATATTTAAAGCTCGATATAAAAATTATTATTAACGAAGAAGCCAGGTTTTTCCGGAACATACCTATACATATTTTCAAGACATTCCCTGTTTGAAAAAATCACCTGAGATTGCTAACCTATGCTCCAAGAACAAAAATTCAAAAAAAATAACAAGGAAACGCATTGCTTCATATTTCATTTTGCAATTTTTCCGTTCCCAATTTCTGGGTGGTTGCGCCACTGGCATTAACTCAGCTGTTTATAAGCAATTTCGAATCAACGTTACATTGCATATCATTTCGGAGTGGTATATAATGTTGCAATCACTATATATTTCTTATCGGCACATGTACGGAAATTTTGGACCACGCCGAGATTCGATCTCCGGACCTCTAGATTACTAGCATCGTAGAATGCGACTCAACCAAGTGAGCTACTGAAGGGGTTAGAACTATTCCTCATCTCGAACAAATTTGAAGTTTCACTGGCGTTTCCCACACTTTAAGATATCAAATGCAACCTCTAAGTCGAATTTCTCTAAATCGATAACCGTTTTAACTCAAACAATATTTTACAATTCGTCAATGTATTATTTTATAATTTTACTTCACCTTAGTGGAAATACTCGTAAGTTCTATTTCATATTATTGCTTAAATAAATTCAGGAATTGGTATTAAAGGTTGACGCCGGGGAAAAGGGTAAAGGTATGCAAGATCAAAAAGGCTTCGATTTAGAGTGAGTCTCCTGGGCTCATTGCATGGGTGTTAAAAATAACTAAGTCTTCAATATTCTTAGGCCTTTTAAGACACCACATGCCCGTTCCTATAATTATTTTTTTTTAGATTAATAAAACATTTTTTACATGCATTTTCCAGCCTATTTTTGAACAGGATTTATTTGGCTTGTGCATCTCACCCATTCTACTGGATAGGCTAAATTGTTCGGCGGAAGGTTAGAAAGTCGTGTTGATACAAAAATTGTGTTACCATTTGTAGTGTCATGTAGGAATCCTAAATACATAGCTCGCTCCACAAATCATGTACATATTACTTTTTCATTTATAAATATTTTAAGATACAAAATTCTTGTTTAATGATTTCACAGTTTAATCGACCACTTGATGGATCAAAGGCCAGAGGCAGACCGTAGAACACCGGGATGTGTCAAATGAAAAAAAAAGCAGCACCGCATGGGTATCGGCGATGGAACGATCCAATATAGATCTGCCTTGTAGAAATAGGATGAGACATTGCCGCCAGAACAAGCGATGTGCCTACAGCGCAGGCCGAGCGACGCGATGACATGGTATAAATGACGAGGCAAGGTTTCACAAATAATATATTAAGAATTTTTTCGGTATCATTTACTGGTTTTAAAATGATCGCCATAAATAAAAATAAATAACATAACGATTTTTTTGGGTGTTGAAATTGACAGTTGCGAAAATATTGTTAGACAAATTTTCGAGCCAAGTTTTAAGAAAGGACAGTCGAGAATGATTTTCTACACCATTTAACGAAAAATGGCTCCTGCACGTGCTTAGACTTTCACTGGTGGTTCTGATTACATTCAACTGGCCTCCAATTTCAGCTTCTTAGACCGTAGTTAGCTCGTCTATATTCATTCAGTGCTGATCAGTTTGTGTTGTCTGTCAATGTTTTTCTTTTGACCAAAACTTATAAATCTTTGTTTTTTGGAAATACGGTTTACGGTTTTGATAAGATTTCCTCCAATCTTAACGAAAGATTAACCGTAGCTAAATTTCATTGCTGGTATGATTCAACTACAAAATAACTTGAGAGACACGGAAATAAGAGACTCGTTCCTTACAAGGTTCCTAACTAGGCAAAGCTGTATACCATTTGTGACTAAAATCCCGTTCAAATGGAATGAAGGTAAATTCCACTACCTTCCCAGAGAAACCCTCGTGTGACGGTTAAAGCGCTGTTTTCACGATGGATTTGTCGTCCAACTTTTGAGCATTCAAACACGTTGGACACCAACTCCATCGTGCAAACAGAAGTTGGACAACAAGTTTGAAGTGGAACGAGCATTTAAACAAATCCACCGTGAAAACAGAAGTTGGACAACTTGTTTTAGATGCATTGATTATAGTCCAATCGAAATATAAATATCTATCTAATACTATCTAATAATAAAGAATTAATGCGCCTGATTACCAATATCTGTGCACTATCATCCAATTCTGGCGTTCCGTTGACTTTTGGGGCACGCTGTATACTCATTCGGGCATGTTTCCCTAAATGGTTAAAATATTCACGAAAAAATAAAATAAAAAGCAAATATATTTTCCTGTACTAATACGTATTGCAAAAACTGATAACGTTTTACGGCCGCTCCAAATTTCAACTACTGTTTACACGGCCAACAAGTTGGATAGGATTTGTTTGATAGGATTTGTTTGAGAGAATATCGTACGTGTAAACAGCCTTCCAACATGGATAAGTTTGAGGGAAAAGTTGGATGCAAACAAGTTTGATGCCATCTAAACGCGAGTTACGATGTCCATCTACACCATCATCATCTACTTCATCAACCATCAACATAGTGTGGGAACATTATATTCCCACACAGTTGACACCTAGAACTCGTTGTGACAGGTTATACTTTTCCGATCGATAGCTCTTTGCCATATATCAAATCAATTAGTGCCGCCTCGTTTACCTGGTGACTGTTAGTCCGGCTTAATTTCTTTAATTTTCTTTTCGATAACATCACAATCTTTGTTTAAGTGGAAGTGTTCTAGTAACTCCAATCCATCGTAGTATTTACGATGGCCTCCGACCCCGGAGGGGGCAAGCGTAAGCACGAGAATTATTTCTCTGTGCTTTCGCCAGAAAGCAACCTAAACAGTTCCCCACCCTCAAAAAAATCGTCTCCAAAAAATCGAATAATCGTTGACCCAATTAATTTTCCGCCCCTAAACCCAGTTTCGCAATGCAAAAAAGTGTCCCCAAAATTTGTCATAGTGAAAAGTAAAATCCCCGAAACGACGCTTAAACAGGTTAACATTTTTGTACTATCGAAATCAATAAACCAGTTGATATCAGATCCAATACAAACGTCGTTCACGCGCGAGGGGGATATTCTACTTCTAGTTAAAGACGAAGCCACTGCTCTGAGACTTTGCAGAACAAAAAAACTACCGTACGTGGGTGATGTGGACATCTCGCTTCATACTAGCCTGAATACGGTAAAAGGTATAGTTCACGCGCCTATCTTAACGAATTTAGACGTCAAAGCAATAACTGAAGGTTTAGCAGAAATGAAAGTGATTGACTGCCATAAAATAACCAAATTTGTGAATGGTAATGTCATAAACACACCTCTTCATATTTTGAGCTTTAATGAGTATTACCTCCCAACTGAAATAAATATCGGTTTCTTAAAAGTTAAAGTACTTCCTTACATTCCCAAGCCCATGCAATGTAAAAATTGCTTCAAATATGGGCACACCAAGAAATTTTGCAAGAGTATGAATACATGTGATGTATGTTCACAACTTGCCCATGATCCGACTCCCTGCATCGAAATACGTTGCACAAACTGTAAGCAGCCCCACTCCGCCTTAAACAAAAACTGTCCAACGTACATTACAAAGCAAAAAATAATTGAATATAAAACAATCAACAAATGCTCTTTTCGAACTGCAATTGAAAAATCAAGTCCACAATCAAACCATGCAACAAACACCTTGCCAGCACTTACAGAAAATTTAAAAGATGCAATAACAAAACGACAAAAACGATTAAATATTAAAAATGTACCTTCTATTGATATAACCAACGACTCCAATACCCAACAAATTAACTCTGCAACGGCCTCTATTTCCACATTAAATTCTCCTCCTTCAGGCAAATCCTTGATTAATATTAATAAAACTTCTGCAACCCCAACAAGCAACCACTCTGCAACGCAACTAAATTCAAAATCCGATATAAACGAAAAATCTTCGAATATGACTGAACCTACAAACTCTTCAAAACAATTTGACACACAAGCAAAACCTCAAACTTCAAACAAAACAAATTTTTCTACAAAAGAAACCTCAATCCAACCAACTTGCATTAATCTTGACAATAATGACAGCGACACGGAACCAATAATATGATCAAGCCGATAACTTCACAACTTTTCGTAATAGAAATTTTGTTGAAGACTACTATTCTCTGTAGTTATGGTCCTAAAAATTCTCCAGTGGAATTTAAACGGTTACCGGAATAACTACCACGAACTACAACTGATCATCCGTGAGCATTCCCCAGACATCATAGCACTACAAGAAACGCACATACTCAATAATCAAACTATCCTACCACCAATCCAGTATAAAGGTTACTTTTTCAATTCAGCTGACAACACTTATGCTAAACAGGGAGTGGCCCTTCTCATTAAATCCAACGTAGCACATCATCTAGTATCTAGCTCTGATAGCCCTAATAATATTCAATGTATTTCGGCAAAAATAAATTACATAATAAAATTTTCCATAGCTTGCATCTACATTCCACCTAACAACAAAATAGACCCTGTTGAGCTCGTTGATATCCTCAGCAATTTGCCAAAACCAACTTTACTAATGGGCGATATAAATGGATGGAGCCCTTCCTGGGGTTCAAACTCTTTTAACGCTCGAGGCAAGACCATTGACCAGTTTATAATGAACAATAACTTATGCATCCTCAACGACGGCTCGCCCACTCATCTTTCCACACACAGTACGCTTACACACGTTGATATAACCATTTGCTCATCCTCCATTTTCCCCAAATGCTCGTGGTTGAGATTAGATGACCTACACGGTAGCGACCATTTTCCGATAATGACTGTAATGGAAGGGCGAAATAGTGGCACATTCAACTTCATCCCGAAGTTTAAAATTGAAAACGCGGACTGGAACAAATTTCGCTCCTATCTAAACCAATTTATTGAAAGTAGGTCGGCAAGCCAAAATATAAACAGAGAAGCCGCCAACCTAACCAGAGCCATGATCTATAGCGCTAATAACTCAATTCCCCTAACAAAACCCAAAAGCAACCACAAATACACTTCCTGGTGGAGCAATGAACTGGCCGAGCTCCAAATCATTAAGAAAAAAGCGTTCAACAGCTTTAAGTCTAGCCCCTCTCAGTTCAACTTAATCGCTTATAAACGGGCAAATAGCCAATTTAAGCGTAGATGCAAGGAGTCAAAGGTCTTGGCTTTTCAATCTTTTTCAAAAACAATATCACCAAACTCCACTACAACCCAAATATGGCGAAATATAAGAAAATTAAGCGGGAACCGCATCCCCTTCAACATAAAAAGCATAGATCATGAGGACACAACTACAGATGATGCATGCAATATTGCAAACCTCTTTGCGAAAACCTGGTCCGATTATTCACACGATCGGAACTTCTCTCCGGATTTTATTAACGAAAAAACAATGATTACTGTTGAACACTACATTCCTGGTAGAATATCAGCCTCAGCGAAAAAAATCGAGCAATCAATCACGATGATCGAGTTAAATGCTAGTATCGCACAGCTGAATGGTAAAACACCAGGCTTGGACAAAATCTCTTATCCTCTCATCAAAAACACCTCCATATCTTTCAAAGATCGCCTGCTTAAACTCTTTAACCAAATTTTCCAGGATTCTATAATCCCACAAGCCTGGAAAACAGCGTGTATCTTTCCACTATTAAAACCAGGTAAAGAGGCAAACCTAATTGATGGATATAGGCCCATTTCTCTACTTTCATGCACTTCAAAGGTTCTAGAGAAGATTGTCGCAAAACGCCTAACCTGGTTTCTTTCAAAAAATAAACTGTTGTCTAAAAACCAAGTTGGCTTTCAAAGAGGCAAAGGCACAATGGATGCTCTACTATACATAGATCATTTCGTTAGCAACACCCTCTCATCACACAACCATGCATCTATCATCAGCATTGACTTTACTAAAGCCTTCGATCGGATAGGCATACACATGATACTCAGCTTCTTAAAAGATTGTAAAGTGGGAAAAAGTATATACGGCTATATCAAAAACTTCCTAAGTAATAGAAAATGCAAAGTTAAAGTCAACAATCAGTTTTCAAGTACACTTTCAATATTTAATGGAATCCCACAGGGATCCCCACTATCTGTCACCCTCTTTTTAATTGCATTCGAGAAACTTAATAAAATAATAGCTGATTTTAAACATTTTCACTTTTGCCTCTATGCTGACGACCTTTATATTTTTTCCAAATATAAAAACCCCCAGGAGCTCCAATCCAAATTAACCTGCCTTTTCGAGCAAATCTCCAATTGGTCAAAGCTTTCTGGTGCGACAATTTCACCAACTAAATGCAAACATATGCATATTTGCAGAAAAGTCAATTGCTCATCACCATTATTAAACATAAGTAACATAAATTTAAATAATGTAACTAATTTAAATATACTTGGCCTTACTTACAACCAAAAACATAGCTGGAACTTTCATGTCAAAGAACTTACCAAATCATTAAGACCCAAATTAAACATTGTTAAATATTTAAGTAGTTCTAAGTCTTTAGCTAATCCGAAAACCCTCATCAATATAACAAAGTCGATAATCCTATCAAAAATCGATTACGGCTTACCCATTTATGGGAAGGTTGCAAAAACACAGTTACGAAAGGTTGAAACCATCTACCACGCCGCCATTCGCAATGCAACTGGAACTTTCAGATCGTCCCCAATAAAATGCATTTTAGCAGAAGCGGGAGTGCCATCGATTGTAACCAGATACACACAGCTGTTGGGATATCTCATACCGAAAATTTTGAATTCAAACAACTCGATTTTGTTGAACGACATAAAGTCAATTCTGCGCCGAAAAACGCGACCTAAGCTGAAATCATGTCTTATCCGCACAATAGAAATGGCAGAGGAACTCAACATCCCGCTAACGATCCTTCCAGCCAAAGAGACAAACCATCCTCCATGGCACCTCCCCGATAATCGTAGCATTATCCAAGACCTAATGGGTCACAGAAAGCAAACTACTAACTGTCAGCAATACATCCAAATGTTCTACTCAACAACGATGCCACTTGTGGAAAATGCTTGGGACCTAATTTTCACCGATGGTTCCAAGACCGAACATTGCACTTCATTTGCGGTCACTTCCGTGGATAAAATTATCATGACAGGCGTACTGCCCAACCATAACTCCATCTTCACGGCCGAGCTCTGTGGTTTACTCAGCGCTATCAAAATTTCACACATTCGTCCAGGGAAATTCATCATATGTACAGATAGCAAATCTTGCATAGATGCAATCCGCAATGTAAATAATCTGAACCCAACTGTATCCTTTATTCGTGATAAACTCATCGAACACAAAACTAAGCTTAAGCTAATGTGGACACCCAGCCACGTTGGAATACAGGGAAACGAATTTGCCGACAAAATTGCCAGTAATGTCCAACTTACACCAACATACACCCAGCTTCCGTATAGTCGAGTAGATATCCGTAAACTAGTAAACACCACAATCACAAGGAAATTATACTTAAAATGGGCTGACTACAATCATAATTATAAGCAATTCAACCCATCGGGCAAAGCAGCAGATTTTCCAAATACGTTACAGCGCAACCACATTACAACATTAAGCAGATTACGCATCGGCCACACTTTCGCGACCCACAGTCACCTGATGGAACGAAAACCAAAACCCTTCTGTCACCTTTGTAATACGGACTCGCCTATTTCTGTGTTTCATATCCTTAATGATTGCCGTTTTATAAACAATCTTAAAGCCGAATTTGACCTTCCTACCCAGATTACACCCCTACTGGAAAACACTTCGAATAAATCTAGGATTAAATCTATTATTAAGTTATTAAATAAGGCCAAAATAAGAATTTGAACTGAAAATTGCTCCTTTTGTATAACAAACGAATACTGAGTTATATTAATTTGAAATAAAATTATATTATTATTATATATGTATAATAACATTGCCAATACGTACATATGTTACTTTAAAAAAAAAAATATTGAATTCCTTATGACAGCTTACTTTAGTCAATAAATTTTAAGCCTAAGGCCTCTGTTGCCAGTGCTTTAACTTTAAGGAGTTTATAACACTAGTTATGTTATAATATTCTTTTAATAAATAAAAATAAATAAATAAATATTCCCACAGTACCAATAAAGTAATTCTATTGAAATTTAAACTAAAGATTGTTTTGAAATAACATATATGTAATTCTAATGCATTCTATTGTTCGATCATCTTTGCTATCTTTTAAATATTGTAAATCATGTAGTATGTAACTTTGCAATTTTATCAATACGAACTTTCTTTGTAACTAACAACTTGTAATTTATAGTCTAAGAAAAATGGCATATTTGGTCGGCAAAAATCCTACATCGGAAATTTTTTTGGATTATGGTTGGGAATGGTCCTCAGATTATGGCATTAAAAGTCCCAACCGATCGGGGGTCCGCAACCTTAAAAAAAGGGGGAAAGGGGGGCATTTTTTTCGTTTTTTTGCGATTATTTCAAAAACAGTAAGAGATACAGAAAAATGATCTGAGGACGAAAAAAACTACATAAAATTATCTTTGCAATTAGAGTTCAATTGAATATTTTGGCGTTAGAATAGAACATAAATTAGAATATTTTCATTTTAGACCTTTTTTAAAAGCTCCATAACTTTTGAAAGAACACTAGTTCAGCCGTAAAATTTTGTATAAATATTCACAACCAGTTTAAGATAATTTTAACGTTAACATTGAGTCGCTCCGGTCAAGGACCTTCATTATCCCCCCATTTAAATTTTTCAAAACGGCATATCCATAACTCCCCCCGAAATTGGAGCAGAGTGCTAAATTTTGGTTTGTTAGGATTGGAGGTCATAGTGACCCCACCCACCAAAAATCAGTTCATTCGGATAAAAACTAAGGGTATCTCCCATACAAACTGACCCATCAGGAGTTTGTTCTACGTACTACTCATTTTATAAACTGTAGAACAAAGTTGTCATGGGTCACTTTGTATGGGAGGTACCCTTAGTTTTTATCCGAATGAGCTGATTTTTGGTGGGTGGGGTGACTATGACCTCCAATCGCAACAAACCAAAATTTAGCACTCTGCTCCAATTTTGGGGGGAGTTATGGACATGCTGTTTTGACAAATTTAAATGAGGGGATAATGGGGGTCATTGACTGGAGCGACTCAGCGTTTACGTTAAAAATTTCTTAAAGTTGTTTTCAATACTTGTACAAAATTTTACAGCTGAACTAACATTCTTTCAAAAGTTATGGAGCTTTTAAAAAAGGTCTAAAATGAAAATATTCTAATTTATGTTCTATTCTAACGCCGAAATATTCAATTGAACTCTAATGTGTTATATATCATTGCAAAGATAATTTTATGTAGTCTTTTTCGTTCTCAGACCATTTTTTTGTATCTCTTACCGTTTTTGAAATAATCGCACAAAACCGAAAAAAAAAAAGCCCCCCTTTTCTCCCATTTTCAAGGTTGCGGACCCCCGATCGGTTGGGACTTTCTATGCCATCATCTCGGGACCATCCCCAACCATAATAAAAAAAAATTTCCGATGTAGGATTTTTGCCATTCGATGGCCATATTTTGGTCCAATTTTCTTAGACTATTAGTCAGTCAGATTCTTCCATCGAGACAATAAAGACTTGTAACCGAAAAATTGATTTTTATTATTAAAAGAAGGTACTCGTATCGTAATTCGCGCCTTAAGATTTTGTTCTGCAGCTCAGAAGCCATGAAATGAAACGCATGAAAATATGGGATTCTCGCAAAAAGGGATTTTTTGTTCTAATTATGTTATTGGTTCATGATGCTCACACGTAGGTATCCCAGTTCCGGATATTTTAGTTTTCCAGACTACAGTCTTAGCAGCAGAAAATTGTGCGTAGTGCCTGGAATCAAACTCGCATTTTTACGCCTTCAAGCATTGTAAAGTGCAGCGTTTTTTTAACTACATCGGTAAGAATTTTTGATGACCATAATCTTCGACCAAGGGCAAGCACTTCTCTCTTCCCCCGTCTGGCTACGCCCATGGAACCAGCACATCACCTTCCTTGTGACATCAAAAAATGTACATTTACTTTCAAAGACTTGACGAAATCTGATTCCCTCTGGGCAACGTCCATGTCCTTTTCCCCAACTTCTGGACCCCTTAACGGTCAGGACTTTTTTTTCCATAATTCGGGGATACTACGCTGGCTTAATTTGCCAGGGTTACAAGCAGTCATATAAAAATATTTAAATTTCGCGTTATATTGTTACAAACAATTCACTAATATGTGCGGCAGGTGGGGAAAAGGTGTTTAAATAATAACAAGTATCTGGGAAATGATGAGTCTGGCCGAAAAAATGTCATCAAGAGGAAATTATATGGACTTTCCATTGTGTAATGGATACTGCAATACTGCAGTTGGTAGATATTTTTTGAGATTTACATTTTACACTGTAGCTCTTGAGAGAATGCACCTAGAGTCATTGTCATTATATTTAGTAACAATCTCTCTTCAAGAAGAGTGGGATAATCGGGGTTCATTATGCATGGGTGGTAAGTGCTCTTATACGAAGACAATAAAATTTATATGTTTCTTAATTTATTCTTAAAATGTAATATGAGAATAAGAATCTATAGAAATATCTTTGTAGTCGTTGTTGTTTGGCATTTCCGTGCAAGATAATCCACTAAACCAAATCGACTAATACACAAACATATGCTCCTACTTTTATGTTCAATCCTTTTTATTTTCATTCTATACACAATACGAGTGAAATAACTGGCTCCTTTCGAAAGTTACAAGTAGTTCAGCAAAATATACAACATTAAATTTTATACAAATACATAATAAGTCGTATTTACATCACAATAAAAATGTGTCATTCATTCATGACAAGAAAAATAAATTACTAGAAACAAGTTTACGGAAGATATCATATCCAAACAAAAAGCACAACCTGAGACACTGACGTTTGAACTTTTCCGTTTGAAAACGTGTTAAAATGGCTGTCAAAAAAAACATAATAATTTTTATTTGTTCAGCAAATAATACGTAATTTAGATTGAAACCCATATTGTGCACGGTTAAAAAAATATTTATTAATTCAAATCAGCCAGTCAAAAAAATAATCGAATATTGCCATGGGTCAACCGATAAAGAGCTAACAAACAAAACTAATCAAATTAAACTTTCCCCTATGAGCAAAATAATTTACATTTAAGTAAAAAACAAATACTCGTAAAATAGTCATATTTTTGGAATATTTTTTAGTTCAGCTCATTACATAGTTTGGCGTTCAAACTGCATACGAATTATAATGCAGAGGACAACAAAAAAGTCAGCCGTATCTGTATCTGCACTGAAAACCCAAAAGAAAACAAATAATATTATATTCATATTAATGAAAATGTCAATGTCATGTGAAACATGAAAAAGAGAATCTTTAGCAAAAAGTGTGACTAAGAATGGTATAAGTAGTGAGTGGTGTGAGTTTATGTTTTTTTTTAGCAAAATAGTATTTATAAACGTGCCTAATGAATCAGAAGAGGATGTACATATTTGCATTTGTTATTATTCAATTTTTTTATCAGAGATAAAATCAACCGGGATATTTTTATCTTAACCCTTCTGTCGGCACCTACCTCAATATGCATATATTGCTATAATTATGGGGTATACCCCGGGTGTAACCTTAGTTCTGGCCGAACAACTAAGAATTTTTTATTTACTTTCTAACATAAAAATAAGACATTTATTTATGGAATCATTCTACTAATTCTGAACTTGCAGTTTCCAACAATTAAACATTTATACTAGTATTATTGAATGACTGTAGACATTTTTAAGTGGACTCGTTTTAAGATGCTGTAAACAGATTTTTTCCTTAACTTCATAGCTCCATCCATTTCTTACCAACTCGACTCTAACTCTATTTAATCTCATTATCTTTGGGGAAGTCCTTTGAACTTTATCAGTTGAACTTATCCTGATATGCTAATAATGTGTAAATCGGGGAAAAATTTGAGTTTTGCAAAAAAATATATTTCTTTCAATTTTTGGCGTAAATATCTTGATTTAAACTACTGACCTCGACTTTTCCAGCTGTCCATAATTAACTATTACTACACTCGGCTTCACAAAAATCGGGCCACTGGCCACTTTCGAACTCAAATTGAATTTTCTCAAAAAGTATGAAACTTACAACTTACAACTATGAAAGTTATTTCTACAGAAAGTGCATTTAATGGCAATTCAAATGACTATGATTTTTATCTGAAGTACCGTAAACTCACGCAACAAACACAATACCTGTTTTGATTAGAGTTCGAGCTTACCGTGTGGCCCGGTTTCATTGAAGCTCAGTGTATTTTCGAAGACCTGCTAGGACTCAATCTCTGAATTAGATCATTTTAAATAATAGGTCTAAAATTAGAAATTTGCTTGACTTCACAACTTTTTATATCTGCTTAATTTTACCCTACCATAGTACAAAATTCTTGTAAATATTCTTTAAACATTATTTATAAATAGTGTAAGAAGACCGAGATAAATATTTGATTTTGTTTTTTGTGAGTTCAATCAAATTAAAACGCATGGACTACTGGACATTACTGTTCAAGTGTGATACTCACCCATTCTATCTCGTCCTTACCATTTGCAAAAAAAAATGCAGAAGAGGAAAACAAGCATGAAGCTAATAAACGATGCTGGCTCGGCAAAAAAAGAAAACCGAATAAAGAACACATCGAAGGGCAACCACTTTCATGCATGGGTCATCTCATCACAAATCTGGTGAAAACTTTTTTACATATTCAGATATTTATGGTAGAAAGCGGAGGGGGACACCACAAACTCCTAGCTATCATAGAGGGGGATCAACACTGGACCGGAGCACCGCGCCTTTACTCACGTCTCAGAGAGGGGAGAAAGCAGAACCTCTCCAAGATACACATAACACAGAGTAGGAAGGATCACGCTTAATGCTCCAGAGTCTATTTTATTTTTATAGGAAGTCTAGAGGAGCCGTTGGACGTATCAGTAAAAAAAAAAACTCCTGAACCCACATTAAATGATGGGCACGATGTTTTTATACGAGTACTTGGCCGCGAGCTTTTGATTTTTTTTGACTAGAAGCCCCTTAAAATACTGAGGATATTGAATAAAAAATAAATAAAAAAAAGTATTTATTCATAACGATCTTTCAGAGAGTGTAAACCGCCTCCAAAAAAGTACATTATCGAAAATTCGCTTTAGTAATAGACGAGTTCCTTGGTTAGATTGATCGATAAATTGGCTTTCTATTGCTAAGTTTTAAATTAGCCTAGAAGCAACAGGATCGTTTTCGGAATTTGGATTTGGAAGGAGTCTCCTGATATTAGAAATGCAGCATTGACTATCAAATTTCTATTTGAATAGGTTTCAACAAGTTTTACTTATATTTTTTTTTTATCAGAGAAATTCGAAAAATCCCACTGTCAAACGAATTATTTAAAATTATTCAAGTCAGGAAATGCAGCCATTCACGGTATGAATAGAACATACTGTGAATGGCTGCATTCAGCGAACGAAATTTATTGGAAAAACACTGGAAATGCTACAAGAATTACCTGCCACCGTTTTCTTTCTCCGCTGAAAAACCATCATGTGCAATGAGAATCTAATTGGAAGAGCACTTTTCTGCTACATTTTTCGTTCGCTGAATACACTCAATAACTTTCGCTGAATAACATCAATGGTTAGTGGTTAAATTTTTAGCGTCCCTCCAAAATTCACCGCTAGCTTTCATAAAATTTGAGTTTCTGACGAAAAACAGAACAAAAAAACACTTTTATTTCGTTATGTCGTTTTCGCGTCCAATATGACGCTAATAGAAAATTTTCTTTGTTGGGATTATTCGTCCCTAAATACCAAAACGATCGACAATGAAAAACATCACAAACTGAACAGTTATTTAGAAAACTTTCTGAACGCATTCTGTGGATCCGAATGTTATCAGTGCGTGCATTTGATCTAAATTTTCCCCGTTATGAATGGAAATGTACGATGATTTTGATTCAACTGACAACGAAGGGTTGCCGTGACATTTTCCGCTTTGCAGCAAGAGATTAAACCAAAGATTTTCTTCATATTAGTTACATGACCTACTCTCACTCAATCAATCAATTTGCAACTGTGCGAAATGAGGATGAAGGCCTCATCAAAAGGCATATGTGAAATCTTATTGTTTAGAGGAGCCGATTTAGTACCTAACAGAACAATGGGGATGAGGCTAACCTTATGTATGTTTATGTAAGGTAAGTATGACCAGACGTACAGCATTTTGCCGAACTGTACTGCATTTTGACCGGTCGTACAACATTAGTAAATGTAGAGCATTCCCAATATTATACAAAGAAATCTAATAAGCTCTTCTGTAAAGCCCTTGATCAGTCTTCTCTGTTTCAAATGTGTTCTTAGCAAGATAATCGCACTTTAATTTGGCAAACGTTCATTTTCGATAACTCGGTTGGTCGATCTTTCTGAAATTTAACGCACTTGTAGAGCTACTTGCCGCTCACATTTCCTCCATATATTAAATTCTTACCTATTCGCGTTCGACAGTTAAGGTGGTATTACACTATCAAATAAAGTTTGTCCAGTGGGTCACACAAAATTTGTCCAACTTTTGTAATGACCAAAAGTGTTTTTCGAGACCTATTACACTATGGGACAAACAAATGACCAATTTGTTTGGCCAATGACGTAGTCAGTCAGGTTTCAAGTCAGTTGTTTGACCAATGCAAATTTACCTATCACACTAGTATGACCGTTTCAGAAAAAATTACCAAAGCTAACTTAGCTCCAATATGTATTTAGAGTGGTTATTGTGCATTGTTTCATTTCTTTATCGAATTTGCAAAGGTGTTTATAAATAAATAACAGGCGCGACAATCCAACATTGGACTAAGTCCGCAGGATGTGTTAGTGACATCCTATTTCTAAGATCTTATCTGCATTTTTTGTTGAGGTAATGAGATCAGCATCTCGCAGCAGTATTATTTATCCCCATAAATGGGTACTCGTTTAACATTTGAGTGAGATCATAGTCCCTCACAAGCTCGTGAGTTCGAAAAACACCATGATCCACGTTCTGTAAAAAATCAGTTTAATTTTGCTTCAAGGCGTAATCTTGCCTCTTGCTATTTAAAATGCTCTTTCAAATTTAAGAAGACCGGGAGAATGAAAAGAATGTTAGAATCAAAAAGGGGTGTGTGCAGAATTTAGAAAAATTAGAGTAGCAGCTACCTCTTTTTACAAATTGTATGTGTGTTTCATGCAGGGGAGTACTCAAGAAAATATTTCGAAAGGAAAGGTTTTAGGAATAAGGTTGACGGTGCTCATATTTTATAACTACTCAGTGCATCCAAATCACTGAGTTTATACTAAAGAACACTGGAAAATTATCGTGAGAGTTGAAGGGACCATCAGATTTTTCATCATCATCATCAATGTGGCACGATAGCCCGACGTTGGGCCTTGGCCGCCTGAATCGTTGACCTCCAATTGTCGCGGTTACGTGACCTTATCATCCAGTTTCGGAAGCCCAGCAGCTGGTGGGCGTCTTCACCTACGGAGTTCTCCCAGCGAGCTCTCGGTCGTCCACGCAACCTCGCTCCGTCAATTCGTTGTGCGTTCATCACTTTCTTTGGCATGCGATTTTTGAACCTCCAAAAAATTTTCTCCGCATTCTCGTTTGTAGCTTGAATAATATGATCCTCTTTTATTTCTAAAAAAAATATAATCTTTTAGTCACTAATCATCTAAAATTGCGGAAAGACAAATTCAAAATTGACTGCGGATCTCAAGCTACTGGAAAAATTGAGAAACACCGGAGAGTAGTTTCAGTTGTCCTACTTCACACCTGAGACTCCCTACAATCAATCTTTGTCCAATGATCAGCCTTGGTTCATAGTCAAATTCTGAAAGTAATTACATGATAATTTTTGTGAAAGAAAAAAACAGAAGAAACTGTCAGTTAAGTTGCTACAGATTACTTGTATGCCGGGCTCGAAACTTTGAAAATTGTGCTTTTGGAGTTGCGGTGCGTGTTTCTGAGAGGTGGGAACCCCCAAAACCTTATGAAGGATCGCCACTAGTTTCAAGTCATTTATTGTGAGTCCGTTCGGCCATGTACAAAATCAAACTGCCACCCTGAACGGGAACGTTTTTATCGTGACTTTAAAAGCGACAGCAATATTTTCATATCTCCGATTTAGTGCCAATATCTGGTAGTAAAGATACAATATCTAACAGCTGCCTAAAGGTTAAACCAAATTTAGAAATAAATCAATATTTTTCGCCCTTCTTTAAATTTTTCTACATTTTTTAATGGGAAATATGTACTGTGTTTCCACCAGAAAAAAAGATAAATTCATTTATAAATCGTGGATTACTAATTATTATTTGCAATTTATTTCATTGTTGACACTATGGCCAAGAGGTTCCACCTTGTTGAGAAAACAAACTTTTACAATCAGAAAAATTCGAGAAAATGATTGAAACGGCGTGCGTCTACACACTAAAAAATTTTGGTATAAATTTTATAAATTTTCTTATATATATAGGTCCATAAGAAAATTTGTTTTAAATTTATAAGTTTCAATCTTATAAATTATATTTATTCTATAAACGATAAAATTAATAGGAGTTATAGTGTAAATCCAACAATACCAATGGTTTATTTTTTTATAAGAAATCATTTAGAAGTGTTTTATAAGAATTTGTTATAAAAATTATAAAGAGTCGATAGATCCTGGTTATAGGACAGATTATACAAATTATAAGTAGTACAGTATTTAAAGACACAAAACGGCCGTTTACTTAACCTTCCGGCGGGCGCAATACTAATCCTAACATCAGGGCCGGCTTTAGGTGAAACGGCGCCCGGGGCGAACTTGAAAGAAGCGCCCCTTATAGTTTCTATACACGATAAAATTGCAATAGAAGTTGAACTTCAAAATTGTATGAAAATATGTATTTTTCTCCATTGCCCCGACGGCCGCCATTGAAACTATCCACTTTAAGTGTTTTAAACTTCTCCTTAATTTTCTCCTGTTTCCCAATCAATTGATTGCTTAAAGCGAACAGAAAAGTATGCCTCTATCCATTTACATTTGTTCATAATTCGTCCTAGAAAATCATTACTTCGTTAATATTATAAAAAAACGAGTTTTATGTAAGCAAGAGTAGATCTATTGCAGGATCTGCGGTAGTGTTCATTTTTAAATTTTTAAATCAAACCACAAAATACTTTGCCAGTTTAATAATAAAATAAATAACAGGCGCGACAATCCAGCATTGGACTAAGGCCGCAGGATGTGTTAGTGACATCCTATTTCCAAGATCTTATCTGCTTTTTGTTGAGGTAATGAGATCAGCATCACGCTCAGCAGTGTTATTTATCCCCATAAATGGGTACTCGTTTAACATCTGAGTGAGATCATAGTCCGTCACAAGCTCGTGAGTTCGAAAAACACCATGGAACATGGTGAGAATCGAACTCATGAGCCTGTGCACCGAAGGTGCGCGCACTAACCGCTAGACCAGCCAGACTAATAATAGTTCAAATATAAAAACAGACAATCTCACGTCGCAGAAACATAAGGAACCATACATCTTAGCTCACAAACATTCATTATGTTGAATGTTAAGACGATAGCAAATCCCAAATCCCATCAATTTGATGGTACCGAATTCAGTCAGTATCGATTTTACGTATAGTAGTCCATATTTTTCAAAACATGAATTCATTTCATTTTGTAATTTCGACCGTGGTTAGAAATGGTTTATTCGGGAAAGGTGGCTTTTTTGCATTACTGCAGGTTACACTATGTAGGTATCACCAACATTTAAACGTTCATTAAGTTAATAATTTTGTAAATACGTTTATAAACTTTTCTATTTTTTAATCAGTTTTTGTAAATTTAATTGAGCAAGAAATGACAACAATGTTTGCTCTAAAATGCAATACCTATACATACATATTAACAAAAATCCAAAAACTTTTCTACATACATAAATATCAATAAACGTAAGTGGCGCCACAGACCCTCCGATCGATCGGCCAGATTTTTTGATTGCGAGATAAATCGGAAGGTGTATGGGACCATTGTATTAATTTTTTTTTTATTTAACGTGTGGAACGTATTGCCAGTGCAATTTTCCGTACAAGCTGTCATGACAATCATGTGTTGCTCAGTTGCTGATTTTTGACATAACCCTGTGGTCGTTGTTCATGCTATCGTTGTGGCCACCTATATCAGAAAGCCGGGAACCAACAACACATACGCACAAATCAAGCCTATGAACATGTCGTATATACGTTGCACGATGCACTAACACAAGCACAGCGCATGTGAAAAAAAAACCGTGTCTGCTCTGATAAAAATCGCGAAAACACGTGGAAAACTCACTTTTTATCGGGATTTTTTTCTTTCACTGCATTATAGACACTTCAATTCACTACACATTGCACTTTTCGCGACGAACATCGACCGGGAACCAATACTTTTCGTGTAAAGTTTGCCGCGACCCAACCCGATTTCCCTTTACCGCGATGTAAATTTTCCAACTAATCCAGCCTATGATCTGCCGCAAAACTATATGAGCGGGTTCTGGTTCTGGGCTTTGAAATATAGATAGCTTTGGTTGTGGCGGTCATTCTCCATCAAAAGTAGCAATGGATGTCCATCTTCCATCGTCAAAAATGGTATAATTTTCGCTATTTGGTGTTGTGTCTTGTGGACCGTGAGACTGTCAATTTCAGATTGCCCGATAAATTGCCTAATATATGTGCTGTATGGGCGGCAGATCGATTGTGGGCCCAATCGATCGGCCGAGAAATCGTCAGGTTTGTGGCGCCCTTAAGTTTAATAAAGACCAAAGCATAAACATAATCCAGAAATTGAATTTCCACATAGAAAATATTGATGATGATGGTTCGAAAACGAATGTGCTTATTAGAATTATTGTGTACTGCTTTTTCTTAATTAAAGGTTACATGTAGCTTTGGAGCGCAGTCAATTCCTGAAGTGGGAATCTGATATTATGAGATGAGTTCCCAACTAAATTTTTATCTGATTTCTATAAAGATACAGGTGACATTTTGTGTCGTGCGGCCTTGAGTGAACGTTGTGGAATTGCATATAGAATTCTTGTCGCAGGTCTGCGTTTGTATAAAAGTATCCCGTTAACTTGTGATTAGAACGCGCGTTAAATTGATGGCATTATATACATTCATACTTGGATGTGGTCGGGTACTATAGCCTGCATTAGTATTCTTACATCATACTAATTCAGCAGTTAAAAAAAATTTAATTTCTTAAGCAACAAACAAATTTGTAAAAATAAATTAAATTAAAAGTACGGCTTTCGGCGCCCCTAAACCTGGCGCCCGGGGCGACCGCCCCGCTCGCCCCACCCTAAAGCCGGCCCTGCCTAACATGATCGGGCGCAATGCATCTGACAGATTAAGTGCAGAAAAAGGGCTGAAACAAAGTTTCTATATATTTTAGAGTCTTATTTATTGTTGCATTGTCTTTTTGAAACAGTTTTACAAAATTTAACAAACAAAAACTGGCTCACAAAGGTTGATACACTTCACATTTTCAATTTTCCAAGAATATTCCGCTTTCAATAGCTTCAATATTTAAAAAAACCTCCAACAACTCGACCGCTTAAAAAATGTGAGCTTATTTTACTAAAAACACACTATTGAACGATTTGGTGAACCTAAAAGTCAACACAATGTTATTACGCAATGTGAAGAGTATAACAAGTGGAAATTTCCATAGAAAAGAGAAAATAACACAATCGGGCGCAATACATCTGAGAGATTATTTCATCCCCTCCCGCTTCTCAGACATATGGTAGATAGAAACTGAAAACTGCTTTAGGTAGTTGATCGATAAAGATTAAGCTACTTTGAGCTTCGGATCTCTCCCTTTTGATTGGCGCAACAAAAAGTGGCCACTTAATCTGTCAGATGCATTGCGCCCGCCCGAAGGTTAAAAAAAATACATAATGGCTGAAATTTGCTGGAGAGATGTTAGGGGACATATCTTTTATCTAAAACTGAGTTTTCGTATTCGTAGGGGTGGGGGAAGTTGGAGTATATTGCTTACTTATAGGCGAATTTTGCATTTTTCGTTAATATCATACTTACTGTTCACCCTACAGTAAAGTGATGTATAGAAGTTTTGTTTCTAATCAAATTATCTATCTTACGGTTCCCACATGAATTTCATCGGTCAAGTAGTTCCGTTATAGTTACCAGTTAAAGGTGAAAATACATAGTATCAATAATGGGAATATTTTGCTTAAATAAAACATTTAATGACTGAAATTCGGTGGAGTCGTTAAGGGATACGTTATAAATCTATGTCTGAAGTTGCGTATATATCAGGGAGGTAGTTATAGTAAATTGCCTACTTATAGGCTAAATTTCCATTTTTGCTTAATATCATTCTTATTGTTGACCCTACAGTAAAATGGTAGATAGAGTTGTCATTTCTTATCAAATAATCTATCAAACGTTATTTAAATCAATGTCATACGTCAAGTAGACCAATAAGAACGGGTTTTGCTTTTTTTTTAATACCAGAAAGGTAGGAGATTTTTTGTAAACTAACTGCATACCTAGGCCCACAAAAGTATCTTTCAAATGTTGACCCAACTAGCTCGCTATGGTAAGAACTTTCTAATTAATCGCACCCTAAAGTTACTCGAACAATAAAATGCATGTCATAATTTTCTGACCATTTTCGCCTCTTTGCCACTGGTTTGGAAATTATGATAGTTTATATAGTTACGATATTTTAATATGTACCTATGTGTTTTGAGTTGCATAACTAACTACAAAACCCTATGCACTATTCGTATAGAAAATACTGTTAATACTGATAAGGTACCGGTGAATAGATTGTTTGATTGGAAAGAAAACCTCTACCATTTTACTGTAGGGTCAACAATAAGAATGATATTAAGCAAAAACGCAAATTTAACCTATAAGTAGGCAATTTACTATAACAACCCCCTCCCATAAATACGAAACATCTCCACCAAATTTCATTCATTATGTGTTTTACTTAAGCCAAATATTCTCATTATTAGTGCTGTTTTGCCCTTTAACCGGCCATTATAACGGAACTGTTTGGCCTACGATATTGGCTTAGGTACCATTGAATAGACAATTTGATTAGAAACAAAACTTTTTTACATCACTTTACTGTAGGAATACCAGTAAGAATGATATTAAGGAAAAACGCAAAATTCCCCTATAAGTAGGCAAATTACTATAACTTCCCCCACTCCCACAAATACGAAAACTCAGATTTAGACTTAGGGCACGTTGCTTAACATCTTCACCAAATTTCAGCTATTACGTATATTTTTTAAGTAAAAGATACCCGATTACTGTACTAAAGAGAACAGGTATAAATCGAAGAATACGACTGGTATAACTTTCATATAGAAATAGCTTAGAGGAATTTAATATAAAAATTATTAAAAGTGGATGGTCCTGCACTGAACGAAAACAATAGTACCATTGACTATTTTCCATATTAACCTAACTATTTTACCCCATGATTCTCAGCCTATCATGTCATAGTCAGTACAACTATGAAACCTAGTTGATTTTTCACTTGATTGCAAAATAAAAAATAAAAAAAATAAAAATTCACGAGCGCGCAGAGCGCGAACGCTGGTTTGGTGAGCGTAGCGAGCAGGGGGCGAAGCCCCCTAATAACTTATAAATCATATAAATCATTGACCTCTTCTCTATTTTAATAACCTCTTTACGCTCTAAATTGCATAATAAATTACCTACCTACAGTGGGATTCGATCCCGAGACTTTATGGTTTGGAGACCAACGCCCTACCTAATTGTTTGTAATTTATACCATATACATTGAACGAAAGCACGCGCTAAAAACAAACGTGGTTTAGCAACAGCATAATCAAAAACCGCTATGCGTGCACTTGAATCAACTAGAACAAAGGACAGTATGGGTTTATTATGTGTGCATGGCATCTTCAACGCAATTCGCACAAAATTGTATCCTAGAAAAGAATAAAATAAATATTAACTTAGTATAGATGAGCCTTTCTAAACCATTTTGTATAAAATTTATCTGAGTTTTGGTATAAAACGCAACAAAAGAAAAGTTCATAAGAACTTTGATAAAATTTATACCATTTTTGGTATACACTGACTTTACCTTCAACGTTATAAAAATGTATTCTATAATTGGCATATATAACTTTATATTAAAAATGGTATAAATAATTTTTTCTTTTATCCCAAAATTTGTTACCGTGTACCAACATTTTTTGGTAGAGATGAGTTGAGATCGCCACTAGAGTTGTGTCCTGAACACGCAGATTGTTTCAGTCGAAGCTATTACCGAAAGTTTACCAAAAACATTTTCTTCGATGTAATTCAACGGATTAATTTAAGTTTTGAATTTTCGAATATCCCACAGTTTGCACAAAAGTATAAATTGTCGCTATTTTTATATTGATCATTAAATGCACCCAATCGAATCATTTCGTTTGACCACCATGGGTCACACCAAAAACTCGTAATTTTTGAATGACCGAATGACCAAAAACGGCAAAATAAATTTGACCGAAAATGTGTTTTGTTATTACACTAAGGTCATATGTTTGACGAGAAATGAATGACCACGATGGTCATTCATTTTTGGTCAAACACATTTTTGGTCATTTATTTTGCTATTACACTAGTGGGACAAACTTTTTGCGTCATTGGTCAAACTTTATTTGATAGTGTAATACCTCCTTTACAGCTGCTCCCAAATCGCACTGTTGCCTTTTCTAATCGAAAACTGCACATCAAATTAGTCAAAAAAATTTGAAATTTGGCAAACTTGTGGAGCACTGCACTGCCCATATTTGGTAAAAATTGCAAATGCTCTCTAGCTGTCAAGTTTCAGAAGTTACAACCGTCGAAAGCTGCAATTTAAGGTGTAAGTAAAAATTCAATTCAATATAATGTAAAGTGTGCTTCTTTGTGCATATACGATAAGACTCAGCCGACAGCTACTACATAGATTAGTCCAATCATATCGTATTTTCGTCAGGAAAAAAATACAGAAGTTTATTTCTCAATTTTGTTATATGTATTTTTGGGCGCTGATTCCGAATATCAACTTTGCACCCTAAAAAACGTGCCGCAACCTTTAAAAAAGGGGGGAACGGGGGGCATTTTTTCGGTTTTTTGCAATTATTTCAAAAACGGTAAGAGATACAGAAAAATGGTCTGAGGACGAAAAAAACTTCATAAAATTTTCTTTGCAATGATATATAATGTGTTATATATCATTGCAAAGATAATTTTATATAGTTTTTTTCGTCCTCAGACCATTTTTCTGTATCTCTTACCGTTTTTGAAATAATCGCAAAAAAACGAAAAATGCCCCCCTTTCCCCCCTTTTTTTAAAGGTTGCGGCACTTTTTTTAGGGTGCAAAGTTCATAATCGGAATCAGCGCCCCATAATACATAAAGAAAGAGTGAGAAAAAAACTTCTGTATTTTTTTCACGGATTGGTACTAAATCGACACGATATTACTGAACTAATAGAAGTTATAAGAAAGTGGCACTTTGTCTTTGACTAATTTAGTATGTACCTACACAATTGAAGTTACCAAATACATAACTGCATGCCGGAAATATATTGTATCTAAACATAAATTTGGTAGTAATGTCATTCGACCGGATTTATGTCATGATTTTTTTATTTAAGAATTTCCAAAGAATTGCAAAGATAATTATTGTCTTTTTTTCATCATTGGATTCGGTTTAAACCACCAAAATCAGACCCCGCTACCACAAACAATCAACAAAAGCAAACAAAACTGAAACTGAAAGTGATCATCACCAGCCCCACCAGTGCTAGCTAATTAAAAATACTCCGAAAAACAGTAAACTTATCTTAATATGTAGTCCAATGGACATAAACCCACACTTGTAAGCCTCAAATCTAAGATAAAAGTAGCACGAGCTTGACCAGATGACGAATTTGTCCAAACTTGTCAGTGATAAAAGCGCCCAGCTACTTGACCAACTGCGGTGTCAAAAAGATACATCGCCTGGCGTCTACCTTGTGCATCTTTTGACTTGCATCTTATTAGGCGGTAGCATTGGAATTTAGCAAATTTCAGAAATACTGCCAATTTGAAGTCATAACAGGCCATTCTTCTCCACTTTAAATTCATATTTAATTTGATTAGTGATTTTGTGCTAAATTTCCAAATTTTTCGCGACCCAAACTGGAAATCGAATTTATGATTTGTCGCCGAGCAGCCGTATCGTATGGCTTGGCCTTGTTGTAGGCTTTTCGGATTTCCCATGAAAACTTTTGTTTTGTTATACATACAAAATTTTGAAGAAGCACCTCAGAATTTGAATTTCTTTAGGAAAATATTATAAAGATTTTAAGAATTATTTCGATGATGATTATATAACCTTGTTTTGGTGTCCATTACATTATCACGTTGCCCGTCGAAGGTGTGTGTTGTGTGGTTTTTTAATCGAATTGAGACTTTTGTTGCAACCGGTTTTCTTGACGGAAAAATTCGCTATAAATATTTGGTAGAGGCTAGTTTTGGAAACACTCAGGATTTGCCTTATTCGATAGACGGTTCTAGACGCGGTTAAAAAAAACAAAATGGTAAAGTGAAAAGGTTCTCGATTTCATCATAATTATTTGTTTGTGTGAATTATTTGTAATTGTTATTGTTTTTGGTTTATTGATGTCGTTTTATAGAAGTGGGTGTTGATCGCCGTCGCTGTGATCGCTTTTGCCTCAGCCGAGAAGCTCGATAGTGAAAGTGTGAAACAACATACGCAAAGTGTAGCTGCCGCGAGAGCTGCCCTCAATGGTGCACAGTTCGGACAAAACCTCAACGGATTCAATGGTCAATTCGGTGGATTTGATGGCACCAACTTCGCGGAATACAATGGATTAAACGGATTTACCGGTGGACTTGCTGTTCCAAACGCTGCTTCCTTCAAAGCCGCTGATGGTGCACTCGTTTCAGGATCAGCTTCCGGAGCCGTAGTTGCTGCTGGAAAGACAGAACAAGCTGCCCTTAAGGGTGAAGGCGCCGCTGCTGGTGCTCAACAGTTCAATGCTGAATTGAAGACCAATGCCGGACAAGCCAATGGATTTGACAGCGCTTTCTTCCAAGCTGCCTTGAGCAATCCAGCTTTCGCTGAATACTTTGCCAAGACTGGTAATGCTGGCGCCCGATTGGCTGGTGCTGCTCAACTTGCTACTGGTGGAATCGCTAATAATGGTGACGTCGAAGGTGCTGTACAAACTTTGACAAAGGAAGCTACTCAAGTCGCAAACACTGAATCCGTTGCTGCTACCGCTGCTGCTAACACTAAAGCCGCCGAAATTGCTGGTACCAAATCCGCTGCTCTTGCCACTATTCAAGGTGCTGCTACTCCAGTTTTCAACTCCAACGCGCTCTTTGGTGCCACTCCAGCCAACTTCGGAAATGGATACTACAGCTCTGGTTTGTTCAACTCTGGTTTCGGATATCCATCCTTGAACACATACAGTGGATTGAATGGACTCACTTCATCATCATTGGCTGGATACTCGCCAGCTTTTTCATCGTTCGCTCCATCTATCTCAACCCTTGCTCCAGCTCTTTCAACTTTGGCTCCAGCTGCCACTACTGTAGCTCCAGCTGCTAAGGTTACCACCGTCACTCCAGCTCCAGTTCCAACCGAAGCTGTCACTGTTTCCACCCCAGAAGTTACCGTACCAACTCCAGCCGGCAAAGTTACCGTTGATGCATCATTGGTCAAGTCAGGAATTGCAGCCTTGACCCCATTGTCTAGTCAACTTCTCCAACACAACGCTTACCCAACTTTCGGTCCATCTTACGGAACTGGTTTCGGAGGCTCTTTCTTGAACCCAAGCTTCTCCTATCCATCATACAATCCAGTCTACCAACCAACTTTGTCGCCA
Organism: Microchrysa polita; assembly: GCA_949715475.1. NCBI lineage: Eukaryota > Metazoa > Arthropoda > Insecta > Diptera > Stratiomyidae > Microchrysa > Microchrysa polita. The sequence goes on from OX454416.1 coordinate 130,274,613, forward strand.
TTCGGTGGTTCATTCGGGGGCTCATTCGGACATCCAATCGGTGGAATTGGAGCTGGTATTGGTGCTCCAATCGGCCATCCAATCGGTGGAATCGGTTCTTTTCCATCATTGCCACAACAACCAATTGTCGGTGGTGCCAATCCACCTCCACCACAAAACATTGAAGTCTCCACTGATGCTATCAGCGTATCAGCCCCTGATGTAGCCTCGTCTTTGCCAACCCCAACGGGTGAACCAATCGTCGAAGCTAACAACGCCAAAGTCGTAGAAGGTGAAAAGGTTGTTGAAATTGCTTCGTCTGCCTCAAAAGCAACTTCAATCAAAACCGAAGAATCTGCTGAAGCCGCCGTTGCTATCAAGGCTACCAGCAAGCCAGCTGTTCAAATAGCCAATGCTGCCGAAGTCGCCGGCAAAACTGCTGCTCTTCCAACTTTGACCGCACCAACCTTGAACCCAATCCTTTCCATTCCATTCTCATCCGTTGCCACTCCATCCGTATCTCTTTCAAACCCATCATTGTCATACGCCAGCCCATTGGTTCGCTCCTTCTATGGAAATAACTTGCTTTCAGGAGCCTCGCTTGGAAATGGCTTTACTAGTGGCCTAGCCACACCTTACATCAGCAGCGGTTCATACGGAACCCTCAATGGAAATCTTCACGGAATCTCTCCATCCACATATGGCACCTATCACGGAAACACCTACGGTACCCTCAATGGAAACCTTAACGGACTCTCTTTGGATGCCTTGAAGGGAGCTTCGACTTATGGAACACTTAATGGTGCTTCTTCATTCGGAAACTTGGATGGTACAACTTCTTTCGGAAGCCTTAACGGAGCTTCATTAGACGCCTTGAAGGGAGTCACTTCTTTCGGTAATCTTGATGGAACCTCCTCATCTGTCGGCACTCTTGACACATCCGGTCTTAATGCTGCTGCTTCATTGGACGCCGCCCTCAAGTCGGCCTCTTCCATTGGATCTCTTGGATCTTCATCAGTCGGAACTCTCGGCGGAGTTTCATCATTTGGAAACCTTAATGGTGTCTCATCATTGGACACAACCTTGAGAACCGGCTCATCATTCGGAAATCTCGATGGAACCACATCCTTCGGAAACCTTCATCATCTCAATGGTGCCAGCTTGGACGCTTTGAAGGGAGCCTCGTCATTTGGCACTCTTAATGGAGCCTCATCATTTGACAATCTTGGCAGCTCTTTGAATGGAGCTTCTTCATTCAGCAGCCTTGACCATGGATTCAACAACAATAACTTTAGCGCTCTTAAGAAACGCTCATCCAAAAATGCCTAGATGTTATATACGACCGACATTCGTTATTGGAATGTAAATCAATAGTATTTTTTGTGACTCTTATAATATAAAGAAAAAAAATTGTAATTGATACTTTCTGTTTTTCTCACCACTGAAAGCGAAATGAACTTTGAAATGTCCAACAGGTTTCTCAACTCGAAGCATACGATTTGGTCATCATTATGTAAATGAGTTATCAATTTGAATTGATCAATAGGTGGTGAGGCGGTAGAACATAAAATTAGTGTTTTTTGGAATAGATTCTAAATCGGAATTCAGATGCAGAACGCAGAACAAATGGAATAATTCCACTTTTTAAATGACGAGGATGATCAAGATAATGAGGTTGATATTTCAGAGTAAAATTCAGCATTATGTGGAAATGTTAGTGGTCACACAAGTTGGCTTTTTTATAATCATTTTGTCGATTTGGGAAATTTCAGCAATGTTATAGTATTAAAAAAATGTTTTTTTTTTTCTTATGTGAACTCTGTGAATGGCTTTTTCCACTATGAGTAATAGGTACGTGATGATTTGCCTTGATTAGAGCAAATCCGTTCAAGCATTGGACTCAATGGAAGGTAAACTATTTCCTTTTTAATTTTAGTCCGGGGGATTTTCCGCTTATATTCCGTGTATTTTAGATTTGGTAGATTTGATCATATTTATTTGCAAAATTTAAATACTACAATTAGAAACATTTGCAAATTTGTTGTAAATTGTTACTTTCCATGTGTGTGTATGTACTAAGCCTACGGCCAGGTTCCGATCAAGCGAACCAGTGATTTTAGCATCAGGATAAAGTCCTTTAAGAATGAAAAAACTTCGATCCGACACCCCCCCGGACGGACTTAACTTTCGCTTAATTAATCTAATTACGCAATACTGGTAAACTTTGCTTCGGAAACGTTTTCCATATCTCTATAACCTAATGCAATTTTAAAATGGTTAATTCCCGAAATATCGAAAACCCCGGTTATCAAAAATCGCGGCTCGGCCTTTGACAATATGCGAGTTTTATTCGATCATACGATGAAGCTATACAGGGGCCCCGGAAATGCAACGGGAGCCAGAAAAGTGATTTTAACATTAGCGGAAAAATAAAAAAACGGAGGTCATCCAATGCCCTAGAAAGTGACTTATCAATTGCATATTTCGCGATTGAACATAGGTGAGGCATCCATGGCGTTATTCGTATCGACACTCGAGAGTTTCGTTATCCTCCAAGTCGTCGTCTTTGTGAGCAGGTAGTTCGGATGCGGTCCCTTTCACTGTTGTGTGATGTGAACTCGATCTCTTCGTACCGATGTCAATTTTTGCAATGTGTACATGGCGATAGCTAGGCCTGTTCGGTACCCAGATTTCAGTATCGGATACCGGTTTTCTTCAACATCCGGTACTAGACCCGGTGCACCGTCACCCACTGTTTTTTTTTAACACACGGTTTATTCAACCATGAACCGGGTTTTTCAGTACCGTTTTATTTTACCATGACACGGTTTTTTTTTCAAGTACCGGTGCATCGGTGTTGGAAAAACCAGTCCATGAATAAAAAAAACGAATATCAAATCGGTGCACCGGTACTGGGAAAAAGAACCGGGACCGGCCCATGGTTGAAAAAAATCTGGCAAAAAACCGGTGCACCGGTGTTAGGGGAAAAACGTGTTTTTTTTTTCAACCATGAGCCATGGTTGAAAAAAACCGCACATAATCTGGGGTATCGGTACTTTGAAATATTGGTACGGCTGCTAATTAAACACCGGTTTTAAATCGATTTACCGGTGAAGGCCTAGCAATGTCCAGTAGTGATCAGTGTTGCCAACTGGAAATTTAGAAAACGGCTAAATTTAGCCGGAACACCGGCTATAGTTTTTTTAAAAACGGCTAAAAATCCGGCTAAATAAAATTCTGTGAGAAAAACGGCCAATAAACCGGCTAAATCGTACAAAACAGTCACATTACGAAAAAATGTAGTAAAAAACTGATTTTAATAATTTTATTTCGTTTCTGGAGTACTACCCGTAAACTATGCTTTAGGCAGATTTCTTAGTTTTTTCCATACATACGAGTATATGCTGCAATCGCTAGCTTCACAGAGAAAATTTACTTTGCTCGGAGATAGCTCAACTAGTCAAAATTGTTGTAGGTATACAGGTACAATTTCTCGGTCAAGTCCTAGCATTAGGTTCGAAATTGTGGAACATAAAATTCGTAAAAGGAACGTCCAATGCGTAACTATGGACAAGGGCAACCGCATTTATGTATGGATCTTACCATCATCGCACCAGAACAATCTTATATTTTGATTAAAATTTAACCATTTTAGTCCCAAGACCAGTGGCGTAACGTACGGTGTTCCATGTGTTCGGTGGAACACGGGCCCCCAACCGTCAGGAGCCCCTGGCGTAGTTACGAACAGTAGTAGATTTGCGCTGTTTTTTGGATTTCTAGGTCATAGAAACATGGAATCTGTTGAACAATTTAGAAGTGTTCTAATTTGCTACGTACTTTTATGCGAGAGTTTCAAGGAACATGTTAGTGCTGCGGTGAGGTGGGAGGCCACGACTCTGGACAAGTGCGAGGTCCAGGGTAATTACCCGGATCAGCATCCCCTAAAGTTGTTATTGCCTGTTATTTGTCCGCCCTGATTCAATTCGGAATATTTTAAGAGGAATTCTTGCCTCTGGGAACATTTTGAAAACAATGTACACAAATTTTGAAATTGTTCGAAACATTCAGCGTAAAAATTCTAGACCGAGTGTATTTTTTACGCTAAGTGTTTCCATCAATGTTAGTATTTGAAGAGGTGGATTTTGATATGGTGAACCCCTAGGAATTTTAAAACGCGATACACAATAATGAAATCTTGGTACATTACCAAAACCTCGTATTATGAAATAAGTTAAAAACATCATACATGCCGATCGGTGAATTAGCCGAGGACCAAAACTATTAAAAATATTTCATACTGCGAATAATAAAATAGCACTGGGGGTTACGACTCACTTATTTCTCCAAAAAGCAGTTATTGAGTAGTTTAACAACAAATGTGAAAATGATATAATTGTTGTTGGTAGTTTAACGGTACCTTCCTACCCAGTGGCGTAGATAACGGGAGGATTAAAAGAATTATTCCACCCGTCTTGGAACACACATCACACATATTCAGTGCAAGAATTCAGGATATTCATGGAAATTGCATTTTCCTTGTTAAGAAAAAATCATGTCAAAGATCCCCTCCCTCTCCGGAAAGCTATCTACGCCACTGCTCCTATCAGAAAAAGAAGATACGAATCGCTGCAATAAAAACAATAGCTAATTTGATAAGTAATGCAACTGTAAATGGTAAATCCTATATCGGTCAAACAAGGTTGGCTAATAGTAGATTATATTGTGTGGGGGCCCCCATTTCGTTTTCGAACACAAGATATTTTATGAACGTTACGCCACTGCCCAAGACATATCGAAATCTTCATGACGATAATCCATCATGATGATAAAAGTTCGAAATTGGTGGGACACATATGCTTTCGTCATTAGAATTCGTTATTTACTTTTGACGTTTGTGTAAATGTTGAAAATGCCCGTTACAATTGCGATATTTTGATGAATATTCAGTTCAATAATTTGAGGCAACACTTGGAATGTGAATGTGAATAGAAATGTGTAAAGGTTGAGAACAAATTTAATATTTTTGTAAAAATTCTTGTTATTCAATTTTACAACAGATGGCGTCCACAGTCATTATTGAGCAAATGATGGTCCAAATGCGTAATTTGGAACTCGTGCTAATGATGATAAATTGGCGTAAACAGTATACCTCAATTTGTCAAGTCCGAAATAGGCATAGGTGTATTTCCGTGAATTTGACTGACTATAAACAGCTGGAATTTTGGGCTCATGATATTTTATTTGACGGCTATGCCTACTTCGAACATACAAAATTGTGGTATACTGTTTTGCGAACGGCAGGCAAACGAATTTTTCATAGAAAATGTCAAAGCCTATTCGTCCTGTCGTAATATTTTGAACTATGCTAAAACTCTCTATTATCAATATATATGAATCGCGCTAAAACGTTTTCACCCTTGTACCCCCATGCTCCAAGAATTGCTCAGCAAAGAATTTTATCTTAGAAAATTACATGCTTAGACTAGGTACTAATAACGTCAGTTTACGTGAAACCCATTACCCTAAATTTATTGAAAAAAGGCTAGTCTCCGCGGCAAATTTTTCCCAGCAGACATAAATGCAAGTTTTCCTATTTTCACGGTGATTAATTATTTTGTTTGTGAATATTGAAAAATTGATTCTAGTTTCAAAGTAAAAGAAATTCATAAAATGATTTTAGCCGGAAAAACGGCCGAAGAAAATCGGTTCCAGCTAAAAATCCGGCCGGCCGGAATTATGAATTTCTTCCGGCTAAACCGCACGGTTTCCGGCTAAATTTGGCCGGAAAACGGCTAAATTGGCAACACTGGTAGTGATGCACGGAACCGTGGAAACGGACCCGGATACCCGGTTCCTAACAAGAACCGACCGGACCGGTCTACAAAGAACCGAGACCGGTTCCAAAAGAACCGACCTGACCGATTCTAAAGAGAACCGAGCGCTCAGTTCCAAGAGAAGAGAGATTTAAAAGTGGCACTTGGGAATTACCCGCATATCTTGTGATTATATAAAAAATGGAAGTTTGTGTATTTGTCGTGGGATAATAGACTTTAGTAACAGATTTATTGTTAAAAACTGAAGAGAAAACAGAAAATGTCATGTTGTACTAATATCGCCATGACAAAAACCTATGAGTCCGTATTTTTAAACTTTCTTATTTTGGAACCGGAACCGGTCGAAATACCCGGTTCCTCTGAGAACCGAACCCAGCAGAACCGGTTCCGAAAATACCAGGAACCATTACTAATGTCCAGTACCAGTAATTACTGGTGAAATGAATTGGTTGGATCAGTTTGCAATTACTTCTTTGCTTTTGTGCGATGACTGTCTCTAAGGTTAGTCAAAATAGATTTGGGCCTCCAAATAGAAGAAAAAATAGAGAAAGGCTAATTGTTTTCGATTCAGTAGGGTGCCAAAAATCTAAAACTAATTTAGCTAAGAAAAATGTTGATCGGAAGGGTCCCCAAAAGCACACTAATTAATCATTGATCAGAGGTGGGCATGCGGAGTGACATATCATAGGGAATGCCGAGTACATCACATATCCGGTGTTTGTTTCCTGTTTGAAGGACATTCAACGGAATAAATCGCGTTTGAATGGAACATTTTCGTGCTTCCCGTAACTTATCAATTGTGTTTTTCTAAAGCCATTACTGTAATATTCACTAAAACTCAATATCTATCCGTCTATTAGCTAACAGTCTCTGGGATAGAATGTCGGCTTATTTTATTTCATTGACAGTTGACAAGTATCATGAGTAGCTAGATTAAGGTGACCAGATTGCCGAAGGACTAATGCTGTACACATGCTCGCGGAATTTGGTTTTCAGGCAAATCCTCAGCCATACTTCCATGTCCGAGGTCTACGGTTTAAAAATGTTGACATTTCTCTAATGTACGAGCTACTGGTTCTAAGTAATTATACAGACGAGTCATATGCCTTAATTTCACGAAGCGTTATTGGCATCCATTCGCTCACCGCTTGCACTTCGCCTTACCAAAATGCTGGCGAATTCTGAAAAGCGAACAAAGCAAAGGGCGAGGCCTGAACAAAGCAAAGAGCGTGCCACAGGTCGCAAAAATATTGGCGAATTCTGAATAGTGCGATAGACAGACCGACGCGACGTCCTAGCGAAGCGACACCGAGGTACATGATCTGAGTAATCATAAGGATGAGCCAATGGCCTACATCTTAATAATTGCCTTCTATTAGATCACCTTGCCTTAACCACTTCCCACCAGCGCTGGTCGCAAGGATGTTGGCGAATTATGAAAAGCGTGACAGACAGTATCTGAGTCCCCGTATGGACGTGCCGAATTGCCTTCCATTCGCTCACCGCTCGCTGCGCTTGCAGTTCTCCTATTTCGCAACAGCACTACGTCCCAAAAATGTTGGCGAATTCCCTAATGCGCAAGACCAGTGCAAGGTCTGAGTAGAGCGAAGGGCGGGGCACAGGATTAATATAAACCTAAGAACGAGCCACAGCCTTACCTAAGCCTGGATGCAATATTTCCGGAGTAGAGTATGCCTTTCTCCATGGTAACATTAGTGATCCCGTGCTGGTTCCCTGGGCTCCTAACTCCGTTTTAAATGGATTCTAAAGACATTTTTTAGGGAAAAAAACATAACTAAAACCCATGTCGAGTCCTTTCTTTGGTATGCATTTGTGTGGGTGATTTTTCCATCATTTTGTGATAGGAAAAATAAATTAAAATTTAATCTTTCGACGACTGTAACTTCTGAACCTTGGAAGCTAGAGCCTTGAAATGCTCACTAAATATGGACAGTGCGGTTCCCTCAATAATTTCCAAGTTATGGAAAATTTTCGATTAGAAAACACAGGAGTTCGATTTGAGCAGCTGTAACTTCCGAATGCGGATATGGATGATGTTCCATGAAATTTGGAGGGAATATAAGCGCAAAGGAGCTCTACAAGTGTGCAAAATTTTAGAGAGATCGGGAAGGGTTCCTTAGCTTTCGAAAATGAACGATTGCAAAACATAAATGTGTGATTATTTCGCTAAATATCGATCGTAAGGGCTACAGTGGTCAAACTTTACACCTAAAAAGCAGACAAGACTGATCACAGGCCTCATAGAGGAGCTTATTCTGAAGTGAATTAGGTTTCATCGTGTGGCATTGGAAATGCTGTACATTTTGCTGTACATTTCCCAGTGCTGTTCGACAGGTCAAAATGCTGTACTGTACAGCGAAATGCTGTACGTCTGGTCAGCTTAAGCTAGATACTACATCACTTTCATCAAATAAAAAATATTTTTTTTTTTTATTTTAAATACTGCTTATACAATGAATATTATTTTTATTTAATTTAATCATCATCAGCCAGTTGTTCGCTTTTCCCATAGTTCAGTACTCTTCTTCACTAGAAATGTCTTGCAGGTGTCCTACATTTTGGCGATATATTTTCTTTGGATCCGAGCACTGCTTCCTCTCCTCCTTTCTTTGACTAAGAATTCATGAAATTTTGTTGATACTCTGTTTTATTTCTTCTGGGCTTTAATTAATCGGTTTTCTCCGCGTCTCTTCGGCCATCATATTCTTTTCCAATTCGTTTTTTTTTCGTTTGACGCATTGTTTCATTCTTCGCATTTTATATAGAATATCTCGCGCCATAAGTGAGCTCTTCTGGTGCCTTCATTTTAGTAATTTCAACTGTTGAACGATACATCATAAGATATTAGGAGCGTTTTTTAGGAATAGAACAGAACAAGAAATACACGCATTAGAATACATTACAATTTTATTTCTTGTTCTGTATGCGACAACCGTAGTTGCTAAGTCTCGCCACACTGAAATGCTAAACCTATCTAATCGTCAGTATGTTTCAGACTTAAAATGTCCATCTTGTGCATCATTTTCCTTGTTGTTTCAGTCATTTTTTTTTCGTCTGCAAAAACTTCGTTGTAGCAAAAAAAAAAGGTTTTACATAAAAATTAAATTTTTCCTCGTCGTGTAATTCACTGCATCCCTCTTAGAAAACTATAACTAAATCCTTTTCGCTTTGTTGTTTCTCGGGAGAAACATTTCTTGGCAAAATGATTGAGTTTACCGCACTTCGTACAGGATTTGGCCTTGGCTGGACACTTATTGGAACTTGCTTTATTGCCCTTAAACCCGCATCGACTGCATTCGAATTTTATTCTGCTGATTGTACATGCGTACTCGGTCACTTTCTTTGGCATCAATTTACAAACCTCGGTGTTTGCTTCGGCAGACTCCTTTATAAGTTTTTCGTCAAAAGCCTTTTGTTGTTTTGCAACAGTCTCATGTATTCTAGCGATTTTTATTATTTCATTGAGATCCCCCATATCGCGTTCAAGTGTTCTGCGACGAACCTGGCCATTTTGCAGCCCGTGATGATTAAGGCCCATTCTCTCGTAGATTTTATAGAATGGTTAGTCTTATCGCCTAGAGAAGACACACACAATATTCGAAAAGCTTCTCCATTATATTGAATAGATTCTTTGTTAATTTTGCATAGTTATGTTATCTTTTGCTTATTTACGCTGTTGGATGTGCGCAATGATTTTCTCAATCTAAGATGATGGCTTAACCAAGCAAAATATGGCGTAGCTATGCAAAATAAACAAAAATTCCATTCAATAAAATGGAAAAGCTTTCTGAATATGGTTTGTGTCTTCTCTATGCGATAAGACTAATCAGCCGACAGGTACTGAATAAGAGCTATCAGAAACCCGGCCTTAGTCTTTCAAATTGCTATCAAATTCGTTCCTTTGGACCCTCATAAATAGTTTGAAGCTCCGCATCCAATTAGTATTAATTAGTTCCCCTTTTTGTATGTAATTATTTCATCAACGCGATTTAAAATCTAAATCTCAATTTATGTTAATCTAATCCTTGAAATTTATTCTCAATCCCGTTTCGAAATTTAATTTTCGCTTCTCTAAATTTGGCAATCAATCACGTTCCGAAATTTAATTCACGCTTGCACTCGAAATATACTTACAATTGGGTGTCGAAATTTAATTAACGCTAGCTATTTTACATACCTTTAGATCCCAGAATATATTGTAGTAATACAAATAAAATTTAATTCATTGGAATCTATTTGCATTCAAGCAATTCTATTAATCGACTTCAAATTGGATAAAATCGACAGAAGTTCAGTCTCACAAAATAAAAATCATTTCACCTACGTAATTATGTCATTTCAATGCCATACGAAATTTATTTACTAGGCATTCACAAATTATTTGTAAAAAAAAATAATTCCACAGTTTAGCCATACAAAATTTAATTCCAGGCACATCAAAAAATTCAGCCAATCGAAATCTAGTTCTATCTAATTTGACAGGAATTGTCACAACAGATCCACACGAAACGGCACAAAACCGGGCTTCATTGTTTTCTTTAAACAACATTTTACAATTTCTTAATTCACTGATCTTCACTCGAAATTATCACTTAAGCTGAATTTAATCAATCAGACATCGAATTTAATCATGTATCGTCCATCGAAATAAATCGACCACCTGATTGTGAATTTAATCAAATGATACGTGTTCAAATTTTTAAATTCCGTTGAATATGTATACACAAATGTTAAAAATTTTGACTACGCCATAAACAAAGGAACTCGCTGTGTTTTTCTTTTCTCTTAACTATTTGGTTTCACTACACATCGTATTAACACCATTTCTCTTAAAAATGTTATTGGCACTATTTTTCACATTTTCTGGTCACCGATTTTTATTAAAAAGAAAAAATTTTCACCTCGTCGCCATTGTAATATTCACTAAAACTCAATATCTATCCGTCTATTAGCTAACAGTCTCTGGGATAGAATGTCGGCTTATTTTATTTTATTGATAGTTGACAAGTATCATGGGTAGCTAGATACATACTACAATTACTACGCGAATAATTTAAATTGTTACTACTTTTTTAATTTTTTAGAATCTCGAATAGCTGAAGATTTCCTAAGAAAAATTTTTATCGGAAATCTTTGAAAAAGGGCAAAAAAAGACATTAATTAATCCTTGATCTAAACGTGGATTAATTACTATCCTTTTGTGTCCTTTTCAGAGTTTCCCGATCAAATATTTTAGTGGTGTAATTTTCTGTTATTATAGATTCTAAATTGGTTGGCAACTTGAAATATTCGCGTAGCTATGGCTTTGGAAAGACACAGATTATGAGTTACGGAATACACGATTTTTTTTCATTTGAGCGCGATTTTCTCCTTTGAGGGTCCTTGAAACAAGTAATAAATGCTTGATATGGAATTTACTCGACGTCCCCTTTGATATGACACCCCCCACGTTTATGGGCATTATTATCGAATAAATGATACACCTTTATATTGAGTTCGCGGCGAACTCATTTATACGATAATAATATATTGTATGGAGTTCGCGAATTTCATTTCGATAAATTTACGTCAATATGGGAACGGTTACAGAGGGTGTTTCAAAAATTCATACTTAGAACCGTTTGCGGAAACAGGCCTCAATTCTACCTAGCCGATTATTATTATTTTAGTAGCTTCGCCTTTGAAAGTTTCAGCAAGATGGTGTCAGAAGTCAAAGTGCACTTTCGCATTTGCTTGCTTGTACATATAAAGTTTTTGTATATGAACTCCATGTTTTCGTATACATTTTCCAAGAAAAGTACATTTATATTTTTTTCGTTAAAAAAAGAATAAATTACTGAAACTCCAAAACCCATTAAAATTACTACGTCTCTGCTAATGGGACGAGATGAATTAACAATATTATAATTTTAGATGGGTGGCAACAACGACAGTAAAGTAAGAACTAACCTCGTAGGGAAATTACCACTTTTGCAAAAGGTTCGTCGTGTCCGTTAACCTTTACGTGCAAAGACCAGGTTTAACACAATTTCTTGTGATTTTTATGTAAAATCAAAATCAGAAAATTAAGTCCCTTTCCTCTGAATACACACCGCTTTCGAGATATGTCCCCTCCTCAATGTAGGTACACTGAATTTTAAGTCAGTGCGATTGTTAAATTGTGTTAGGTCTTTCACATACCATGGGTGTAGGCGAAGGGGGCAGTGAGGGACGCCATGTACCTAAAACACATTTGAATATCCTTTTGCTTTTATTCACTTTTCTAACACAAAAACTGATTGGGCCAAAATCGTAATTTTTGTAAGATAAGAATTTAATAACAATTGAGTCGCTCTTTAAAACCCAAAAAATAGTTTTTCAGAAATTTCTTAACAAGGAACATTATAAAAGTCAAATTACTCTTCACTCACGAGAAAGGAGCATAAAATATAGGAGTCCCACATAAAAGTATAGACGCTTTGAACATAGCATAACTTCTTTGTTTAGTAATGTTTTGTTTTGAAATTTCGTGGAAATATACTAGAGGCATGGGAGATTTATTTACTTTACACTATGCACACAGAATGTGTAATTTTATCAATAGTCTTCATTTCTATGTTTTAAGAAAATAGTATTTTTTTCTACAAGTAAACTCGAAAAACATATGGTAAAATATTTCTTAATTTCTAAAAACATACTACAGGAAAACCAAAAAAGTATAAACCATGTTCGGTATATGTTTTGAGTTGAGGTTCGTTACTTGCTTCGCAAAGCCGACCGTATGCTTCATTACTTTCCGCTATGTCGGCTGTAGAACCTCGAGTTCCGATCGGATATTTTCTTCTAGTACCGCAATGCGTCTGAGTGTATTACCATAAACCAGGCCAGTTTATTGATACTTCTTTTGAAATAATTTTCGTCCCGAACAGTTCAAAATCAAATTAAATGTTCATTGTGACTTGAGCGGTATGGCAAGGTGATCCGTCTTGCTGAAACCACTTGTTTGGCCTGACCTCGTTTTCAGACAATTTTCATGTATCTTTTGTCGTTTTGGAAATAATTTACCCCTTTTTTCCATGCGTATCCATAATCACAAGCCCGAAAAAATACAGAGAAAAATAATTTTTGCGGCCCGATGGCGGTCATGGACAAGTCAGGCTACTAGAAAAATCCAGTTGATTGTGAAATCAACGACAGAATAATTGAGGAGTATTATATTCTTTCTTTATCTTTATTCAATATAATCTTATGACTAACATATAGCTTAACATAGATACCGTGAGGAGTATTATTACTCCGCTATTCTTTGCTCCGACGAATTATCTAAGGCTCGTGGAATTGAAAAATAATTAATAAAATTGAAGCGAAAAATTATGGATATAGTAATGGTTGGTTTAATAAACCGTGTTCCATGTTTAAGCAAAAACGTATTCAAATTGAATGGAAAATGAATGATTATATTTAAAACGATTTTTTTAAATTTTGGTATTTAGGTAATTTTTTAAATTTTACGAAAGGATTTAAATTTTGTCTGTCTGCCCAGCTTGTTTGAGTGTTGGTGCTCCGAGCTAATAAAAATAGATGTCTTTGAGAAAAAACTACAAAAGCTGCTAACAACGTAACAAATAGGTCCTGCTTCCAGAGGTTTTCAAAAGAATCGCTTTCTAAATAACTAAATAATGCGATACTGATTCTTCACATAGAAATCACCACATTTTCCTGAATAACCTCAGTTTCACCGACCAGAAAATCAGGTTTTCATTATCAAGCCGAAATAATTTCCATCCTTTCTTTCATAATCTTCAATGCAATGTCTTAAATTTATAAATAAAAAAATCTTTCTTCTTCTTCCCAAGAATAATGCTTAGGATTGCTATTAGTTCATTATTAATTTTCATTTAAAATATATATCCAAATTTTCGACCAATTTGCATTTCTTTTTTTAAAGCAGCATAATACGTTTGATTAATTAACATGCACTGACATCTTATTCCGGATTTGTACGGTAAGATTTATGGACTTAAGATTTTATTGGATTTTCTAATAACGTCGGAGACTACGAGGCGTGTTACCAAGCCTCGTTGATGTTCTACTCACACTATGCACTAATTAGCATTTTGCTCCATTTCTTTTAATGCCGGTTTTTTTTTGCTGCAAACAAACGAGTTACTTATTTCGCGAAAAAAAATATATCTATTATCCTGTATATAAATACAGTGATTCTTCTGGGAAATTGTATTAAATAGAATTCGCTTCATCAGAAGACACTTCTAACGACAACAAAATGGTAAGGGATTTTTTTCAGATGAGTAAAGTAATTTATCGGTTTTGCTGATTTTGTACATTTTATTCTACAGAAATTCATCGTATTGGCTCTTTCTCTTATCGCCGCTGCTTCAGCTGCTCCAATCTTCCCATATTTCGGATATGCATCATCCTTCGGTTATGCTGCTCCAGCCATAGCCACCGCTTATGCTGCCCCAGCTCTTACCACTTATGCCGCTCCAGCCATCACCTCTTATGCCGCTCCAGCCTTCACCTCATACACCGCTCCAATTGTTCACGCTCCAGTTATTGCTCCAGCTGTCTCTGTTGCTGCCCCAGTTCATACTGTTGTTGATACCTTTGCCGCTCCAGCTATCATTGATGCCTGGAAGAAACGTGCTTAAAGTGTGAAGAAGTTGTCCTTTTGATAATAAAATAATGTGCTGAAAACAAAGATTTTGAAGACTTTTAGTAGATATGGATTTTGGTATCCAAACCATAAGCAGCTTCGTTCGATTTTCAGTTCAATAAATCCTGAATAGTGTGAAAATGAAGATAATAATTTTGTTTTTGACACTCCAGTCAAATATCTGTTGATCTTCTATAAATTACTGCAGGAGATAAGCATTGGTAGGGGTGAAAATATGTCCTTTTTGTTAATCCCGAGATTTGTAGTTTTCCCTACGGTTTGAAGGCATGCATAAGTGCACCTACACAATTCTGTGGGCGATTACTTACCGGTACAGTGGCGCAACCAGAATCGTGTTCTGGAGGGGGCTAAGACCATCAATATTACTGGGCACTTGATGCCGCAAGTTGCGCAAAGGATGGAGCTATTATCCAGTAACGATACTAAGTAATTACACTTTATTGTGTTCCCGATTTTTACGGACTTGGTGGACCTCTTAAATGCCAAAGTGTGTGTATTGGGAGTACCCATTATATGCCACAAGCAATTCTGTGATCGTCGCTCCGTAAATAATCATTATGCCGGATTGGTTTCTATATAGTTTCGGCTTAGACTTTTCTTTGCCGTTTTGATCTTCTTCTATTTTGTCGGTGCAGACAGACTGACACCAACGTTCAACATTTTACGAGTAAGTTTAACCCTCGGTTGTACTAACGGGTCTGGCCAGACCTTTTTCAATTGTAAGTTGCTGTAAAATGAAAACCGTTTTAGCCGCAACCACAATTTTTCGTGACGTTTCCTAGAAATTTGTCAGCTTTTCATAACCCCAAAAATATTTGGAATAAATATCCTGCGAGAGTAGTTATAAGGACTTTTTGGTCAGTATATCACATTGTTACCTATAGAATTTTTTCTACTGAAATCTGTCCATTTTATACAAATGTCCAATCTTTCTTTTGAAACTAGACAGTTGAGTACAGTTTCTTCTTTTATTTTTGCTTGTAGTGTGATATCACCGCCGTCTATATATTAGGCTGTGTGAAGTTAGCCAGTCATGTTTTTGAAATTAGGTCCTTTTGCTCGGTGAACCGTTTGTTCTACAGCGGCTACGTTTGTTCTTGATTGTTAACCAATTAATATCGTTTGTGCTTCTCTAATTATTTAATTATAGCAACTTGAAAATTGTGAGTGTGAACTTAGCCAGTCATTTTTAAATATGGGTCGGAAAGGTATAGGTTTGGTATCAATCGAAAGCCAGACGTTTGTTCATTTTGTAGGGCGTTTGTTCATCCTGGAAACGGAAGGATACAGGAATTATTAAGGAAAAAGAGATTAGTTGTGACGTCATCTTCACTCAACCAACGCCATCTACTCAGCTCAGCTGTACGATGATGGTGTGGATCTTGCATAAATTGTTCGCGGGACACGGGTTGCCCGTACAGCTGAGCTGAGTAGATGGCGTTGGTTGAGTGAAGATGACGTCACAACTAATCTCTTTTTCCTTAATAATTCCTGTATCCTTCCGTTTCCAGGATGAACAAACGCCCTACAAAATGAACAAACGTCTGGCTTTCGATTGATACCAAACCTATACCTTTCCGACCCATATTTAAAAATGACTGGCTAAGTTCACACTCACAATTTTCAAGTTGCTATAATTAAATAATTAGAG
Source organism: Microchrysa polita (assembly GCA_949715475.1). Classification (NCBI taxonomy): domain Eukaryota; kingdom Metazoa; phylum Arthropoda; class Insecta; order Diptera; family Stratiomyidae; genus Microchrysa; species Microchrysa polita. The sequence goes on from OX454416.1 coordinate 130,290,772, forward strand.
AAGCACAAACGATATTAATTGGTTAACAATCAAGAACAAACGTAGCCGCTGTAGAACAAACGGTTCACCGAGCAAAAGGACCTAATTTCAAAAACATGACTGGCTAACTTCACATAGCCTATATATTAAGGCCGCAATGTAGACTCGTAAACGTCAAATCCGCAGTTGAAATTGCATTGCATTGTTGTTGCCTCTTATGACATTGTTGTTGTTTGCCCGTGTTCGACGAACAATTCAATACGGATCCATGACGTCATTGTACAGCTGAGTTGCGGCTATGATATATCTAGATGGCGTTGGTGATATGCATCATTTGTCGAAAGTCGTTGGAGATAAAATAAGTGATAGTATGATCAAATGTCTGTGGATATGTGCACATGCCACCGAGAAGAAGGAAGGAGATGGCATACGTAAAATGAGACGGGACAAGTTTGCTTGTTTAATGGGAGAGGAAAACAACGGTACATTAATTGATGAGTGAATCATAAACAACCCGTCGATAACACACTACGTTTGCATTTTATGACATAAAACAGCTCCTAACAACCACAAATTACCCGAGCAACGTAATGTTGTAGTCAATAACGTAACTATTTCGCGCAATCGAATTAAATCAAACGAGATTCGCAGCGAGGATCGTTTTCCGCGTTCACCGAATTTGACAATAGAGAATGCGCGCGTGCTACAGAACTAGCAGAACCGGATGACTTTGTCGGTGTGTGTATTGATGTGAGTGGCTGAACTAGTCGATTTTGTCGCTGTGTGCGGCAAAACTGGTCGCATTTGACGTAAGTGTACCGTGAACCGCTGAACGAGAGAGCCCATGGACAAGATTTTTCGTCCCATGTAGTGTTGTTGTTTTTACATGCAGTTTCATCATTATGTCTACTCCATATCTACTCCCTGGCACATGCACTTGCGCATATATATTGGAGTTTTGGTGCTGCGTTGACGGAGAAAATGTTGGTTCGTGAAGTCTTTCAATATAACACCAGGTGGCCAGAAAGTATGGCTACAATGCCATTTTACCTGGTCGGAGATAGTTATTTTAAAAGAAGCAACAATTCTGTTGGGAAGATTATCCTTCGTCAGTTTTCTGCACACGAGCAAGGCAGGTTCAAAGCCCAATTTTTTAAAATTTCAAAAATATAACTGTTAATAGTCTATTCAATTCTGAGTTAATTAACACAAAAAGAATTGTGTTTACGTTTTTTATTATTGTTTTATAATTGTTTTTCGAAAAAGAACACACAAAATAGCCATTTAAAATTTGTCATCAGGATAGCACATGAAATTTCTTTTTTGTCTATCTTTCACAATCAAAGACGTAGGACCCCTAATTTTTTGTGGTTGTTTGAGTGAGATATTAACTTTAATATGAATTGAATTGTCAAAATTTACCCTAATTCTTGTGACCGAGTCATGAGGGCTAGATGTTTCTCTCAAAATAACTCTATCATAAGGATTGACATGTACTCAATTCTTATCGCCTCTATTATTTTTACCTTAACGCTACTTATTACACACGAATTCGGATTCAACTTATCAACTTTTATTAATTTTTTCTCGAAATTTCACTTTTTGACCGCCTTGACTCCTTGTATGCCTTAAATTTTGGTCCCTCTTCCGCAGATAATGATTTTTAATTATTCATATTAAAGTCAATATCTTACTCAAACAACCACAAAACATTGGGGGTCCTACGTTTTTAATAGGTAGTGGAAGATAGACAAAAAAGTATTTGCATGTGCTATCCTGATGACAAATTTTAAATGGTTATTTTGTGTGTTCTTTTTCGAAAAACAATTATAAATCAATATTAAAAAATCTAAACACAATTCTTTTTGTGTTAATTAACTCAGAATTGAATAGACTATTAAAAGTTATAATTTTGAAATTTTAGCTCTTTTAGTTTGGTTGGAAATCAGCCGAAACTTATCATGCGAAGGGGTGTGCTAATCTGATGACAAGCACTGTATGTACTGCTTTACATCCGATGCAGAAGTATCATTATGCCAACCTTGAGATGAATAATTGTTTTGGTGGCATACAGACACGTAGAAAGGTAGTGTTATTTAATGCATTACTTTCCGGCGGTAACGTCAACGTCTCGATGCTAGCTGAAGAAGTAGATGGCGCTGGAATAGCGACTAAAGTTGTAGATGGGATCGGGAGATGATTAGGCACATTTGCAGATAACAACGGCGATCTAACATGAACGACGTCTGAGGCATACCTGGAAGGCCCTGATGTTTGTTGAATGTTATCAACATCACTTACGGTGCTGATTTGTGGTGGTTGACTGGGCTGTTTCTGCCTCTTCGCTCTCTCCAGAACTATCGGCTGCTGACGGGCTGTCACTCCAGATGATGGTTGAATTGAAGAAGAACGTTGACTTGCCGAAAAAGAATCCGTATTGCAACAAGTGACATCATGGGTAGAAGAAAGCGATAACGGTTCAGCAATTACGTTTGGCAGATCAGATTGTGATTTGGCCCTTGATCGAGTGCGGGTAGCGATACCTTGATTTGGTAGACTTAAGGTCGATGTTGATTCACACGATTGCGCAATTGTAGAATAAGATTCACCTAGCGCATAGGCAGTGAATTTTTGCCGCAACGACTTCAGTTCACTTTGTAGCTCGGCAAAAGAGATATGTTTCTTGATTTACTACTGAAGCTTGTTTCTGGTGATGGATGGATGATGAAGCTAATAGCAAGGCAAACTCGTTAAGGGTTGATAGTAATTTCGATTGAGACGAAGCTATTTCATTAGAAAATTTCTCCATTAGCTGCTTTGCATTTAAAAGTTTTTTGACGTAGATTACCATCGAAGCCGGTCGGCAAGTATCACAAAACCAATAAACACCCGGTGTATTTCGGACAGCGTCACCAAGTGAGTTGGACATATCAATACATTTGCAATGGAATGATTTCTCACAGAATCCAGAACAAACGACAGCCGGCAAAATACTGGATTTGACTGCACAAGATTTGACCGAGCAGATTGACATATCGAGGGCGAGTTAATAGTCAGATTAGGTTTTAATTATTACACGTACTGTATGGAGATGTCAAGGAGAGCTGCAGGTGCAGGCTAAGTGTTTTGTGTACTTAAAGCGATTAAGGTTTACAACACAAGTCTGTAATGTTTTCAATTGAAATCGAATATCGGTGGCAAGTTAGTGGTCACTTTAGGTTTAAAATATTTTATTTTATATTGCACGCACGCACTGGGTGACAATGAATGTGTATGTATGATGCAAAATTCCGAAAAAAGTTTTTGATTGTTTACTTCGAGCACAACCCTACCCGGGTATAAAACATCCGAAATTGCAATGCGCCGAAAGGTATGCAAAATGCTAAATGCGAAAGGTGCGAACCTTTCTCGTAAGTATGGTAATGATGGCACACATACACTATCACAGTGGGTATAAGAAGCGAGTTTCTTTGTCTTCTAAGTGACACTGGAATTAACAGTTAGAGGCTCACTAAGACCGAAACTTCAGTCACACCGCAACACCGCTTGAATAAACAACGGTTGGTCGCGGATTTAAGTTAGAAAAGTTTAAAAAGTGAACGCAATCGGGAAAAAAAGGAGCAGTAGTTTTTAGAAACAGCTGTGCACATTATTTGTTGCAGATGCTGATATTCACATTCGATTGATTCCTAGTATGCATGTATGTGATTATAAATTTAGAAATATTACGTTAACATGACTTAACAGCAAAAACAAAACAAAAATTTTAGAAGTATATACAGGGGGGTCTGGCCAGATCCTTTAGTACCTTATGTGACTATTCAAACATTAGTTTCTAAGAGGTGGGGCGGGGTATTTAAACAATTAGAGCAGAACTTGTGATTGTCGGGTACAACACAAGAAAAATATAACTTAGGCACCAACAAAAACCGGACAAAAGTTGGTCTAAAATCATTCTAATAGTTCCAGGGAAGGTAGGGGTATCCTCATATGAAATAGACAGTTAGTTCACTGACAGGACTATACAGGGTGTCCCATTCATGGTGGAGAATATTTTAATGGTAGGTAGTGTGGCTCATTTGGAGAAAATTAATGTACGACGGGACCCCTCTATTTTTAACCGTTACAATGTTATAGCATTTTTTGTCAAAATGCACGACTTGCTGAACTAAATCAAAATTTGCCACACCACCAATCATTTCATCCGAGATATGACTTCACTTTCTGAAACTACATAAAATTTCCAATAAAACGGCACCTCGCCCGTTACGAAGTTGCTCGTATCTTCCGAGATACACCCGTTCAAACTTTAAAGAAATTGTAAAATTGTTTTTTTCATAAAAAATTCAAATAATAAAATCGTATGCAATTTTAAAATTTCTTTAAAGTTTTAACGGGTGGATCTCGGAAGATACGAGCAACTACGTAACGGGCGAGGTGTCATTTTATTGAAAATTTTATGTAGTTTCAGAAAGTGAAGTCATATCTCAGATGAAATGATTGGTGGTGTGGCAAATTTTGATTGTAACGGTTAAAAATAGAGGGGTCCCGTTGTACATTAATTTTCTCCAAATGAGCCACACTACCTACCATTAAAATATTCTCCACCATGAATGGGACACCCTGTATATCGCAAAGAGCCAATTCATTTATCAGATTTTAATTTCTGCGATGATGGCTCGTTATGTAATGATAAAAGACCAATCAATACCATGTTTGTGTTCAGTTAATTTTTTTTAGAAAAGATTTGAACAAAATTTTGGCTTAGCACATTTTTACAAAAGTTAGGATTTCTGTAACACCATTTCGAAGCGTATAATATTCCAGATTTTCAATTGCAAAGAAGAAGAAATTCAAAATTTAGTCGATATGCCTCACACATATTTTATAAAGAAAATATTAAGAGCTTGGTATATCATAATATTGTTCTCAAATGATGTTAAGGATGTCAAAAACTCGAAGAGATCAACGCAAGTGGCTGGTTATATCGTATGTAATCGGCAACGTTTCAACGGCAGCTGAATTCGGAGTGTGATACAGTTGTCAGCCATACCACTTCCTATTCGAATTGTTATATTATTATTCTACGATAAGAATGTTTCTTATCATCTTCTGAGTAATAAACTACCGACGGGCCATGCCGAGTTTGGAAACTCGTTTCTCTATTAACTCATTAGTGCATGAAGCTCCCTGACAAATTTTTTTGACTTTTGTCAATTATTATGAATTTAAATAGCCACAAGGAAGTACTTTTGGAAATATTTTTTTTCGAAAAAAATAAGTAATAGTAGATTTACAAGCCGTCCCCTATAAGGGACACTATGCACAGCGGTCAGTTGGTTAATGAAGAAATTGATACGACCAACTTTTATTGTATCCGTCCAAAATACCCACACCAAATAATTAGTGAAGTAATTTGACGGTATGGAATAGAAATCAATGAAACTAATAAGTGGTAAAATATGTACAACTTATCGTATTACTTGCTACGAATCCTTTATTTTTTTAGTGAGCAGATCGACAACCTTATCCTCCCCAACTCCCAAACTTTTGGAAACGACATCAGCATATTTTCCCATATAATATGAAATAAATACATAATGCTCTCCGCTTGAATTTAGAGTCCAAAACAAAATCTAATCAGTTCTCCGCGGATAAATATATTGTTAGCTGCTTTCACGGTGATATGTAATCATCGCACATAGTTCGAAGTACATTCCGCCAGCTCGATCGCCCGTTGGACTATCAGGCTCGGTTGGAAACGCTGCTTTCCCGCTTTATGGAGGTTAACATCAGGTACCACAGGCACGACTCCAGCCGCTAGGAATTAACACTTTTTCGTTTCAGCTCTTCTGAGGCTCGGAGCCAAGGTAGAAGGGCAGTCAGCCGTAGCCAACCTGTATCGGAAAACGCCAGAAGGGCTTTGTCTCCCTCCTCTGTGGAGCTCGTGTTGGTGGTGAAACCACTCACAAAATTTCTCTATCCCATGACATAGACACAGATCCCACTGAGAGTCTTTGACCAATACAAACGATTATTTGGTAATTTCGAAAGCAATCGCTAGATCGTCTAGCCATCTCACATCAGCAGTAAAAGTCCCCTTTCAAGATCCCCTGTTTCATTGCCATCAATAGGGGTATATCAGAAATGTTTATGTCTTCCAAAAGACGGTCTACCGCTTTTAATATCTCCAAAAGTCTATAAAAATATTTCACCAACTGACCTACTTGCACAATGTCCCTTATAAGGGACATTGCAAAACTTGCTAAATTACACAAAATCTATGACACCACGACGGTTTTTCTTTGATTAGAATAATAGCCTATTCACATTTTAAAGATTTATTCAATCGAAGAAGTAAACTAATACTTAAAAATATTAGCAATTTTTAGTTTTTCCTCACCAGCCCTGAATTTGGCGATTTTTTAAAATTCCGCTACTCATTCTTTTCAATAAATAAACTAAACCAAGCAATAAAACCATTTGAATACGCATTTGTTTGATAACTGAGATGTTAATAGTTTGCATTGCATATACACTTCCAGTGCAGAGTCAAAAATCTAACCATATAATGGGAAAATGTTGGGGTCCCTTTAAAGGGACACTATGCACTAAGGGGTAATCTCTTTATGACAGAGTGGCGGCCCAATGATCACGGCCACACGACGAAACAAAATTCATAGCTTTAAATTTCATTTTTAAACTTTTTCTTTCCTCATTTCTTTGCCTGGGAGGGCTTCCTCAGCACCTCCCGTGGTTGCGCCACTGTGTCGGTAACAAACGAATGGTCGATTTCACACAAGAAGAATCGGAGCCGAATTCGAAAAGCAACTGCATGAGCGAAAAAGTCAACCGAGATATGGGCAAAGGCATGCTCAAAGGGCCGTGCCAACCGCACTATTGTATTTTCAATAGAGCATATTTAATAACTCGCCTACTATTGGATGAGAAATTCTAAAATTCAGCGCAGTAAGTCAGTAGAGCACCGCAGTGGCCACATCTAATGAAAATTTCATCGTTCCGGCCATCACCGTTCGGAAGTTACAGGCTTCCAAAAATCCGATTTTAAGTGCAAATTTGAACCCTGTACGATGCGTGTTTAACGAAGTAATCGCACTTCTACGTTAAGCAATATTTCCCTCTCAAAACTCAGAAACCTTTCGGCTGATCCTTTTGAAATTTGGCACACTCGTAAGGAACTTGGCGCCCACAGTTGCTGCAAATTTCAAGGTTCTACTTGTTATCGTTCAGCCGTACAGTTGTATGATTTATAGCCTCAGCATATTTGTAAATAGGTCCTCGCGCAATTATTATAGCATCAAGATTCGGCTGTTTTTTTCGAGCATGTAGGTATCTGCAGAATTATTACGACACCGAGATTCGATTTCTAGATTACTAGCATCATAGAGCGGAAGCTTAGGGCTTACCCTAGTTTGGCGATACCCTTAATTCCAAGCTCAAACTTCACAACAATTTTAACATAATTTTCTAATTTAATTTTATTGATCAACGAGATACATGTTCAACGAATTTAAGCACGTTTCTTCCAGGCATCAATAGCAATAGCTGGAGCGGCGAAGGTGTCAACAACAGTGTGAACTGGGGCAGTGTAGATGGCTGACTTAACAATTGGAGTGGCAACTGAGACAGCTGGGGTAACGACTGGAGCGACGGCAGAGTGGACAATTGGAGCAGTGTATGAAGTGATGGCTGGAGCGGCATAAGCAGTGAAGGCTGGAGCAGTGTAGGCAGTAGCTATAGCTGGAGCAGCGTAGCTAGTATAACCGAAACCGGCTCCATATCCGAAGTATGGGAAGATTGGTGCAGCTGAAGCAGCAGCGACGAAAGCAAGAGCCAAAACAATGAATTTCTAAAAAAAAATGTTAAAAATTCAAAATTTAAGTAATTTAATTATGTATTCATTTATTCATTAAAATATTCCTACCATTTTGAATGCGTTAGAAGTGTCTTCGGTTGAAGCAAGTTCTGATTGATACCTCTGGCTAAGTCGTACACTCTATTTATATGGTCCTCAATAATTTCATAAAAGGAGGAAAATCAGCAACCGGCTTTTGATTATTTATTTTTTCTCGAATTTTCTACGATTCGGATCCGGAAAGTGAAATATGTATACCATCAGACTAATGTAAAGTATTTTTTCACCCCCAACAATATTAGTATTAATGATTGGCATAAAACACAAAAAAAAACTAGATCAAAACCAACCTACCACACTCATACCTTCGTTATCGAGAGAAGCTAAAGCCGGCCCCACACCGACCGGAGTGTGGCAAACATCGCACAAAAGATTGATACGAAAAATCGTGCAGCAGCAGTGTGGTTGGGCGACTCCAAGGTATCATTCTTGAAACCTATCTTTTGTGCGCTGTGTGCCACACTCCGGTCGGTTGGGGCCGGCTTTAGACAATGAAACACACATTTGCACATTTTAAGGTTATTTTACACCTCAAAGCAAAACTGCTTGCTGCCAAACAAGAGGTGAAAAGCATAGTACAGTAAAACCTGTCGTTTTGACCACCTCTACCGCCTAACTTGGCAGGATCATTCAATTCCACCCTCATAACTTGACCACTCGCCGCTCAATGGCAGAACACTTCAAGTATAAGTACACATCTAACAGGACCACTTTGGAATTTCGTTCCCTGAGAATTCATAGATAAAAACTGAAATTCGATTATTGCGTTTAACGTAGAGTTGACCTGGAGTAGGACAAAATGCTTTCTTTTAAGTTTGAGAGGCTAAGGTATCGCATTAGGCTTATGTACTCAGTTGGCCAGTAGTCTTGTTACTTGTTGTTTTGCAAATACATTCTATATAAAGGGGATATACATGTCCAATAAAACGTTTTACAATGGTTGAACAATAACAAAAAACTAATAACCCTTCAAATCAAGCCTTCAAATAATTTCGAAGATTTCTGATCAATATTTTCAATACCAGCTGATATTTTAATCGTATTTTTTGTTCCCCTTCATAAGTTGGCCACCTATCTATGTTGACCACAGGTGGTCAACATCCACAGGTTTTACAGTACCTACATAATCGCATAAGATATGAAAACAAAACAAAAATCATTTCTTTACGTGTGTATCGTGTATGCACGCGTTTATGTTTTCTACCAACGAATTGGTGAAGGATTCATTAATACTCGGTTTGAATTTACAATTTTAATTAGGCTATATGTTCCTACCATTTCCAACCATATTTCTGTAGATCGGGGGTTGGTTCTCAATAGCACGTTATTTCGATAGAACTTTTGAAAACTGTAGCAGATGCCATAAATTAGCGAATGTCCGCAGTATGACATAATAGGCTTAAGTTTGGATGCTAGTTTTTGTTACCAACTGCATCTAATTATTTTTCTTTTTTTGCGAAAACGAACATATAAAGATTCTGCATTGATAGTTTAAGGTTTTTGTTAGTAATATTGACTATGAAAAGATGAAGCATTTTTCTCGACTCTACGCCGGAAACTCTATATGCATAAGTGGTTAGTAAAATATTTTCTTAAAATCGTGGGTGTCCAGATTCATTATTTGAAAGTCATTATAAATATTTCTTGACGATAAACCATTGTCAGATATCACGTATAAAAGTTATCTAAATACTATTACAGCCCGGATTTGTAATGGACCAATGAAACTAAACAATAAGTGCAACTACAAATGTGTAGTGAACCACCAGTTAATGGCTGTATGGTACCTATATAATAGAAGTTATCGTACCATTAGACAGTTGGTCATATGTCTATCATTGACGGCATAAATCGCCAGTATTAGTTTCGTACTTCTGATCCTTCGGCTTGAATACGTTTAAGTGTGCTCCTGACTACGTGTAACAAAGCTCCCCATATACTCACTTGAATATGCATAAGAAATACTTTATTCAAAAAGAATTCATATTTTAATCCGAAAAGGACATTGGGTGAATTCACATTGTAAGACGAAACCGGACGGGTAAACTTGCAAGACAAGAACCATCGTTCTTACAATCTGAAGTGCACAATGCTTGTCTGCTGGCCACTACAAAAGCTCTCGCCGTCCGTTTATTAGCACAAACAAACGGACGGCGAGAGATTTTGTAGTGGCCAGCAGACAAGCATTGTGCATTACACATTGTAAGAACGATGGTTCTTGTCTTGCAAGTTTACCCGTCCGGTTTCGTCTTACAATGTGAATTCACCCATTGACATGAGATATTCACGAAAACTTACATAAAAAATATAATTTAATTTATGAAACTATTATCAGCAAAAAAATAAATATCATTACAAAATTTTGATTAAGCTCTCCGAAGAAAAGCGGAAACTTTACTCGAAAAGCGTGGTAAAGCTTTGCGCTTTACCTAAGTTTAGTTCAAACATGGGTTATCAAGCTCGGGAAAAAAAATCTAGTGTGTTTGTTAGAATCAATCCTTTTGTAGCTTCTAAAATTTACAATTTACCTCATTTAATTGCTCGATGCTAAGTCCTATTAAAAATTGTAAATTAAGCAATCACTGCGGGAAAGTATAAGAATGATCGAATTATTTGACACTACGATGTAAACACTTATTGCGTGTGTGGCCGTTTGTGAGCTTTAGTATAATGTCACATCAGTCTAATCGATATTTCGTTTATCATCGTCGAAAATAAAAATAAAAACTTGGGCAGTTAACCCGGAAACACTAATGTGAGTCATTTTGACGCATATTCCACATATTTCCATTTTTCGTAGAAAGGGCGGTTGGCCTATTGGGTTCCGCTACCCATGTATTCCTTAAGAAATATGTTTTCTAATGAATGTCCGAGTAAGCAATTTCCGATTTTATTGTAAGCAGCTATTTGTGTTTTTCTGTGACGGGGTTAGTACTAAACGAACGTTTCTTGTGAGTCAAAATGACTCACGTTAGTAACAACCGTCTACTTTCTTTAGTTGGCATATTTGGTTTCTTGGTTGTTTCTACAGTTTATTCGGATAGAATGGGCAAACTCTTAATATAGCTTGTATAAAATAAATATTCCCAAGAATTCTGGCACAAGTTTTCCTACTCTTCCACTTTAAATACAGCAATTTCCATAGTGAGTCAAAGTGACTCATGGTTAGTAACAAGCGCCTGGAATTAAGGTTAGTGTTCCCGGGTTAAACATTACTGTTGCACTCAAGATGGAAAACCTTGAGAAATGCGAACTCGTCAGGTACCGATATATTTATAATTTGAACGAACATGGATCAGTAATGCGAAAAAAAGCCTCAAAGGGCCCAAAAACTTGTATGTTTAAAAATTCTGTGCGTCTTTGCGGGGCTGCAATGGAAGACCTCAAACATTCGCTGAAACGGCCAGCGAGAAAAGCATGTGGAAATCTGGTGAACACTCAGTACATGTGTTGATTGCGTTGAATGCTCAAACATACAAATAAAAATAATAACCGAATACTTGCTGAGGAAAAGCTCCGAAAATATTAAGACAATATAAAGGATACTCGCATAAGTCTTTCGTTTTTTCAAGTAATATATCCAATATCAAGAAGTTGGTACATACTTAGCCTTTGTGATCAAAGAGTGACTCTATTCCTTTTATACAGCACACCCTGTATCGCATAAACGCAACCGAAAATTATTATTCCTCATGTGATTTCCCGTAAAAAAGGTGTACATCTAACCTTCAATTCCAAGCACTTTAACTGCCACAGTCATTTGAAGATTTTTGAAAAAAAAAAAATTTTCTTACACGACTTAAATCTCAATATCTTCAAAGCTAGACTAGCTAGAATAGCGAAATAAGATGATTATCAGAGCCAAAAAATTTACGCAAAAAAAATAAAACTTGTAAGGAAAGGAGTTGGGTATCGGAAAATGCCTAAAGGCTGGAGCCACTGCCTCCGTGTGGATTAGGCATGCCCTGCTCAACGAGCGAGCAGGGGCATGCGCATGCTATAGTTCAATGCGAAAGATACGTGCCACTCCTTGCTTCTGCCCTTCTACAATTGAAAGAGATATCGCATGCCAGTGTTACACAGTAAACACACAGGGGTTAAATTGGGTATAATGCTGGAGACAGCTAGCACAGGCGCTATCTTTTGTTGTTCCGTAGACCGGGATGGCGTCGAATCTCGGCCTTACACCTTACTACACCCTAACAATTTCACAATTAAATCTGTCCTGAGGCGCCCGTGGGCGAGCAAAGAAATAGTGGGCGACTACCTTCAAATATCACAATTTGCTTTTAGAATAGTATCGAATCTGACACATGCACGTTTAATTTTGAATGTGGCGGGATCTTCACAAATATGACTTACTTGTACTCAAATCAAAGATATTTGCAAAAATTCACTTAATTCATAAACAGATCCGTATGTGTCAAAACCGGTCCGTTACAAACGAACCGGACTAAAATCGGATAAGTGATTTGGTTTTTACACAGCTTTAAAGTAAAAATTGTGTGATTGATTGAAAAACAGTTTTCTGCTAAGGTGAGGTGCTTGTACGATTTATTTAATAATGGGCGCATACTCTTATGATAATTTCTTTCTTTTAATACCTTAAATGCAGAGAACTATTGTTGAGTTTAGCTCGAATTCATTCAAACTGCCCCTAGGCCCTAGTGCTCCTTAATTTGGGCAAATTTATGCAAATTATGCCAAAATAGTTTTCTGCACTTAAGACATTGAAACTGTTAGAAAATTATGATTAAGTATAAAATGATGTAAAGGACTAAGGGCGGAATTCATAGTCCTCACTTATACTTAAGGGAACCCTTAAGGGACTTACGCTATTCATAGTCACTCAATCAGCAAACGCTTAAGGGTTCCCTAAAGGGTTCCCTTATTCGTTAAGGCTCATATCTAGTAACCTTATATGAATTCATATATTTGTTGACGTATCCTTATTCAATCACTTTGGAATTTTTTAAAAATTTTGAATTTTTAACTACTTGATATTTTTTTATATTTTATTTGCCACTTTCAATAGATATGACAAATAAGTGAATCGTTTATTTAATGAGGCAACGCCCTAATAAGTGATTACTATGAATACGAAGCTCCCTTAAGGGCTCACTTATATAGAGAAACCCCTTATTCCTTAAGGGAATCCTTAATACTTAAGTGGGGACTATGAATTCCGCCCTAAGAATTGAGGATATGTCTCGTATCCTTTTTTGCTTGAAGTCACATGAGGAATATTTTTCCGTTGCGTTTATGTGGTAGATTCCGGACACCTTGTTTATATAGGGTGGAGTGGAGGAAACGCATGTTTTTTGAACTGCTGGTACGCGGCGACGAGAGGGGGTATTGACCTTGAATGAATGTTGACAGACTGCCAATACAACGCAGTTTCAGTTGCTATGGAGCGTTGATGGATCTGTGATGAAAAACAAACCACCTGGAACCTGGTCTTCCCCGTTCAGTACGAACTCCGGAAAATGTAGACCAAATGAGAACGGCAGTTGTTGTTCCGAAGCGATCGGCTAGACGACAGGCTGTAGGGCTGGGTACGTCACGTCGTTCGCTTCATCGCATCTTACATGATGATCTTGAATTTCACCCGTACAAGATAATGATCGTCCTGCAGCTTAGTGAAGGGGATTTTGTGAAGCGCAGAGAGTTTTGTCGACTAATGGACGAAATTTGTATGGAAGATGCAGAAGCTAGAGTCTTCATGAGTGATGAAGCACATTTTCATCTAAACGGTTACGTCAATGTTCAAGATTGTCGGTATTGGTCGTCGAAGAACCCACATCAATTGCACCAAAGACCTCTGCACTCCACAGTTTAAGAGTAACAGTGTAGTGCTGCATTTCAAAGATGGCAATTGTTGGACACATTTTTTTTAAGAAGAAGGAGTGCAGTTACTGTGACATCAGCGCGCTACGTTGAAATGCTAAACAACTTTTTTCATCCATAACTTGAAAGGCGTCAAGTGAACATGAGAGAAATATGGTTTCAGCAGGACGGTGCCACAGCTCACACGGCGAGAGCATCCATGGAAGTGGACCGACAAATGTTCCCAGGACATGTTATTTTGAGAAATGGTGGTGTTAACTGGCCCCCTCGCTCACCCAATTTGTCGATATGCGATTTCTTTTTGTGGTGATATTTGAAATCAAAAGTCTATATGAACAAGCCTCGCACAATTAATGACCTGAAAAATTCAATTCGTCAGGAAATTGAAGCCGCGCCGAATGAAATGTTGGAGAGAGCGAGAGAGAGAGAGAGGATCCAAAGACATTATTTGTCGAACTTAATCAAAGTATGTATATTTGAAAACTGCATTAAAAAATCTATTACTTAATGATTGTTTTTATTAATTTTATCAAATCGTTTCCCAGTTATTCAATAGTGAAAAACCTGCGTTCCCTCTGCTGCACCCTGTACCAAAATATATGATCAAAAATACCCAAGACAGTGTAGTCGATCAACGGGAAACATGGTACAATATAGGAATCGGTAGGTATTTTGTGATTTTTCCGAACAAAAACAAAATGCTGTATTTGGACGCTTGATTTGATGAATCAATTTTATAGGGTCATTCTGTAAAATAAAAAAAGGAAGGGCCGCAATCTCTAAATTTGTGAATTGTAGCATACTTTTATACGCTTCGGTCAAGCTATCTCACCTTCTTCACGCCGACTCAATATCCTATTCGCTCTCTTTGTGAGTTTAAATTGATCTACATTGAGAGAAAAGACACATTCTGTAACCAAGCATTTTTATTCTTATTACTATAATGTTAACACTAAACAATTTCTAAACAATCATGTACAGCTGTAATTTTACTCCAAAATCTATGGACGGAATTCATAATCCTCAATTAGCTGCATTAATTTAAGTCAAATATTCTTAAGTTTAGTAGAAAAAGCAACCACTATGATTTTTTCATTACATAATACTCCAGTTTTATTATCTCCAGTGAGAAAACTGATTGGCATACTCTTAAATTTAAATATTCAGTTGCAAATCAAATGATGTGCAATGTTGGTAACACGTAAGTCCTTTGCATTCAATTATAAAAAAAAAAACAATTTAAAAATATTACACACATGTGGACTACTTAATGTTAGCAAATAGGACAAAATGCATAGTCAAATATATATTCATCATTTAAGAAAATGACAAAATTGTATCTATATTCTGTGAAAAGTTAATCGCCATTATACAGGGTGTCCGGAAACTGCCGCATAATTGCACCGGATTATGATTCCTTAGTTAATTTCCAGCAAAAAAGTTGTACGGAACATACCCCGTCAGCTTAACCGTTTAGCTGCCATAGGCATTTAAAGATTTTTGAAAAAATCATTTTCTTTCACGACTTAAAGCCTAATATCTCCAAAGCTAGACCAGCTAGAATAGTGATTCAAAATGATTATTACAGCCAACAAATTTATCTATAAAATAAGACTAACCACACTAAAATCGGATAAGAGGTTTGGTTTTTACAGAGCTTCAAATTCAAATTTGCGTGATTTGACACAAAAACAATCTTTTTTCCCATCTCAATTTTCTCCAACTTCTGCCAAGGTGAGGTGCTTTTACGATTCTTTTAAAAATTGGCGCATAACCTTACGATAATATCTTTCTTACATCATTTTATTCTAGCTCCATTATTTCTAACAGTTTTAGTATTTTAAGTGCATAAATCTGCACTCTATGAAATTTTTACTCTTATAATAGAAGGAAACTTTGTTTCCTTCTATTATAATAGTGAAATTACTCTGCAATCTAAATTTGCAAATCAAGTGTAATTTTACATAAAAAATGTTTAAAAAAGTACTCCAATATATTAGCAAATTTACACCGCGCTATGTGTAAAAACACTCCGTAATAATAGGAATATAATGCGGTTTCACTCTTTTTTCGTTGTAAAGATTTAAGTGGCGAACCTTTATAAATAATAGGTGTGTTTTTTTTGGTTATTCCGTGTAGGTTTGGGTAACGCAACTCCATATAAAAAAATGACAGGTGGATCAGCTGGCATTTTTTTATATGGAGTTTCGTTACCCAAACCTACACGGAATAACCAAAAAAACACACCTAATATAGTTATCAATAAAACTATTTAAGGCTATATAAAATATAAACAAGTATCGGTCGAGTTTTGCTGATCAGTTTTTCGTCTATATGGGAGGTTGCAATATGGTCTTTTTTGTGCGATCTGTACACTTATTCTTCTTCTCAGTACCGTAACTCAGCCGTTTATAGGTAATTTCCAGTCAACGTTACATTGCATATCATTTCGGAGTGTAATGTTGCAAGCACTAAATATTTCTTATCCACACATGTACGGAAATTTTGGACCACGCCGAGATTCGATCTCGAGACCTCTAGATTACTAGCATCGTAGAGTGCGACTCAACCAAGTGAGCGACAGAGCGTGTACACATGAGTTCTAAATGCAGAGAATTTTTGGAAAAATGTGGTACACTGTGCTAAGTCCAGCCGATTGAAGTATGACAACTAGAGAGCACGCTACAAAAAATGAGTAAAACTTCAACTGCACGTTGTAAAAATACACCACAAATCCGAATTATACACATAAACGTTGTAAAAATGCACCAGAAAATCTGAATTATACAGAAGTGTAGCGTAAAAATACATTTCACACCGATTTTGGTGTAATTTTTTTATTTTACACAGAAATTGTTGAAAAATGCACTCTGTATGTGATTATAAGCGGGAAAAAGTGTAAAATTACCGCATTTTCAGCGGAAATTTAAATTCACTTTTTAGAGTGTGGGGTTAATTTTGGCACGAATTCAATACAATTCAATTCACACTGCCCCTATAGATCTGCAATTTGGTAAAATCTATTCAAAGTATATGTCGAAATCGAGCCAAAATGAACCCTAGTTTTCTGCACTTAACGTACTAAAACTGTTAGAAATAATGGAGCTAGAATAAAATGATGTAAGAAAGATATGATCGTAACATTATGCGCCAATTTTTAAAAGAATCGTACAAGCACCTCACTTTGGCAGAAGTTGGAGAAAATTGAGATGGAAAAAAAGATTGCTTTTGTGTCAAATCACGCAAATTTGACTTTGAAGTTCTGTAAAAACCAAACCTCTTATCCGATTTTAGTGTGGTTAGTCTTATTTTATAGATAAATTTGTTGGCTGTAATAATCATTTTGAATCACTATTCTAGCTAGTCTAGCTTTGGAGATATTAGGCTTTAAGTCGTGCAAGAAAATGATTTTTTCAAAAATCTTTAAATGCCTGTGGCAGCTAAAGGGTTAAGCTGAGGGGGTATGTTCCGTACAACTTTTTTGCTGGAAATCACATGAGGAATCACAATCCGGTGCGTTTATGCGGCAGTTTCCGGACACCCTGTATACAACGTAAAAAATGATGCAATTTATCCAAAATATTTAGGAGAATAGCCAAAATTGATTTTCAGCCTATTATTCTGTGTTAAACTCAAATGACGAAATTTTGATCGAATTCAAATCACCTCGAAATTGTAATGCCATCGTGCCTAGCACAACTAGTTCACGTGTGATAATGATTAAATCAATTCCATGTATAAATAGTGTGATGATTGTGAAAATTTGTATCAAATCAGATTCAATTCTTATACAAGAAACATCCGAACAAATATATTCATCAAAATGGTAAAGATTGCAATTTTAAGTCTTTAGTTAGATCTTTTTAAAGAGGAAATTTTTTTCCTTTTACAGAAATTCGTCCTTTTCGCATTCGCCGCTATTGCTGCTGCTTCAGCCTCTCCCATTGCATTGGGTACACTTGGTGCCCCAATTGCTCCAGCTCTCGCTACTCCACTTGCTGCTAACATTCAACCAATCGGTCCAGCTCTTGCAGCTCCAATCCTAGGATCAAACATCATCGGGGCTCCTGCTTTGTCCACTCCACTGTTAAAATCAAGCCTGCTTCCTGCTCCAGCATGGAATGCTCCAATTATTGGATCGGGAATTATTGCGTCATCAGCTTTAAGTGCCCCACTCCTCAGATCTGACATCCTTGCCGGTCATGCTCTCAGCGCTCCACTTCTTGGTGATCCAGCTATTGCCTCATCAGCTTTGAGTGCCCCACTCCTCAGATCTGACATCCTTGCCGGTCATGCTCTCAGCGCTCCACTTCTTGGCGCTCCGGCTATTGCCTCATCAGCTTTGAGTGCTCCACTCCTCAGATCCAATATCCTTGCCGCTCCTGCTCTTAATGCTCCACTTCTTCGTGCACCGGCTATCGCCCCATTGTCACTTGGACTTAATACTGCTGCTATCTCACCACTGTCTTTGGGATGGAATAGTTTGTCGTCTTCATCAATTTTGTTGAAGAAACGCGCTTAATTTATAGGAATTGTGATTGTTTGATATTAGTGGTTTAAGTACATATTAAAAAAAAATAAAGAAAGAAGTACAAATATATTTGTGTTTGTTTTTGTCAGAAGAAAAACCGTTTTATTAGTTTTCAAAGAAAAAACATTTTTTCTTTATATTTATCAATCGTCCATAGACCATCAAATTATATCTAAATTGTTGAGATATATGTACTTATTCTTAAGTTTCTTGTCTTAACCCATTAACGACGAGACCCTAAAATCTTACCGATTGAGCTGAAATTTTCCACGTCGGCTTAAAATGGCTAAAAACACATTTTGAAGAAAAAAAAATTTCCCCCGGATGCCGGGTTCAGGCTCCCGGCACTGTTACATATATGTAACATCAGGCACTCGAAGTACTCGAGGGTGTTACATATATGTAACATCAGGCATGATACGGGGAAAGTGTATTCAAAGTATATTTTTGATTTTTTTTTCAAAAAGAAAACATTTCAGTAAATTTTTTTTAATAAAGCGAAAAATATATGAAAGCCAATATTTTACATGAAGTTTAGAATGTAGATAATGCAACAATAACGTAGAAATAATACGAAATGTGTGCGAAAATTGAGAAGCCTTACAAAAATATTATGTCAAATATTGTATTATTTTATTTTATTATATATGTGTTTTTGCATGTGGAGTTGTTGTTGTTTTATTGAGAAGTTTCTTGAACACCCACAGAACTAATAGATTTGACAGTTTGTGAATAGAAAATTTTTTTATAGAACTACAGTAGTTAACAATACAGATTTTGAGGATTATGGAAGATTTACCAGTAAATTATAAAATTATTGTTTAATTTTTTTTGTCAATTTGTCCATCCGCCCAATTTGTCTAGAAAGGACTAAATAAAGATCCTATAATTCCTCCTTGTCTATAATTTGGTATACATTAGAAACCATTTCTTCTTTTGTAGCTCAAAATATATCCTTTTAAATATTATATTAGCAGAATTAAATAGAATAACTAATCCTTGGCCTCATGAAAATAAAGCCTTGACTCCTTGCTTCGGATACTTGACGCCGGCTATCATTTTAATCCACATAGGACAACTATTGTATCCATATTCCGGATTTCTAGAGAAATTCTAATTCCGACTCTCAATATTTTTGGTATGTTATGCCAAATATGGCCGCTCAATTTGCCAGTCAAGAAGACACAAGGGTCTAGAAAATCATGTGACATGACTAATTTTAAGGAAAAACCTAAATAATAGCATTTTTTCTTTTAAATTTTAACATTTATGAAGACTATTTATGCTATTTTCTTAGATAAAAATGTCTTGTTAAAATCCGGAATTTTCGTTAATCCGGATTTTTTGAGAATCCGGACTACTTTTTTTTATATAATTTATCAGGATTATCGCGTCAATAGTGTAAAAATTCCATAAAATAAAAAAAAAACACTAAAAAAGTACATACTCATACACCTCGTATACGAAGAGTGCACTTTCCCCATATCAGGACGGATGTTACATATATGTAACAGTGTTAAAAAAGTACTTATAAAACGTAAACTACGGACAATATTTATTTCATTTATTTTTTGTATTGTTTTAAAAAGACCATGTAATGCCATACGATTATTTTTTTCCCAATTTTTTTCATACAATTAAATATAAAAATAAAATTCCTCTACTACTTTTGCCATCGTGACGATTTTCGTCAACATCGAAAAAAACATCAGAAAGAAACCTCTATAACTTCCACAATAGTGAATCAAATTCAGCTAAATTGATTTCTACGCATTGCTAATAGTGTCCAGTACAGGATAAAACACTTTTTAGTGCCGAATTGATATCCTATTCCTTTAGCAGCCGTTTGAAATGAAGGATGTCTTACTGTTACATATATGTAACATCAGGCATTAATGGGTTAATACAAGAGATTGAAATTCGAATAGATTGCCAGGCAGGGACATAGAAACAATAACAACTATTAAGGGTTACTAGTCGGTGTCTTTCGTTTTGTGAAAATGATAGATATAGCTGTTATATTCAAGCATTATCCAATCTCAGGAAATTTGTACTATCTAAGCAACTTGAGGCATGTGGTTGATAAATCTATATACAGGGTGTCCCGCATTGGGTGGTCAATACTGTAAGGGTTAATAGCGCAACTTGTTTCAGTAAGAAAATTACCAATACAATCAGAATTTTTTTTACCGTTACCTTGTTATCGCTCTTTTTGTGAACCTCATCGAAAATCGTGACTTGTCCTGCAAAATCATAATTTGCAGCCACCCTGATAACTTAATCCAAGATTTGATTTCAGTTTCAGAAACTACATAAAATTTCACAAAAACTGAAGTTTTTCCAGTTGCCAACATTATCGCCACTTTCAAAATACAGTTACTCAAACTTAATATAAATTTTAAAATAGATTTTTCATCGAACATTCAAATAGTAATTTCAAAACGGTGCTTTATACGTACAACTCTGCAAAGTTAATAAAAGTTGCTTCAACATGTTGGCTTTCCAACGGTATATCACTTGTTGGGATCATGATATATGTATTTATGAATTATAGTAATAGAATTGTAATAGATTTCAGAACGCATAAATTGTGCTAGAAAATTAAATATGTCAGTCGTACCAATCGCTACCAGTAACTATAGAATTTCGATCTTTGCTGTAACTAGTTCTCACTTTGATCAGAACCACCGGTAAGATAACACGTAGATAATAAATCAGTGCACTTGCTAACTCAAATATAATAACCACAAAGAATAAATATAATAAATAAAATTATAATGTACAACATGTAAATGAAATCATATTAAACTAAGAAAACACAATTATAATAAACTAAGAAGAAAATAAAATAGTGTTTCTCTTTAAATTATAAATATATGATGTAGTGATAACCACTACACACTTTACATATTTGCATTGCAGAATTTTAGAGAAACACGCATTTAATGGTAAAAATCAGGGATTTGGAGCGACACATTTTTTCGCCCGCTCCGCTCCCGCTCCGACCAATTTGAAACCGCTCCGCTCCAGCGCTCCGCTCCGACCAAAATTTTTTCGCTCCGCTCCGCTCCATTACAAAAATACAACAAAACTTCATTGTTCTTAGTAAATTATTATTATTTTCCGCGAATTATTCAATTTAACGTATATCTACTCACGTATTATAGAATATGACTTAGCAGGTGCGTTTTATTCGATCAAGTACAGAACAGGATAGCACCAATTTCGTAATCCGGATCAATTATTGCAAGGGGTAATCCGGATCATTGGAACATCCGGATTAGCGCAATCACTTTTTTCTAGGAAAAACAATCCAAACAAATAAAAAGGTGGAACAAAAGTCGATAAATGTTTTATTTGTTAGAAATTAGCCAGCATCATGTCAATTGCTAAACAGTCCCGTAAAAAAGTACGAGACCAAATCTACCATTTCACACTGAAAATCTCAAATATCCGGATTTTAGATTCAATATTGCTGCCGAAATCCGGACTATAGAAGACATAGTGGAAATATTTAGTCGTCCGGATTAAAGGAGATCCGGATTACCGAGTCAAGACTGATTGTTAATGTCATTTCCAGCAAAATAGGTGCTGAATTCTTAACTCCTTAGTATTTAAAGATTTTCCAAAAATGCTACCACTAACACCTCCGTGGGAAAAAATGTATATGCAGTAAGATCACAAAATTTTGTCTTTGAAGCTGTGTAAAACTGTAAAAACTAAACTGCTTATCCAATTTTTATGGGGTTTATTCTTAGGAAAAATTGTTGGGCCCAACCGAAAGAAAGAAAATATGTATATGTAAAATGTTAAATATTTGAAAAATCTTTAAATGTCTGTGGAAGCTGAAGAGTTAATAATCTTTTTATACTCTTTTTTGCTGGAAATATCACGAGGAATCATATTTGGGTGCTTTTATGCGATAGTTTCCGGACATCCCGTATAGAACGAAATCTCTCAAATGGTTATGGAAGCTGCGCTCTCCTGTACTCCATCCAATAAAACGCACCTAATAACTAATTTAAATTAAAAAGGGCGTCTCATTTATCGAGTACAGGACAGGACTTTTCTGTCCTGGATGATCTTGAATTTTTTAATAATGAAGAGTGATCATTATGACTAAACACAAAATCTCTTTTATCACAATGAATTTCACAATAATACGAAATTGTGCAAGTCTCTCAGCGAATTCTTCGCCTTTAAATAGCCCAAAATCATCAGTTCGTTCCATAAAATAAAAAATTTCGTCGAAAAAAATCCTTTTTTTTTTCTCGGAATTGTTTGATTTTTTACATCGGAGCGGAGCGGTGCGGAGCGGTGCGGAGCGGTGCGGAGCGATCTTCAAAGCAAAATTCGCTCCGCTCCAGCCTGCAAAAAATCGCTCCACGCTCCGCTCTTTCGCTCCGAAATTTAAGGTCGCTCCGCTCCAAATCCCTGGTAAAAATCAATGAAATTTTATTCATTTATTTTTCATATTTTAGTATCGCAATTTTGAAAATTTGTTAAATGAAAATGGACATAAAGTTTTAAAAATGGGAAAGAACCAATAAACTAAAAATATTAACTAATGATTGAATGGGTCTGTTTGATGAATTGGAATAATGTTGCTGCACTCAGAAAAATGGATCCCGTAAACTTAAAAGTTTTTGTACCATTATTTTAATTAGACGGCAATTTACCAGATTTCTTCTCAAAAGTAAACAGATGCAATAATTAATATAACTGGAAGAATCCTATTGAGATATTTTGTATGGAATGATATGTGTCCTGTAAATCCAATGGGACATCGGATTACATTTTAACCAGTTTGTCCCATTAAAGTAACAAGATCTGATATGATTACCTAATAATACGATGGATCCCATTTGTTTTATATAACGTCCTATTTTATTAATGGGATATGCCTTTTAATTGAATTTCAAGCATATAGACGTATTTCCAAGAGAACCAACATCATGCTCCGTAGCCGAGATAGTTCGGTTGCCTCCCCGTGACTTGGTAAGTTTTAAAGAGTACTAACCGATCGGATGTTCAATACTCAGCCTGGCCAAATATCGTGATTCTTAACAAAATCCACAATGACGTTGCGTGGATGGTATAATAATACGGGAATTATAAAAAATATACTTCTTTCAGATTACGAGTGAAACGATATTTTTATTACATAGGATTGATCTTATTAATTCAATAAGAAATATCCTATTGGAAAATAACTAGACCGTGTGTTTGTTTTTAAAGGAGTCAACTATTAAAACAAACGGATATTTATCGAGTGAAAATAATGGTTCCTATATTTTTCAAGTAATCAGATTTTTCCTATTGACTAAAAATAATGGGACAGAATGATTGGTTTAATGGGATTTCCCATTGAAATTTTTCTGAGTGTGGAATTGGCCTCTCTGGCAGGCTCTGGTGGCAGATGGACGGGTGCCCCGCTCATAATGCGAGACCTATCAAAGAATGTTTAGAAAACGGCTTTCCCGGAAAGTGGATTGGCAGATTTGGGACAGTTGCGTGGCCTGCGAGAAGCCCCGACCTTACTTCACTAGATTTTTATTTATGGGGTAACTTAAAAAACATTGTCTATTCCGAGCCGATTACCTCTCGGGAACACTTGCTGCAGCGAATTAACGATGCTTGTGACAACATAAAGGAAAACTCTCCTGAAATCCTTCGGACCGTTTCTTCCATGAGCCGAAGGTGTCGAGTCTGCATACAAAATGGAGGAGACCAATTCCAGCAGCATTATTCCAATTCATCAAACAGACCCTAAATGGGTCATTAGTTATTATTTTTAGTTTATTGGTTCTTTCCCATTTTTAAAACTTTATTTCCATTTTCATTTAACAAATTTTCAATATTGCGATACTAAAATATGAAAAATAAATGAATAAAATTTCAGTTTGAATAATCCGATTAGAAAATAATTACCTTGATTTTTACCATTAAATGCGTGTTTCTCTAAAATTCTGCAATGTAAATATGAAAAGTGATATACCGTTGGAAAGCCAACATGTTGAAGCAACTTTTATCAACTTTGCAGAGTTGTACGTATAAAGCACCATTATGAAATTACTATTTGAATTCTATTTTAAAATTTCTATTAAGTTTGAGTAACTGTAATTTGAAAGTGGCGATAATGTTGGCAACTGGAAAAACTGGAGTTTTTGTGAAATTTTATATAGTTTCTGAAACTGAAATCAAGTCTTGGATTAAGTTATCAGGGTGGCTGCAAATTATGATTTTGCAGGACAAATCACGATTTTCGATGACTTTCACAAAAAGAGCGATAACAAGGTAACGGTAAAAAAATTCCGATTGTATTGGTAATTTTCTTGCTGAAAAAAGTTGCACTAATAACCTTTACAGTATTCACCACCCAATGCGGGACACCCTGTATATAAAAGAAAGTCGTGTTAGTTACACCATTTATAACTCGAGAACGGCTGGACAGATTTTCATGATTTTGGATTTGTTGGATTAGGCTCTGGTCAGAATAGCATAATAACTATTAAAATATGCAAAAATTCACAATGAGCTAAAATTCCCAATGGATTCTTTTTCACCTATTTCTGCGTATATTTCTTCAACATATGAGCGGATTTCAATAAATTTCTTCCACAGGATTGGTATATACCCAAAGTAACAGGACAACTATCGAGACATATGAAAAATTCACAATGGGGCACAATTTTGAAGACAATTCTTTACTTTTTTCTATCTTTCTTGAGCGAATTATAGGATTTCAGTAAATTGACCCCAGCTTATGGGTCTACACAAGGCTCCCCGACCAGAATGATAGTATAACGATTGAAATAAGCAGAAAATTCACAATGAGCAACGATTCACAATGAGTTTTTTTTCGCATATTTTTGTTTCTATATCTTGAACGTCTTTGCGGATTTTTGGAAAATTTTCCTGCCGAATTGGTCATCTCCCTGAATATCAGAATAACATTGAAACACGCGAAAAAATTATAATGAACAACATTATAAAGATTTATTTTTCGTATATTCCTCTTAGAATATCGAATTTAGTATCTTTAAAATACACAATTCGTTTTGTAAATTTGCGCGCGGTGCGAGCTCAAGATGGGATAGCGAGCGAAGCGAGCTCTCACATATTGTTAATTATAAATACCCGAAATATGTGCAGATGTGCATACATACATACCTATATTTCAATAGAAGTACACATAATTTAGTATGCCGTCATTCCTTTATTAAGCTTCTCTTAGATATGGATATTTTTACAAATAAGTATACATTTTTAAAGAAACAATTTAAGGTATCACAATAACTTCTGCTTGCGTAATTCTCTCAATGAACTAGAGCCAAGTGAGAAGGAACAATTGAAAAAAATTCTCGCAGATAGTTCTAGTTGACTCCAATGAATGAAAATATCTAAGATGAATCTAAAGTAAAATTACTTTATTGCTATATTCTATCTATCTTGCTATCCAAAATCGGATTAAAACTTATTAAAATTGTTTTGATTTTATTACTTTTGAGAATGCTTTAGTATTCACAAATAAATTCGAAATAAGATGATACAATTTCGGAAACGTACCACCGTACATTAGGACGAAATCAATTTAATGTAATGATATGCATAAGCGTGCCGAGCAGCGAACTTTAATTCACAAGAAATGATTGAAACTTTAAATCGTATTTTATCATTTGTACGAAAGAAGTTTGGTCAGTTGTACATAATTATTCTGTGACAACTGTCTTTAAATCGAACAATTATTCGACTTATAAGCATTTTGAGAAAGTATTTATACGTTAACTACATCAATCTTCAAACATTAGACATTAGTATATACGATTCAAATTGCTTTACGTACAAAATCTAATCATATGACACTACGTTGGACAGTATACTTCATAAATTAAAAAAAAAAAGATCATTTAAAATCATCGACTTTTGTAATTTATTTAAGATAGGCCTGCAAATGCAAATGATTTTGCTATTGCTATTAAGTAAACATATGATCTCGCCCAGTCCTTTGATATGTGTACTCATATTCAAATATTTTACAGCAAATGGAAAAATATTTTTCAGTCATCCATCAATATAACGCTGTAGTGCTGTTGCGGTTAGTGCACACACTTTCGGCGCACAGGGTCGTGGATTCGAATCTCACTGTGACCAGTTTACGGTGTTTTTCCAACTGCCAACCCATGGGACGGACTATGATCTCACTCCGTAAACGAGTACCCATTTATAGGGAGAAGCAACACTGCTGAGGGAGCTGTTGATCTCAACACCTCACCAAAAAACCAGTTTAGATCTTGGAAATTGGATGTCACTAACACATTTGCGGCC
This sequence comes from Microchrysa polita, assembly GCA_949715475.1. Lineage (NCBI taxonomy): Eukaryota > Metazoa > Arthropoda > Insecta > Diptera > Stratiomyidae > Microchrysa > Microchrysa polita. The sequence goes on from OX454416.1 coordinate 130,317,393, forward strand.
TTAGTCCAATGTTGGACGCGCGCCTCCTATTTATTTATCGATGGAACCCTAACCTCCTCCTATAAAATAAATAAAAAATAATGTCACATTCTGATACCATTCTTTTTAAAAATATCCTGTGGTCTTTTCGAAAATGAATTTTATTTAAACATTTCATAACAATCTAATAATTCCACGAACATTTTTATAATTCTTTTAAAGTAATTTTGCCTTTCTTATGAACTCACTATTTGGATATTCCTATTGCGCCTATTGAAAACAGACGAATATGAATATATGATACTAGAGTCATCGAAGACTGCACACCAAATTTTAGTGTTTTGCCTACACTACAATAAAATTGTAAAATGTAAAAAATTTCCCTCTTTCATGGAATTAATAAAATAAAATCCCTTTTCACTGGTCATGAAATTAAAAAAATGATGTAATATATCCGAAAACTTCTCGGAGACTAGCCAAACATGAACTTAAACTCATTCTTTGTCGACGCTATGACGAAATTTTGATTTGATTTCAATCGCCCGAAATTGAAATGCCATCGTACTAAGCATAACTTGTTCACATGTGATCATGATTAAATCAAGTCGATGTATAAATACTGTGATGATTGTGTAAATTTGTATCAAATCAGATTTACTTCTTACAAAAGAAACATCCAAACAAACTTACTATCAAAATGGTAAAAATCACAGCATAAAGTTATTTCTGGTCATCTTTGCAATAAAGAAATAATTTCTTCCTGTTTTACAGAAATTCATCCTTTTCACTTTCGCCGCCATCGCTGCTGCTTCAGCCTCTCCGATTGCCGTGGGTACACTTGGTGCTATCGACACTCCACTTGTTGCCCCGATTTCTCCATCTCTCGCTACTCCACTTGCTGCTAATATTGCTCCAATCGCTCCGGCTCCAATCCTCGGATCGGATATAATTGCAGCTCCTGCTTTGTCCGCTCCACTGTTGCAATCAAGCCTGCTTGCCGCTCCAGCCTTGAATGCCCCAACTCTGGGATCGGGCATTATTGCCTCATCAGCTTTGAGTGCGCCACTTCTAAGATCCGATATTCTTGCCGCTCCTGCCCTAAGTGCTCCACTTCTGGGTGCTCCAGGTATTACCTCACCAGCTTTGAGTGCTCCACTCCTCGGGTCCAATGTCCTTGCCGCTCCTGCTCCCAACGCTCCACTCCTTGGTGCTCCGGCTATCTCCTCATTGCCACTTGGACTTAATGCTGCTGCTATCTCACCATTATCTTTGGGATTGGATAGTTTGTCGTCTTCATCAATTTTGTTAAAGAAACGTGCTTAATTTATAGGAATTGTGGCTGTTTTATATTAGTGGCTTTAGTATTTAAAAAAATTAAAATAAAGTAAAAAGTCTAAATATACATATTTGTTTTTATTTTTATTTTTAACTCATAAGCAAATATGTAAAAAACTTTTTTATTAGTTTTCTAAAAATAATAATTTTTCTTTCCATCGAAGTATATCTAAATTATTGAGTTATCCATATTCTTAGGTTTTTTTGCATAAATAAATGAATAGATTGCCAGGCAAGGGCATAGAAACAATAACAAATAATTAGGGTTACTCGTCTAGGTATTTCGTTTTATGCAAATGCCAGAGGATAGCTGTTATAGTCAAGCATTATCCAATCTCAGGGGGTAATTTGAGAAGTGTGGTTGATACATTAATTATTATAACCCCAAATATTTATTGTGCCATCATTCCTTTATTAAGCTTTTCTCAGAAGAAACAATATACGAGGGTAGTCTGATAAGTACCCAGCCTCCCCGCCTGATGGTGTCAGTATCGCAAGAGCAATTTACTATCGTGTAGAACATTCTTCTAGACGTCCAAATTTCAGCCGGATCATACTCGTAGTTTTGCTTTGGCCGCGAGTGAAAGCTGGAGTGTCCGCCGATTTTAGAAAAATGGAAAAAGAGCAATGTCGGTGGGTGATTCGATTATTGTTTTTGAAAGGGAAATCGCGTTTGGATACTGTGTACGGTGACTCTTCTCCTTTGATGGCGACCGTCACAAATTGGTATAACGAGTTTCAACGTGGTCGCACGTGCGTCGGTTTTTGATGAGCACTTTGATGGATACACTATGGTACACGTACACACCAGAGACCAAGAAAAAGTCTAAACAGTGGACTTCATCCAGCGAATGTGCTCCAAAGAAGGCGAAGACTGTCCCATCAGCCGGAAAGGTTATGGCCAGCGTTTTCTGGGATTCAAAAGGTGTGATCTACATCGACTAACTGCAGAAGGGCAACACAGGGCTGTACTATGACCAATTATTTCGACGCCGAATTGAAGAAAAAATAGCCCCATTGATAACTATTCTAACTAACCCCCCAAAGAAAAAAATGCTGTTCCACCATGATAACACACCGGCTCACACCTCCGCCAGCCAACGCTAAACAACGAACTGCTGCCCCATCCACCGTATTCTCCAGATTTGGCCCCGTGCGACTTCTTTTTGTTTCCAAACTTGAAAAAGTCACTCGCTGGTCAGAAATTTCAGTCAAATAAGGAGGTCAGCGCCGCCACGGAGGCCCACTTTGCAGGCTTCGAAAAAACGTATTATTCAGACGGGTTAAAGAAGTTGGAGCATCGCTGGATCAAGTCTATTGAGCTAAAATAAATCCCACAGCACAAGCATTGCTTAGAGTGGGACTGCCAGAAAACAGTTAGAATCATACATTTTACATTTTACATTTTTGCACAAATACGAGTATTGTATATTGAATTATTGTATTCTAACCCTAATTTAAAATGAATTATAAATAAATAAAAATAAATAAATAAAAATAATAAATAAAATAAAAATAAATAAAATATTGAGAAATAAATCGCCACTTTTCCAAAATTTTTGTTTTTCTTTTGTAGGCTAGGTACTTATCAGACCACTCTTGTAAGGGATCACTATAGCTTCTGCTGCGGCAAAAAGTTATCAATGAACTAGTGCCAAGTGAGAAGGAACAATCGACAAAAATTCACGTAGATAGTTCTAGTTAACTCCAATGGTATCTAAGACGAATCTAAATTACTTAATTGTTATATACACATAAAAACGATTCAAAACTTAGTAAAATTGCCTTGATTTTACTTCTTTTGAGAACGCATTATTCAGAAATAAATAGGAAATGAGATAATACAATTTCGGAAAAGTGCCGTACATTAAGACAAAATCAATTCAATGTAATGATATGCATAAGCGTGCCAGATCTGAATGCTAGCAAACATTAGTTCACAAGATATTATTGAGACTATTAATCGTATTTCATCATTCGTACTAAAGAAGTTTGGTCAGTTGTATATAATTATTTTGTGACTACTGTGTTAAATCGAACAATCTTTTGTATCAATCATTTTGAGGAAGAATTATCACATCAGGCTATAGGTATGTTTAGTCCTTGGATGCAAATCATGGGTGAAAAAAATTATTTTCTAAATACTATTGCCATCATCGAGTTTGAGAATGTAATTTTCCAGAATATTAATTACATTTTTCAGATTGGTATACTTTTACTACGGCAACATTAAAATATTAGGGAATTTTAGTACTTATCACTCAAAAAAATTTGAATAGGAAATCCTATTAAAACAATCATTTTGTCTCATTATTTTTGGCCAATAGGAAAAATCTGATTACTTTAAAAATATAAGAACCATTACTTTTACTGAATAAATAGCCTTAGCTTATTCTAGTAAGTTGAAGGATTCTACATAAGCTCTTGTCACCAAGACTCTTAGCCACTAAATTACCAATTTGTCGTTTGTTTGGTCAATCGTGTCGTAGTTGATCTCTTTTATATCTTCATTTGGAGTTCCTTGCGTTAACCCGGCGATGTATCATTATACCCTACACCCATCCATGCATATTTGTTTCTCAAATTGATGCTTTCTAACTGCATATTCCACTTGCGAGATCAATGTCCGTTTTAAATTCTGGCTATGCTTGGTTCTACAAGATCGCTTCTCCTACCGAAACATACTTTCTAGCCACACGTCCTTTTTTTCATAGTATGACAAAATACCTCCGACGAGAACTAATAATGCTTAAAAATTGCTTTAGTATCGTGGAATAGTTACTGAGCTAAATGGGCTTATTTCACAATGAGGCGCGATAGCCTGAGGTTGGACTTTAGTCGCCTGCAGGTTTCTTGACTTGAAGTTTTTTTTTTTATAACGTTGAGTTGTCACTCATCACGTTAAGTGATCTAAGACGCGCCCTCAGGCGCATCAATGCTTCTTCCGAATATCACATCACAAGTGCTTTGAGGTTTTACCCCCTACAGTTATCACGGAGCACCTGCGAGGAGGACTATATGGAATAAGTTTTTGACCCCCAAAATCTAGTTTACTGCTAAATAAATAATAGATTACGTCTATTATTTTCATCACATTAACCCTAGAGAGATAATCATATTTTTTACCCCTGAAAAGATAATCATACGTCGATTCGACGTGTTGCTAGTTAACATCCTTATAACTTCTTTGTTAAGAGTAACATGTTGCTAAAAGGTAGATATATAATCATTTGTGTTTAATATTAATCGGTTAAACTCGTGGTTTTGCAAAATTATCATTTGTTTGTTTATATAATATTAATTTTAAAAAAGTGGTACTAGGAGAAAGTGGACTGTCCTTTCAATAGATTAAAATAAAGGATATCTTTATCGAAACAGTCTTTTAGTGGTTATATCCAAGTGAATACACATTCACATTATGAAGATTTATAAAAATGTCAATTCGGGGCAATTAAAATATTTTTCAGTACAAATTTGTTAAAGATAATCATACGTCGATTCGACGTATATTTGACTTATGACCCCCAATATCTTAGGCTGTGTGGCACCCAAGCCAATAATTTTGCCACGTAATTACGCCTACAGACATGAATTGAGTTAAATCTTGGAACCAACAAATTATGAAGCTTCACTAATGAGATATAATAAAAAGAAAAATTTCTGTACGTCGATTCGACGTAGATTATCTCTCTAGGGTTAAGTTATTAGTGTTAATAAAACTATAACAATTATAACTGAGGACAGAAGTGCTAACTTGGAGGAGACCACAATTATTTACAATCATCTTGAATCCTGGCTCAAAATTAAAAATAAGTTCAAATGAAGTGTCAATTTAACATCCAGAATGAGAAAAACCCAATCCAAAATGAGTTTGTCAGAGCTAATATAATTTAACCGTCATACTAACGTAAGAGTTAATGTAAGGTTGGGAAGGCGTGTCTCGGAAACCTATTTTGTACATATTGTGATTCGGGAAATTATTTTACATAAAAGTCGCCATAAAAATGGTGTCAGGAGAACCATTTTTTTACTGGACAATATTATTTAAGCTTAATTTAGAGTACTAAAAAGCACAGCATAGTTAGAAATCTTGCTAATGACAGACATTTTACAAAAAAAAAATTCAGGGCGACCCACTCAAGAAGTTAGCGGAAGGGCCCCGAGTATAATCGTTCCGCCACTGAATAGGATATACATAGTTTATTAAATCTTCTGTCGGCACAAAGGTCTGGCCAGACCTTTGCCACTATATTTTGGTGAAAAAAGTATAGAAGATAAAATCGCAGTGACTTCATATTTCATGATATCCTAGAATAATATGTTTAGAAGCATTTTGCAAAAATTTTAAAAAATCGGTTGAAGTTTTGAGTATGTTTTTGACGATTTTCAATTTATAGTGCTTTTTGATACCCAATAGGTCTGGCCAGACCTATAATTTTTCCCCCCATTTTGCTCTTGAGGTAAAAAGTGCAAATACTAAATTTGGTTAAAATTCTCCTATTTATGATGTAATAATGACGTTAAAATTCAATTTGTATTATAAGCGATATAAGTTTCTGATATTTTTTGTTAAAAAGACGTGAAGTTCAGAAAATGGGTATGCCTAATTTCATCACGGTTTATAACATTACCTAATCAACTGTGATTTGATTCTAGGAAATTCAAATCAGTTTTATTTCCTCTGTAATAGTAAGGGTTAAGTATGGATGACTTGCGAACGTCTTTTTAAATAGATTCGATCCAGAAATTTACGTAAAATTTAAAATTAAATGATTTTCGCACTTAAAAATTTCCTATTTCTTTCCACCTTTTTCCCTAAATGTTCCGACTAATATCGAAGTAAAATCTACCAAGAAAGTGTCAAATTTTTCCCCAAAGATATTGGAATTGGAAAATTTGATCGAACTATCAACTAGACATACGCAATGCAAATAGAGAAGGAAAGAAAGAAGAAAATAAGGGAGAAACATGTTTGTACTAATACCACCCCAAAATGTGTGTACCTAAAAACGTTTCCGGTTTATCTACAAAAATGGTTTTAATGTTTTTATTGTTTAAAAATGGCAGTAAAGAATTGGTAGAATGATTCTACGGACAAAAATTTAACTTTTTCTTAAAAATAAAAAAAAATTCTCAGTAGGTCCAGCCAGACCTATTGGGTGTAGAATATGCATATTGTAGTAGGTGCCGACAGAAGGGTTAAATTAGCAGCAATCCTATGTAATAAAAAACGTCTCACTCGTAATCCCGATCGAACTATATTTTCTATAAGTTTCATATTATAATACCATCCAGGCTACGTCATTGCGGAGAACCACGATATTTGGCCAGATCGAGTATTGAATATCCAATTTCTTTTTAAAACTTACCAGGTCTCGAAGAGGAAAAAGGTAGTCTGGCTGGTATGGGGTTTAGTGCGAGCACCTTCGGTGCACAGGGTCATGAGTTCGAATCGAATCTGGTGTTTTTGAACTCACGAGCTTGTGACGGACTATGATCTCACTCAGATGTTAAACGAGTACCCATTTATGAGGATAAATACAACACTGCTGAGCGTGATGCTGATCTCATTACCTCAACAAAAATGTGTGTAAGAAAAAAACCAGTATGCAGACCAATGAAATTAATTTTCACTAAAGGCCTGGATAGAATGAGAATGAAATTTTTGTCCGCTGCGATTTTCTCAATGAAAATGCATACATACTGTCGTGGAATATGTGGTAAATGCTGGGGAATTCCATAAACTAAAATCCGAGAATGGTTTCACAATTTGTCTCTGCCATTTTATGTGTTATTTTTCGATTCCCCGGTCATTAGATAATTTCCACGAGGAACTCGTCGTGGACAGTGAATCGGTTTGACGTTTGCAAAACTCACCACGCCCGAATGATAATATGCTACAGAGTCGACTCATATTCACGTTGAAAATGCGACAAGGGACAAGGGAGAAATTATTTTTTTTAGTTATTTTTAAGAAAATTTAGGACGTAAAACGCCTTTGTAGCAATTTTCGAAGCTAAAATTTTAAATTCACCACGGTTTTTATGCCGGTTCATTACCGTTTCATTTTCATTCCGCTCGAACTCTATCCGGCGCTTAAGACAGCATTATATGAGCACATGAAAAAAATTTCCTTCAACCCAACATTTGATACTACTGTTTCATGAAATAAAAAAAAATGATGCAATATACCCAAAAACTCTACGGAGAAAAGCCAAAATGAATTCGAACTCATTCTTTGTTATGATGAAATTCTGATCTGATTTCTATCATAGCAAATTATAATGTCATCGTACTAAGCATAACTTGTTCACATGTGATAATGATTAAATCAAGTCGATGTATAAATAGTGTGATGATTGTGGAAATTTGTATCAAATCAGATTTACTTCTTACAAAAGAAACATCCAAACAAACTTACTATCAAAATGGTAAAAATCACAGCATAAAGTTATTTCTGGTCATCTTTGCAATAAATAAATAATTTCTTCCTGTTTTACAGAAATTCATCCTTTTCACTTTCGCCGCCATCGCTGCTGTTTCAGCATCTCCGATTGATGTGGGTACACTTGGTGCTATCCATACTCCACTTGGTGCCCCGATTGCTCCAGCTCTCGATAATCCACTTGCTGCTAATCTTGTTCCAATAGCTCCGGCTCTTTCGGCTCCAATCCTCGGATCCAATATCATTCCAGCTCCTGCTGCTGCTTTGTCCGCTCCACTGTTGCAATCAAGCCTGCTTGCCGCTCCAGCCTTGAATGCCCCAATTCTTGGATCGGGCATTATTGCCTCATCAGCTTTGAGTGCGCCACTTCTAAGATCCGATATTCTTGCCGCTCCTGCTATAAGTGCTCCACTTCTTGGTGCTCCAGCTATTGCCTCATCAGCTTTGAGTGCTCCACTCCTCAGATCCAATATCCTTGCCGCTCCTGCTCTTAATGCTCCACTTCTTGGTGCACCGGCTATCGCCCCATTGTCAGTTGGACTTAATACTGCTACTATCTCACCACTGTCTTTGGGATTGGATAGTTTGTCGGCTTCATCAATTTTGTTGAAGAAACGTGCTTAATTTAAAGGAATTGTTATTGTTTGATATTAGTGGATTAATTAGTAATTTAAAATAATTGAAAAGTAATTAATTAATCGCTTTCATTTTTAAAGATAATGTAGTGAAGTTATACAGTGATTCGGAAGAGCTTAACCTTCGGGCGGGCGCAATGCATCTGACAGATTAAGTGACCAGTTTTTGTTGCGCCAATCAGCGATATGAAAAGGGAGAGATCTGAAACTCACAGTAGCTTAATTTTCAACGATTAACTACCCAAAGCAGTTTTCAGTTTCTATCTATCATATGGGCGGGAGGGGATGAAACAAATCTCTCAGATGTATTGCCCCCGATTGTGTTATTTCCTCCTTTTCTATGAAAATTTCCACTTGTTATACTCTTCACATGGCGTAATAACGTTGTGTTGACTTTTAGGCTCACCAAATAGTTCAATAGTGTGTTTTTAGTAAAATAAGCTCACACTTTTTAAGCGGTCGAGTTGTTGGAGGTTTTTTAAATATTGAAGCGATTGAAATCGGAATATTCCTAGAAAATTTAAAATATGAAGTGAATCAAAGTTTGTGAGCCAGAATTTGTTTCTAAAATTTCGTAGAATTGTTTCCAAAAGACAATGCAACAATAAATAAAAGTCTAAAATATACAGAAACTTAGTTTCATCCTATTTTCTGAACTTAATCTGTCAGATGCATTGCATTTGTAAGGATTAGTATTGCGCCCGCCGGAAGGTTAAATGAAGAAACGCAAGTATGTTTTGTGATTTAGTACTTTCTTGTATAGCGCTCATTAAGTTTGAAAATCTAAAGTTTTTAGCGATGTTGAAAAACTGGGTTGGCCGAGACTAACATCTTAATACAGTTGCCGAGTTAGAAGTTATAACGATTTTAATTTTTTTTGTGCCTCTCCATGCCCCTGCGAGGGGTTATGGAAGCGAAGGTTTTTTTTTAAGTTTTAATGATCAAAGAGAGTCGTGCCCTTGGTCGAATTGCATCCATTTTTGGCTAACACTCCATGTTGTTCGGAATAAATCGCCAAAATATCCTTGCTGAACTTCCATTTCGGAATTATGGTGAAAACTGTAAAGGTCTAAAAATGACAATATCCCAATTTTAGCCCAAGGATGAAATCCATCAATATAAGTTTACTGTATTATATATAATTGCAAAGGTAATTCTGTGTAGTTTAATTCATCCTCCGAGCATTTTACTGATTTTCATAATAATAACCAAAACTGAAAATTAACCCACTCTTCCCGCCTTGAATCGAGAAGAACACCCCCTAGAGGCGGAGATTTTCGGATTATTTTTTAACATATCGCCTCCAATATGCCAGAACCGCAAAACGAATTAGCGATTTCGAGATAATGTGATTTTTAACCTTCATATGCAATGTCGCATCTGATATCAATCCTACAAAAACTAAAACCGATTCCTTCATTGAGCAAATGGAAACACGTTTTTGGGTATGTCCAAAAATCTCCATGGACAAGATGCTAGAACCGCAAATCTCCATTGAAAATGCCTTTCATTGTGCAACGTTTATATTTCTGGTTAAATAAAATAAATAGCAATAGCAAATCTCTAGATCTTTTTTTATCATTTCTACAGAGCTCCCAACAAAAGACTTATAACTGCTATCGTAACGATATGGTTACAGACGCAAACACTGAATTTATTAGCTCTAACTCCGTTACCGTTATACCAAATTTACAAAAAAAAAAATACCGTATAAGAAATGGCTTCGATGAGTCCTTTAATGTGAATACTCACACATCTCTCTCCGATGAATAATAAAAGATTCGATTTTTGCACATTTTCCGGGATACCCTGTTGACTTGGCCCAACGAAATTCAAAACTGTGTCATGCCATTTCTATAAAATTGCACATCAATAGATTAAGCTGATCACGAGAGATTCAATGAATACTCGTAGGAAAATAGACGCTAGTTTGGCATGGCATTGTGAAACGCCCTTAGTAAGGTTAAGATTCCTAATATTTCCTGTTTGGATAAAGCTATTCTATTGAAAATTTGCAGAAATATTCCTTACATATAATTTCCCAAGAAGCCTCATCAACATTTTAAGAATTTCCCAAGAAGCCTCTTCAACATTTGAAGAATTGGTAACCTATGGGGGTTACACACGCTCAAACTAAAATTTTTACGAATTTATGGTTATTTACTTTTTTTTAGCCCGAAATCTAGATGCTTAGCATTTAACGTATACATACACGGTATCCCGAATATGATGGAGGGTATTTTAATGGTAGGTAGTGTGGCTCATTTGGAGAAAATTAATGTACAACGGGACTCCTCTATTTTTAACCGTTATAATGTAATAGCATAGCATTTCATCCAAGATATACCGGTTCAAACTTTAAAGAAATTTGAAAATTGTATACGATTTTATTATTTGAATTTTTGATGAAAAACCAATTTTAAAATTTCTTTAAAGTATGAACGGGTGTGTCTCGGAAGATACGAGTAACTTCGTAACCGGCGAGGTGTCGTTTTCTTGGAAACTTTATGTAGTTTCAGAAAGTGAAGTCATATCTCGGATAAAATGTTTGGCGGTGTGGCAAATTTTGATTTAGCTCAGCAAGTTGGGCATTTTGACAAAAAATGGCTATTCCATTGTAATGGTTAAGAAAAGAGGGGTCTCGTTGTACATTAATTTTCTCCAAATGAGCCACACACATGAACGCGAAACCTTGTATATGCTCATACGAACCAATCTCTGCGTAAAGCTTTATATCCGTATCTATAGCGGTTTATAAAAACGGAGGAGGGTATCGTAAACTTAACTTTACCAACCCATAACTTCGTTACCGTTATCCAAATCGAAAAAAGTAATTGATATGAAGAGTACTCGTCGTGGCCTTAGATTTGAGTACCCGCACGCCCGTCTCTGATAAAAAATTAAACATCGAATTTTTTCACCCCTTCAGGGACATCCTGTTATCTTTGTCCTACTGAGTACTCTACTATAAGGTATTTGTACCAAAGACTGTTTTCATTCTACACATTCCTCTCGCTCTAGTTCCTATCAACCCCTTGTGGGGCATAGGGCATTAACTACGCCGACTCTCCACCTCGATCTGTTTTGCGCCAACGGTGCTAGCTGCGACCATGTAGCGTTTCCGCCTCGCTAGTTACCGATCTTCCCCATGTGTTCCTTGGCCGTCCAACATGGCGTCCTGCTTCAGGGCCTTTTTTGCAACGTTATTGGGCCCTCTTCGGAAGTCTTTTGATCGAAGTGCCTATCCTTTCTTGGCCAGTTATAGTGAGGAAATCCTCCTTCGAAATGATATCCGGCCAACGAGTACGTATGATGCGCCGTAGACACTGATTTACAAAAGTTCGCAACTTACCAGTAATCTCTTTAGTCACCTTCCACTTCACACTGCCATATAGCAGCACGGATTTCACATTGGAATTGAAGACTCGTAGTTGTGGTTGTGGTGCGTCTGGAAATATTGTTGTTTAGCCAGAAAGGAGTCAAATTTAAAAAAAAACCGGCCTAGCCTTGTTTATCCGTGATTTTACATCAGCATTCGCTCCACCATCTGCTGTAACTACGCTCCCGAGATAGCAAAATTCATCAACATTTTCGACTGCCCGCTTTGCCCCCTGAATTTGTGCTCAAGAACTTTGTCATGGCAGCATTGATTTTCAGCCCAGCATTAGCAATAAGGAAGAGAATAGATGACAAAATACAGCCTTTTCTCACTCCACTGTGCACCTCAAAAGGATCTGAAAGCTTGTCCTTATGCAGGACGTGACATTGGCCTCCATTCCATAGGATTCCTTAATGATGCAGATTATCTTATCTGAAATATTTCGTCTTCGTAAGGCATCTCAAATGCACTGACGATCAACACTTTCTTTTTCAAAGTCTATGAACATGAGATGTAATGGGGATCTCCACTCCGCGGATTGCTCGATGATAATACGGAGGGTGTTAATGTGGTCGCTACAGGAAAACCCTTCGCGAAAGCCAGCTTGTTGATCGTTCAATGTGCTATCGACTTCATTCTTGATTCGTCATAAACCAATCTTAGCCGTCAACTTGGAAATAGCAGGCAGGGCACCTTTCTTCGAAATTTTAATAAGAATTAGGGCCAATTCCATCAATCCCCGGGGCTTTACCGGCGTCCATTGATTTGATAGCGACTGTTAGCTACTTTTTGGATGGTGGACGGGAACTAATGCCGTCTATTTGAGGGACGTCTTCTTCTGGAAACGAAGATGCACTTGCAGGCCCGAAACAGTTATTCAGGACCTCTAAAAAGTGTTCTCTCCATCTTTGGAACTGTTGTCCTTCGGTAACGAGCAGAAAACCTTCCCTATCTTTTACAGGATGTTCCGTTAATAAAGATCTGCCAGTTAATGGCTTTATAAGTTTGAAGAGTTTTCCACTGTCACCGCGGAGAGCCGCATCCTCTGCCTCCTTCGCAAGTGCGTTGATATTGTTAAGCTTATAACGTCTTACACGCCTCTGAACGCCTTATCGGAGCGAACGGTATTCAGCTGTGTATCGTTCCTTAGCTGAATCGTCAGCAGCAGAGTTAATCTGCTCCTTAACTATCTTGCGTGCTGACATAAGAGACCAAGTGGAGTCGCTAATAAATGGTCTCCTACCGCGATCCAATCGTCCTAAAGTTTCTTCGCAACATGAAATTAATGGGATACCTACATAATCCCGAAAAACAAAATCCCGCCCGTTCATAATCCCGCTTTTTCCGAAAAATCCCGCTTTACGTTATCCCGACATTACAAAGTCCCGCCATATCAAAATCCCGCCATTCCAAAATCCCGCCACCTCAAAATCCCGCCACTCCAAAATCCCGCCATTTCAATATCCCGCTATTAAATAATAAAAAAATCGGGATACGTACATAATCCCGAAAAACAAAATCCCGCCCGTTAATAATCCCGCTTTTTCAAAAAAATCCCACTTTACGTTATCCCGACATTACAAAATCCCGCCATATCAAAATCCCGCCATTCCAAAATCCCGCCATTTCAAAATCCCGCCACCTCAAAATCCCGCCATTCCAAAATCCCGCCATTTCAATATCCCGCTATTAAATAATAAAAAAAGTCCCGTCAAAATACCGCCAAATTTTTTTTTGTTAACAAAAAAATATATATATGCGTTCGACTTATCAATAATTTACATTAGTTTATGCGCCAAGTTTCTCAAAAAATCCGTTTTTTCATAGTCATCTTTAGTTGAAAGTAACTGCTGGTTACATCTAAATACCTTAGTTTGCTTTTGAATGCGACCTTCAGATCGGGACTGCTCCCTCGGTTTTTAGCTAGGAGCAATTCTTTACCTAGTAATTCCACCAGCCGGTACAGACCGATATGGTAAGTACCTATTCTTTCATAAATCGCGCGCGCGATTTTTGAAAGAATACTTACCTTTTGTGACGGGATATTGAAGAGCAGGATTTTGAATAAGCGGGTTATTGAAATGGCGGGATTTTGGATTAGCGGGATTTTTATTAGACGGGATTTTAACTGAGCGGGATTTTCAATTGGCGGGATTTTGAAATGGCGGGATATTGAATGTCGGGATTTTAAAAAACGGGAATATAATGGGCGGGATATCGTACCCAACCCTGAAATTTTATCTCATCGCCTCACTGATAAGAGAATACTAAGTAGCTTTCACTTTCCAATCTGTATAGCAGTATCAATATTTTAACGGCAAATGTGATGTAGAAAGAAGGTAAGTATTCTTTTCTGCCCCGCTTTTCAATATCCCGTCACAAAAGCTAAGTATTCTTTCATATATCGCGCGCGCGATTTTTGAAAGAATACTTACCTTTTGTGACGGGATATTGAAAAGCGGGATTTTGAATAAGCGGTTATTGAAATGGCGGGATTGTGGATTGGCGGGATTTTTAAATGGCGGGATATTGAATGTCAGGATTTTAAAAAACGGGAATATGATGGGCGGGAAATCGTACCCAACCCAAAAAACCGCTAAATTTTTGTTTTTATTGTTAACAAAAAAAATATAGAAATGCGTTCGACTTATCAATTATTTACATTAGTTTATGCACCAAGTTTCTCAAAAAATCCGTTTTTTCATAGTCCTCTTTAGTTGAAAGTCACTACTGGCTACATGTTGCATGGATATAATTAACTCCAAACCAATCTGCTATTTTTATGGCATCTGCATCCTCCAAACTTCGTGTCAATTCGGAAAAATACATAGGTATTTGCACTAATATTGAAATTACATCTCACCGCCTCTCTAATAAGAGAATACTAGCTAGCTTTCACTTTTCAATATGTATAGCAGTATCAATATTTTAACGGCAAATGTGATGTAGTAGTAAGAAGGTAAGTATTTTTTTCTGCCCCGCTTTTCAATATCCCGTTACAAAAAGTAAGTATTCTTTCATAAATCGCGCGCGCGATTTTTGAAAGAATACTTACCTTTTGTGACGGGATATTGAAAAGCGGGATTTTGAATAAGCGGGTTATTGAAATGGCGGGATTTTGGATTGGCGGGATTTTGATTAGACGGGATTCTAATTGAGCGGGATTTTTAATTGGCGGGATTTTGAAATGGCGGGATATTGAATGTCGGGATTTAAAAAAAACGGGAATATGATGGGCGGGATATCGTACTCAACCCGAAATGAATGAATTCTTAGCGACTTACCAGATAGATGATCTTCAATTGTCGGATTCTCATTTGGTGGTGGTGCATTAGATTTTTCGCGCAAAGCGGTGGAGAACGCACGCCTGGTTGATGGAAGATTGAGCTCCTGCACATTATATCTAGGGCAAATATTTGCACGGTTGGGACGCTAGATTGCTGCCGTTTTTAAGCGCATTTTTGCGACAACAAGATGGTGGTCACTGCCAATATCAGCACCACGTTTCGCCCTAACGTCCAGGACACAGTTTCTCCACGTTTTGGAAACAGCAATATGGTCTATCTGGTTCTCAGTTCTGCCATTTGGAAAAGTCCAGGTTGATAAATGGCAATCTTTGTGTTTAAACAGAGTTCCACCAATTACGAGCTGACGAAAGTTATAGAACTCTATAGACATCTTGCCATTCTGGTTTCTGTCGTCTAGTCCATGATTTCCCATAAGATGTTCCAATCCTTGTTTATCTGACCCAACTTTAGCGTTGAGATCCCCCATTATGATTTTAGTGTCACCTCTGGGAGCCCTATCAAAAGTGTCGCCATTCCTACCAAGTTTAATGTCCACCTCGCGGGACAATGTCTGTGGTCAAACTCCTCTGAAAAGGTTCGATCGATTTTTATGAATTTTTCCGAAAATACTTGCTAGGCAAGGGAATAGAGGATGTAAAGTATATTCCATACCGCAAGGGTGCCTCCTCCTTTTTTTCGCGACTATAGTACCAATTTTCCAAATGATTCAACTGTTCACTTTAATGCCAGCAGAACTAGTAAAACAAGATCTCATAACAAATTATAATTTGTAAAACACACATCCCGATATTTTACTGGAAATATGGTGGATTTCTTTGATATATTATCGTAAATGTTTAAGATATTTATTTTTGCATAACTACAGGCTGAAAATATCATCTTTTCAAAATTTATTTTTTTTTCTTTTGAGAATGTATTTGAAAGTAAGCTTTTGCGAACAGCACAGAATAGTACTGCAAACAATGTTTGAACATTTTTAATTTAATTGACGCTATACAAAATCAAGATTTAGGATTTCATTTTCTACCTTTTTTCAAATGGTCGGTTTTTATGGGTTTTGCATTATGGACATTTAAGAACCACATATTGCCAAGCAAGTCAACAAGAAAAACATATCTGGCAATATGATGATGATGTCTGGCATATTATAATTATGTTATCTGGGTTACTCGCTTAACTCTTTCGTTTGATTGTTCTCGTGCAGTTAGTTCCTTATGATTTGCCGCCGGCCGTCTTCCGACAAACTTATCTACATGTATAAGACCTTTAGAAAATTTCTCTGTTTTGCACACAATAGCAATAGCAGACATCACCCAAAACCAATTCAGCTGGATGCATGAAATTGAAGCCAATTTCTATTCAAGATTTTTTTGATGAGATTTAAATTAAAGTGGTAATAAATTCGAGTTCAAGGTTTATTAGTTGAGCATTTGTCATAAATCAGGTAGGCGGATGTAACATTCTTGAAAACCGAGAAAGAAGAATAATATAATAAATTTGCAGTGGGAAAATACGTTCGGGCGTGTAGGTGTTAATGTTTGGATCAATTTTGAGTATATAAAGGAGTATTTTGTTTTAGTTGATGTACTGAGACTGATGCTCTATTATTAATACCCATCATCTGATTTATTTTTTATAATTGTGTTTTTTAGTCTTGAATACTTATAGCAAAAACACACTTATATGATTAACTAATTTTATTTATGGATATATTGTAAATATTCGTTTATACTAACGGCGCAATAAATAAGCTGCTGGCCTCAGAAAGGGATTGGTATATAATTCTTATATAGTCTCACAAAATTCTTACTAGAATATTCCAATGTTTTCTTTTATCTTATCTTATTTAAAAATATCTTTAAAATCACGCATTAATTGTGCGAGTTCATTCATCCAAAATATATAAACTACATTTTTGGCATATAGTTCAAGTTTGAGGACAGGGAACCCATAAAATCTTTGTTAAAATTGCCTAGGTTGAACATAAATAAAGTAAGCCCATACTGTTATGTTAATTTATGCGAATCCGCAAAATTCCACTCTAGACTATATAGCCATATCACTTCATATCAACAAATTTGTCGATTTTATATTAATATAAGGTGTGCCCGAAAGTACGTTGAACGGTTAAATGTATAAATTTAAATATGTTTGAAATTAGAATTTTATTTAATGCGTATTTAAAGCGACATGCTAAGTGATCCGGTTTTAAAATTTACAAAAATACTATGTTGGGATCGGGTGTGAACACTTGATTTTTTTCGAGTAGATATAAATTGTGTTTGTTTTGGAAATGACTTTCTTTTAACGTATAGCGGTTAATGAATTCGCTTGAGTTGATTTTGTTATAATATTCAGCGAACTCGACAATTTCTTATATTAGTTTTACTAAACATTTTTTTTAGAAATATTTCTCTCTTCTAGAAATTTAGTTTTTTTTATATATAATGTATTACAATTAAGCAATGGTGGTCAAGTATGTATGTATCTCTTCATAAAAAAAAACTTCATGGGTAAGATAAAACAATCGCCTATTAATTAAGATAAAAGAGTTAACTTGAAAACTAGAAAGCTTATGTATTACGAAACTCTTCAAGACCAAAATGCCCTGTATCATGATTTTCGCTTTTAATTAGTTGCTGTTGATAGAACTGTTCCACTGAATTTTAGTTTATTGTAGTAGGTATATAGCATTCCCATTAATTCTACAATGTTCTGATTCGGATCGTTACAGGAAACCTGTTTGGCTTTAGATTTAGATTATCATATCTTTGGAATTAACCTCAACGAAGAGCATTCTGGAATCCATAGAAATAAGTTTGACATCATCAAAGGTGGTCGGTGATTTTTGAAAACAATCTTAATTTAAAGCAAACAACCACAAAGAAAATTAAAGTAAGTTTTCTTTCTTCGCAAATGAAAGGTTTGGGTGTGGTGCTTTGTTATCGGGTCTCTAGAATACATTGTCGGCTCAACGCAAGAATCACGTATCCAAATTATGGTAGTTTTAAGAATAAACAATTTGATGTTTAAATTTTCAGCGAAAAATAAAAAAAAATTACTAAAATGTGCACTTCAGATACGACACATCCTTTATGTTCATTTCTTCGAGGCTTGGAAGAAAAAAACCTTCGATCATGTGCCATGTGAGCGACCGTTATAAAAGAAGCTATCGATTGCGGAGGCCCGCTGCTCTCTAAACCACAGCATGATGGTAAATTACTAGAATGGGATATGAACTTGGGGACTTTCCCCTCCAGATGCGCCCCCTCCCACCCCTCTACCCGCTGTATGATTTGATTTGGCATACACTCAAAAAAATTTTACTCCAATAATAGGAGGAAACTTTTTTTCCTTCTATTAAAGTAGTAAATTTACACCACGATATGAACGAGAGTAATTTTACACCTACCAAATTGGTGTAAATTTGCACACATAAATAAGTAAACTTACTCTTAGACTTATTTAAAATTACATCAGAAATAAGCAAATTTGCACTGGAATAAATGTAAATTTACACCGGCAAATATGTAAATCAGGGTTTATAATAATATTTACGGCAGCCGGTTCTTCGATGTAAATCGTCCTGGATCTACCCGTTATTCCAACGGCCAAGAGCTGCGACACCCCCTTCGGTGCAAGAGCAAAAAAGCGTATAAAATTCAACGAGCTTTCGATGTAAAATTAAACTTTGTTTTTACAGTGTACGATAAGAACACCAGCAATACGAGTGTGTATGCATTTTTTTACTAAAGTTCGAAGCAAATCAATCAAAAGACTCGGTTAACCGGAAAACCGGTACTTTGAGCCGGGTTAAAACCGGATGGTCTAACCGGCTTTGCATGAAACCAAAATAAAAAAAAAAACCGGATTATGCGCCGGTTTTTGACATCCCTAACTCACTTGTTTTAAATTTTGTTTGTTTGTTAATAAAAGGTTTGGTGAAATTGGTGTAGCAAAAAATGTTTCTTAGAAGAAACGGCAGCCCCATGATCGCATGGCTCCTTTCCATCAAGTTTTACGTATATTTTGCGGCATAATTAAAACATATTTGTGCGAGGTTTGGTTGAAATGGTGGACAAATAAAAAAGTTTGTCTTCGGAGAACCTAATTTTGGGGGTTGTGTTTGTATGGCAGCCCCATGACCCCATGATCCAATATCATTCATTTTGAGTACAATAGAAATACATTTCTATGAGGTTTAGTGTAAATCGGTGCGCAAATAAAAAAGTTTTTCTTAGAAGAACTTGATTTGGGGGACTAGGTTTGTATACCAGCCCCATGGCCCCATATTCCAACTCCATATATCCATGCATATGTTTTGTATCCTCAATAGAAACACATTTCTGTGAAGTTTGGTTGGAATTGGTGCCTAAATAAAAAAGGTTTTCTTAGAAGAACCTAATTTGGGGGGGGGGGGGTAGTCTTGTATGGCAGCCCCATGACCCGCTTGTCTGATTTTAGCGATTCAAACATACGAACTGCCTGCAACAAAAAGAAGAATGTGTGCGAAATTTCAGCTCCATAGCTTTTAAGCTGGCCGAGCTCGTCATGCTGAT
The DNA here is from genome assembly GCA_949715475.1 of Microchrysa polita. NCBI lineage: Eukaryota > Metazoa > Arthropoda > Insecta > Diptera > Stratiomyidae > Microchrysa > Microchrysa polita. The sequence goes on from OX454416.1 coordinate 130,337,033, forward strand.
CGTATATACATATACATATTTTATATGGACGGAGATGCTCTTAATATACGAAGCTTATAAAAAGGGTTCTGAACAGGTGTTAAAAAACCTGCAAAAACCGGTACTAAACAGGTGCTAAAAAACCTGAAAAAGACCGGTACTGAACAGGTGCTAAAAAACCCTTAAAAACCTGGTACTGAACAGGTGCTAAAAAATCGGTAGGTACTTGAAAAAACCGGGTCATGGTTAAAAAAAACGGTACTTGATCTTGGTTAAAATAAATGGTTAAAAAAAACGCTACTGAAAAAACGGCCCATGGTTGCAAAAAAAAAGAGATTAAAAAAAATCGGCGAACAGGCCCCCGACATTAAACCTTCCACCCGTGGCATCTAGCCAATGGTCGTGGTTTTAGATGATATTGTAATGAACATATTCGCGATAGAGCTCCCCGGCATGCCTCATCTGTAACAATTCTTCTGGGTTAAATTGGCCGGAATGGGTACCCCCGTTAAATTACTGGCTTTAACTGGATTATGTTGTTATTGCAACCCCATGTAGTTACACTAAACTAACCAACACCGTAGTACAAAAAACACGCCTATTGTAAGCATGCTAACCCAATGTCCGGGTTTCACCGCTTTTAGCGTTGACATTCAATTGTCGCCCTTACTGCATATAATACCACTTTTCAAAAAGTGGCCAATTGTGGAAGCCGCGCCAAGAGTCCTTGGCGAGAGGACGTAGACACTGTTGCTAACTATAGGATGTGCCGCTTCCGTTACATCCAAAATTCAGAACTTGAGAACCATAAGTTGAAACAAGTATAAATTTGGTATCCGAATTTCTTACTTATGATTTTTGGGATCCGCCCTTTTCCGGTAAAATTTTACTATACGAGTACGTCAACATAACGAGGCAAACCATCAACAATTATTATTAACAACAGACACAAAACATAATTTTTTCAACTTATCATTTATTATTCAATCAATAGTGTCCATAGCCGTATCCATGTCCAAAGCCCAAACCTTGTCCATAACCGTATCCGTGTCCGTATCCGTGTCCGTATCCGTGACCGTATCCGTGTCCATATCCATAAGCTGGGGCAGAGTAGAATGAGGCAGCGGCTGGAGCGTGGAAAGCACTGTTGAAGGTGGAAACAGCTGGAGCGCTGTAGGCAAGAGCTGAACCAGCCGCAGCAACACCGTGATGTTGGAGGGTGGTTACCAATGGAGCGTGCGATTCATGGACGGAGAGGACAGCAGCTTCTGGGGCATAGTTGGTGGCAACATGGCCAATATGGCCAGCTGAAGCAGCGGCGATGAGAGCGAACAAGGCAACGAACAATTTCTATAAAAAGCAAAAAAAAACAATCCAATCGTTTACAAGGATACACTTTTTTGATCATTACAACTTACCATTTTTAAATTTGTGTTATGGATACTTTCGCAATCGAGATACGAATGATAAACGTTTCGGGTCGCGGCCAGGTATTTATACAATATTTTTTTGATCGCATCATAAAGCGCGCGTCAATCATCCTGTTTGCATATTACGAACGAATTCTTCTATAAATTTCCAATGAAGTACTTTTCTTTCTTTCTTTGTTTTGCATATGGTTTTATTTTCTCTTAAAGTCTCATATATCTTTTGAATATGAAAACATATTCAAATTGATGCTGTGACCGTCATGTAAATTATCATATTGGACAATATAATCTGACTGTTCCTTGGCTAGTCTTGTTCTTAGTTTTTGGATATTCCTATAAATTCGTGACGTCATATTACTGAATGATGAATCAAACGATTGCAATCTTGTGGAGTGATATAATAGCCAATAGAGAAAAAAAGTAATAGTGGGTCCTTTGACCTTTTGCGATTATGTAACATGAACCAGGAACTAGTCTAATGTACGACAATATCTGAGATAGCTAGTAGGTACATTTTACGAATCAAATTATGCTAATTGAAATGAATAAACATTTCTTGACTAATTAAGAAAGTGGCGCTTAGAATTGAAATTAGTTTCAAGGTTCAAGCTTCATAGAATTTGTGTATTCAGATGTGTACAAAGGGAATGCCACAGAAAATATTGTTTTTCTTAACAGAACAGAAAATATCGTTTTTCTTAACCCGTCACAGGTACGTCCAGAGGACGTATACTCGGCATATGAAACGTTATAACTCGAAAGCGTTATCCACTCCGACTGTCTGGTTTTCTTCTATTCGTGCACCAATTTGATACTGATAATTAGGTAAAGAATATTTTTCGATCAGCATTACCCCCTGGCGTGAGTAACTGTGTTTCGCAAACCATATTCGTCTATCAGACGTAGCCTGTGATCCGCACTACTTTTTTTTTCTGTTCGTCTAAGATTCTTCTTGCCCCGAGTTGCATTTTTGGTTGATTTAGGTTACTTTTGTATGTAACAAATATTAAAATGTACTAATGAATGCGATTTTCCATTTTCGGAAATTGTTGTTGTAACTGTATAAAATTACTACAACAACAAACAGGAATTCAAATGGTGACGGACTTTTACTTTTTGTGATATAATTATTATTGCGTGAATACCTATTTTTTTAAAACAGATGCTAAAGTATTTTTGTATTTCAAAGTTATTGAACTAAAATTTAGATTTGACAGCGATAAATTAATGAATTTTTTTTTTTATAAAATCCGAAAGTGCGCGCATTAATAATGTAATAATAATAAAAAAAAGAATTTTGTATCCTAAAACTATTATTTTCTATTTTAGAAACAATTTTTGAAATATTTATATACGTAGCAATCGTCTTTTTCTGGTGGAGATTATTTAAAAAATAGCCGAAAACGCATATAACATGTAATTAATTATTTAAAAATTAAAAACTGATTTCTTTTATATTATAATTACGTTTTTCTTTTTACTTTTCTAAAATAATAAAAATACCATGGTTAATCATTTGCTAAACCAAAACATTGAAAAAAGCAGAAAAAATAAGAAAATAAAATAATTTCCCTCATATACGTCTGTGATCACAACTGATTTTTATAGCCTGTGACGCAACGGGTTAAGAAAAAAAATAGGCCAATCAATGAATCCTTATAAGATTTAATTTAATTTAATTTATTGATTCTCAATTATTTACAATACATCAATATTTCATTATTTCAAATTCATTTTTAAAATATAATAGAAACTAGTACCATGTCAAAAAATTAATATTTTGTATGAGACATGGCTTGATTTTATTCATATTAGATTGCAAAATTCAGTTTTTCTTAAATTCGGAAAAAATTCAAAATCTCAACATGTAAGTACAGCAATAAATGAAACTTAACGTAGTCAATGAGTAAAAGTAATTATTAAAAATAATAATACTTTTTTAATCTATTGTTAAAACTTATTTTGTTCGGTGCGTTGGTGACTTCGTGCGGTAGCCCGTTATATAATCGTAGTCCACTGATTGCAGTTGTATTCATTCTTCTATTCGTCCTTGGTGTCTTGAAAGTATATTTATCCTTATTCCTAGTATTGTAGTCATGTTTGTCCATGTTTCTTATAAGGTTACATTCTATGTTGATGTCTTTGCTTTTTATTTTATGTATTATTTTAATTTTTTCCATTTCCAGTAATTCATTTATATCAAATTTATTCGTCAACTTATAAACTTCTTTCGTAGGCGTCATTCGATGGTATCCGAATAATATTTTAATAGATCGAGTTAGTAACTTGCCAACATCGTCCAAAAGTCCCTTTGTGCATAGTCCCCAGGTCGTCATATTATACTTGATTTTTGATAAAATGTATGCATTGTATATGAGATTGGCAATTTTTACATCTATGTGCCCGTGTTGTTTTATAGCGAGTATTAAGCCATAAGTTTTTTGTTTTAGTGATTGTATATGCAGGTCCCATTTAACCCATTTCTTCCCAAGGATAGAAATACGCTAAAACTACAAAGTTTTTTGGTAAATTCCAATCAATTACAATACAATTAAGAAAAAAAAAATTAAAAATTTCAGTAAGTGTTACCAGTGGCTCCCAACGTGATGTTGCGTTGACGCAACGTTGGGAGTTTTTGGGTAAAAAAAAATTTAAGCCGAAATTTAAATTTTAAGCTTCTGTGTTGGAAAAAATTGTTGATTTATATGGCGAATAACAAATTTAGTAAAAGATAAAGATAGATAAAATCCTGAAACACTCACTACAGCGATATAGATGACATTTTGTTGCAACATTTTGGGCGGGTTTTTCGTTTTTTTTTTCCTAGGGGTTGGTCATATCGTATAGATAAGAGGCAAACTATTTTCTGAGAGCCTTACATTATATCGAATTGAAGATAGATCTGCCATATTTTGCTTGGTTACATCTGAAATTTAACTGGCCATTTGTAATATAATGGGGGTCGGCCGTACTTTGCCGTTAGCGTCAGATGGTAATTCATAGTAACTTTGTCCCGGATTCCCCTTGTTTTTGTTATTTTCTATTTCAGATTTGAACAGGCATATTACAATTAAGGTTTTTAAGTCAACAGCCAAAATACATAGAGGGGAACTGCTCAACATGTAGACTGCTAGCCACAATTATCGCTGGGAAGTTTGTCTTACAACCTTTTAGCGATTCCGGATTGTTTCACAATTCCTTGTGACAAAAGTAAATAATAACTTGGCTAGAAATAAATATGTTGTTGCGTCTAGAGCAAAAGAAATATTTACTACAGAAAAGTTTATGACACATTTACTTAGTAGCTCTATTCTTACAAAACTGTCCTTAAATGGAAAAGGTTTCTGATCCCATACTTGTTGACTTCAGACCGTACCGTGGAGTAAAAACTGTATCAATAATTTCATAGACTTTTCAGGGTACATATACATTCACTACAAAGGCTCCCTTTACCCACTGTAGAAATCCTTGTAACATACATATTTGGATATCTCGACACCATCATGAAATATGTATTTGGAAAATTACTTTAGACCAACTGACAAGTATCTAGCTGTCATTGTCCCGCAACTTATTTTATCGTTTTCCTTTCTTCAATGAGACACATGTGACTCATAAAAGAGTACTAGATATGAATACCATGAGTCACATGTGTCTCGTAAAAAGTGAGGTATTTAGGACTCATTTTAAGATATTGCTGATGCGAAACCTGCGTTACATAGCAAGAAAATGCTTTGCTCCTTAGGCGTTTGCCCCAGAGTTACTGTACCGGGAAACTCCCAACGTTGCGTGAACGCATCAACTATGTTTAACACATGCTCCTGCAGCAAGGACCAACCTTTTTCCAAAACCAAGTTAGATTAATTAATTAGCTATTGTTTTTCGTCTAGAAAGTGTGTTTATATATTGATTTTAAGATATTTTAATATTTTTAAAATTATGATAAAAAATGTCCTGAAAAACATGGTATTACTTTCTCTTATATCCTTAAGGACCCAATGGCTGATTTGATATAACAAATATGCAGAAATAGAGCCAAGAAATGTCCATTAAAAATTACATGATTTCTTTTCCATTTCAATTTAAATTTGGTGGTTTTTACAGAGGTCAAACTTCGTGTTGCGTAAACGCAACGCTGGGAAGAACTGGGTTAAGTTCGTCGTCAATAATTAACCCTAAATATTTCGTAGACTGAGTTCGCTTAATAATACATCGATTAATTGTAACGTTAATATTATAGTCATTGCTTTTACTGGAATTCTTGAAAATCATATACATAGTTTTATCCAAATTCATAATCAACCCTCTTTCTGTCGTCCAATCATAATATTTTGTATTTTCCTATGTATTTTCCTTGTAGATTAACTCGTCTCAGATTCGCATTGAATAAAATATATAGCTTAGGTCCAAGTATCGATCCTTGTGGTATTCCTATATTCATAATATCTTCGTCACTTGTCTTCTCATTACATCTCGTCTGAATCACTCTGTTGTATAAGTACGTCTGTATCAACTTATTTGAAAGTCCTCTTAATCCTAATTCTTCTAGAGTCTCAAGCAATACTTCGTGATTTACTGTGTCAAATGCTTTTTTAAGGTCAATGAAAACTGCAGCAACAATCGAGCCTTGGTCCATTGATTCGGTAATTTCGTCCACCATTTTGTGAATTGCTGAGTCTGTACTTCCTTTATTAATAAAGCCATGCTGCTGTTTGTCAAAACCAATCGTGTCCGTAATAAATTTCGTTATTCTGTTATCAATAACCTTTTCATACACCTTGCTTATAGAACTAAGAATAGATATTGGTCTGTAGTTGTTGACTTTGTCTTTTGGTCCTTGTTTAAATAATGGTATTACAATTGCTCTTTTTAGGCAGTCAGGGAAAATTCCAGATGTAAGCATTTTATTAATGTCTCTCGCAAGTACGTCCTTAATTTCGTTCGATATTGTTTGAAGGTCCTTGACCGTTATTCCATCATATCCAGCTGCAGCATTTTTGTTCAGTGAATGTATAATACTAACTACTTCTTCGGGGGTCGTCGGGTTGATGAACATGGTCTTACTATTACGATGGTTAGTTACGATTCGTGTAGTTCTTGTAATATTTTTTGTCAGTTGATTTGCAATATTGGCGAAGTGTTTATTAAGAAAATTTACAGTATCGTCGACTCTGACTCCGTTTGACTTTAGGTTTATCGTTGTTTCTTTATCCGTGGCAGATTTGTCAGTAATGGTTTCTCTTAGGTGTTTCCACAACCTCTTCACATTATTTCCAGCATGCTCAATCCCTGCATTAAAATGCCTCTTTTTAGCTTCTGAGACCAGTAGAATTACGTCTTTCTTTTTTGTTAAGTATTCATTTCTTTTTAACGCGTCATTAGGGTTATCTCGCATTCTTTTATAGGGAATTCGTCGTTTTTTCATTTCCATAATTATTTCGTCTGTAATCCATGAGATGTGTCTTGTTCTAATTGTTTTCAAATTGATATTGTTAACTTTGCTAGTCTGTATAATTTCAATGAGCTTCTCCACGTCTGCGTCCGGGTTCGATTAGATATCTTTTTAGGTCTTCTTTAAATTTCTTTGGATTTAATTTTTTTATTATCATATTAGTCATTTTTGTTTTAGGTTTTTCTGTTATGTTAGCGTTTATGTGTAATATTTTATGATCAGATATATCTGTATCTGTTGTTATAATTTTGTAATTATGCTTGTCGTAGTTACTTATTATTACATGGTCAATGCATGTCTTGGTGTTATCCGTGTCTCTGGTTGATAGATTACGATTTAAAACGTCATATCCATTGGCTTTAATTACGTCATAATATTTATCAGTTAATGAGTTATTGGAGTTTAATAAATTTATATTAGCGTCTCCTACCATCAATATGTTTTCATACTTGTCAAGCTTATCATCAACAAATTCAATAAACGATCTGGTACATTCATTTGGTGCCTTATAGAATATCCCAAGTGTCATTCTAGGTTTAATATTATCGATTTTAATTACTAAAAAATTGTAGTTATTATCTGATTCAATTATGTTAAAATATAGTCCATTTCTTATAAATATACACGTCCCTCCTCCAACTTTGTGATCTCGACAATTGTAAGCAGCTTGATAATTTTTTAAGTGTATCGCTTTGGTCTCATATGTAGAAAGCCATGTTTCAGTCAATGCAATGATGTCAATTTGGTTATTTATTGTCAGTAATTCGATTTCGTCCATTTTGTATCTAACACTACGGATGTTCAAGTAAATCATGTTTAAACTTTTTATAGAGTTGTCAAGTATATCCTTCATATCTCATCATAATTTGTCCGACTGTAAATTTCGTCCAATTTTTTTCTATGTATTGGGCAGTCTATTGACCCCGCTCTGTGATCAACTTGTACTTTGATCCCATGTTCATTCATACGGCAGGGTTGCCGTTTTCAGATTTCTAAGTGTAACATTTATTTCATAAAATTGTAACATTTTTAGGTTGAGTGTAACAAATTTGAAGATATTGGTGTTCATGAACAAATTAACCAATAAATTTGTACAGCTCCGAAATGAATTATTATTCGCACAAATAATGGAGAGTTATAAATTAAAACAAAAGATTTGGAAATACCTGACTTTTTCCGAAAATGTTATTCAATCTCTTCCACAATTTCCCTATATTAAGGTGAATCCATGGATTTTACGAAAAATTCACGTAATAGTTGTACCCAGTATTTGTAAGGTATTATACAGGGATTTGGAGCGACACTTTTTTTCGCTCCGACCGATTTGAAACCGCTCCGCTCCAGCGCTCCGCTCCGACTAAATTTTTTTCGTTCCGCTCCGCTCCGCTCCATTACAAACATACAACAAAACTTCATTGTTCTTAGTAAATATTTATAATTTTCCGCGAATTCATCAATTCAACTTATATCTTCTTACGTATTATAGAGTATGGCTTAAAAGGTGCGTTTTATTCGATCAAGTACAGAACAGGATAGCACCAATTTCGTACAAATTTGAACATAAAATTGAGTTGTTCTAGATAGTGTGTCCGGAAACTAAACTATCGCATTAGCGCACCGAAATATGATTATTAATGTCATTTCCAGCAAAATAGGCGTACCGGGAATATCCCGAATTCTTAACTCCTTAGCTACCAAAAGCATTTAAAGATTTTACAAAAATGCTACCACTAAAACCTCCGTCGGAAAAAAATTTTATATGAAGTAAGATCACAAAATTATGTCTTCGAAGCTTTTTTACACAGCTTAAACTGCTTATCTGATTTTTATTAGGAAAAATTGTTGACCACGACCGAAAGAAAATATGTGGGTAATATGAGTATTAAATTTTTGAAAAATCTTTAAATGTCTGTGGTAGCTGAAGAGCTAATAATTCGGGCTTTTTTTATACTCCTTTTTGCTGGAAATATCACCAGGAATCATATTTGGGTGCCTTTATGCGATAGTTTTCGGACATCCCGTATAGAACGAGATCTGTAAAATTGTTATGGAAGCTGTCCTGTACTCCATTCAATAAAATGCACCTAATAACTAATTTAAATTAAAACGGGCGTTTCATTCAGCGAGTACAGGACAGGACTTTTCTATCATGGAATTTCACAATAATCCAAAATTTCGGAAGTCTCTCAACGAATTCTTTGCCTTTAAATCGTCCAAATTCATCACATAGTGCCATAAAATGAAAAATTTCGTCGAAAAAAATAAATTTTTTATCTCGGAATTTTCTCGATTTTTTACTTCGGAGCGGAGCGGAGTGGAGCGACTTTCAAAGCAAAAATCGCTCCGCTCCAGCCTGCCGAAAACCGCTCCACGCTCCGCTCTTTCGCTCCGAAATTTTAGGTCGCTCCGCTCCGCTCCAAATCCCTGGTATTATAAAACAAATTTAAAAGGTAATGTGGATAGCCAGCACTTCAGGGCATAATGAAACTTTAAATAAGGAAATAGGAATTTCGCAATTATTTTTTTTTTAACGAACCCACGATTTGAGAACAGATGTAATACAGATGTTTAGAAATCTCGCAATTATTATTGACACTGCTCTGCACAGAAGCTTAGTTTTCAAATGATTGAACGGGCATCCCAGTTCTTTATGCTATCTCAAAATGAGATGCTCCTTCTAGTGCCTCAGACAATGCTTGAGTTTTCAAAGTGAGTGCGGAGGCTCAGGAACCGTAAGTAAAGATGTCGAACGTTGTCTTACAAGTTAGCCATCTGCTCTTTCCTGTTCATCAAAATACTCGTACCATCAAATCACTCGCAAGTCAATTTGAATTTTCTCGTTCCCTCTCAAATGTTCTTTTGATTTAAAATGAAACTTTGTGCCTATGAAGCTTGGATTCCAAATTTTTCCGAATGGCAAGAAAAAGCATTGGCTTTCGCAAATGTTTCGCTTGAATCTGCGTGAAGGTGGAATTCATTTCTTTTTTTGAACTGACTCAAAGGCTTGGCGCAATTTAGCTGGTACAATTGAATGATGAACACTGATCCTGAATCAATGAAGGACCAGCAAAAACGGGCACATAATCCAGGGGTATCAAAATCAAAACCTGACCTAGGCCAAACGGGCGAAATTTGGTGGATCGATCAACACATTCACTATTTTCGAATCAGAACAAGTCACCCAGAAATAAACTTGGGAGCCAAAATTATTCGGTGGACAATAATTAAGCTCGAACAAAAAGGTTCAGTACCTAAAAAATGTGAACGCGAGTTATAATATAATCCAAATTGTGGAAAAACCAAATACTGCTTTCTTAAACAAATCTCGAGAGAGAACGATTTCACGATGGGCTTTATATTTTTACTGCACAAAAGTACTTTGAGCAACCGCTAGCTTCCTAGAACAGAGAGTAGGATTTTTAAATACATTATGTAATATAAGTTTGCATAAGCTATCGAATTCTTGGCGAGTTATAATACATTTCTTAGATTTTAGTTCAACACCTCAAAATTTCAATTTTACAAACATTTACATTTTCTATTTTCTACGATCTGGCCGCGGGCCTCACAAAGCTGCGATGTGGGCCCCAAGTTTGTCATGCCTTACTGAATCGATGGGTGCATAAATCACAAAAAATAGAAAATATGTTTTTCAAAATACTTCTTCATGTCACTTATAGTATAAAAACATAATTCAGTTCTCCACTCTTGCCCGATTGTAACATAATTGGTCGGGGTGTAACATTGTAACAAGAAATTGGAAATTGTAACAAAATGTTACAATTGTAACACAAGTGGCAACGCTGTCATACGGATGCAATTGATGCATTTGAAGTTTTCTGTTCTTGCACAAGTCCTAGATGCGTGATTTTCTGCGTGATGGTGCACACTTCGAGCATTTGTCTTCATTGGTTGTGCATTTGTCCGACTTGTGGTGGTAACGTTGACACCTATAACAGCGCAAAACGCTGTAATCGTCTCTAACTGTATACATGTCCCAATCCAGACAAACTTCTTTGTTAATAATCTTCTTCTAAGTTTTACCAGTCACTTGAAGTACATATAGAAACTTATTGCTTCTGGTTAACGACCTTGTATACAAAAGTTTAAAGTCATCTTTTTCGTCGAATATATGATTAAGGTTTAATAACTCGTCCTTTAGTTGTTGCTCGTCGTATTTTTTACGTACTCCATTTAGGACAACTTTCGGTAATATAGGTTTCGGTACAGTTATATCATATTCCGCGCTCAATTTTTCTTTTGCTTGTTTAAAGAAAGCCTCACATCCAGTTTTTTCAGTAGTATGCACGACAATTCCTCCCTTTCCTATCTGCTTAACTCCAGCAATTCCAGATCTGGCTTCGACAATGTTGATTTTAGTTTTAACCTCCTTTTTCGTTTCTTCAGATGTCTTTTCTACTCTCGGTTTGATAATAATTGCATTCTTAGCTTTTGTTTCTTCTTGTCCGGCTTTAGCAACTTCGGAGTATTTTAAGTTCATATTCATTTTATTTTCCGGTTTATTTTTTTGTTCCAATTCGCTGGTAATGATTTTGGCTGCTTCCTTAATCGCCTTACTCGCTTCCAAAATTTCCACATAATGAGATGAATGCAGAGAGCTTTGAAAGGGGCGACGATTTTTGATTTGAGTGTTTTGTTAGCAAATATAGCAAAGTTTCCGACCCTGAAAGATGAACTCAAGGGGGGAGAGGGGTCAAACCTCAAATTTTGGTGTTTTTCGGCCATATCTCGGAAATCGTCTACAAAAAAAAAAAAAAATGAGACCATAAAAAATTTCCTGGAAAATTTATCTTAAATGCATATGTCGAATTCCTAACATTTATCCAAAAAATGAATTACTAAAATTTAGTTTCTGTCTTCTTTTCATACCTACGCAATATCTTCAAAATGTGTACTGACTTATTTTTTTTTCCTGTGATGTAAGTAATCACAAACTTACATAATTTTTCTTAGAAATGAGGAATATTCTACTATAAATCCATAAATATCGACCTAAGTCCAACATTTTTTTCAAAGCACGTAAGTGTTATGGACTATAAACAATCATTTAAATTAGGTTGGTTTTATTTCCAAATTTTATCATTTTACTTTTACTAATACATATTTCCAAAATTACATAACAAACATTCCAGAATATTCCCATATTTCCATGTTATCATAGCTAAAAAATTTGCATGTCTTTTCTTCTCTTGTGTCCCATGATCAATTTGAATATCAATAAACTTAGTGGAAATGGAGTAGCAAAAGAAACATAAGACATTATGATAAGTGTTTTCTATAGCGGCCAACGACCTATTTGACGATGGGGTTCAGTCAATCAAATTCATATAAATACTTGGCCTTGGCCTGAAAAGTTTATCAGTCACAGCTCGATTGTCTTAGAAACCACAAACACCAAAATGGTAGGATTTTCTTCTACAAGTTTACATAAATAGGGGTGAACAATAACATTTTTAAATTTACAGAAATTCTTCATCGCCTTGTTCGCTCTCATCGCCGCTGCTTCAGCTGGCCATATTGCCACCAACTATGCTCCAGAAGCTGAAGTTCTTTCCGTTCATGAATCTCACGCTCCTTTGGTAACCACCCTCCATCATCATGGTGTTGCTGCTGCTGGTTCAGCTCTTGCCTACAGCGCTTCAGCTGCTTCCACCTATAACACTGCTTTCCATGCTCCAGCCGCTGCCTCATTCTACTCTGCTCCAGCTTATGGATTCGGACACGGATACGGTTATGGACATGGTTTCAACTATGGACACGGAAACGGTTATGGACACTATTGATATGGATCAAAGAATTGTGATAAATAAAAGATAAGCTGAAAAAGAAGATTTGGCGTTGTTTTGTTTGCTATCCACACGATGTGTAATTCGGTATTTCATAAACATAATTGAATCCCCAAATTTTTCCAACCACATAACCGTAGTGAGTTTGAATACACACAGAAATATTCACTCCATTGCTATACCCAAATATTTTCAGAAATATGAGAGTCTCAATCGAAAAATCAAAAGATTTAAGCCAGAAGCCTACAGCACTGTATAGTCTAAGAAAAATGGCATATTTGGTCGGCAAAAATCCTACATCGGAAATTTTTTTGGATTATGGTTGGGATGGTCCCCAGATTATGGCATTGAAAGGCCCAACTGATTGGGGGTGCGCAACATTAACCAAAAGAGGGAAAGGGGTATTTTTTCGTTTTTTTCCCGATTATTTCAAAAACGGTAGGAGATAAAGAAAAATAGTCTGAGGACGAAAAAAATTACATAAAATTCTCTTTGCAATTATATATAACACATTAGAGTTTAATTGAATATTCCGGCGTTTGACTAGAAAATAAATTAGAATATTTTCATTTGAGAACTTTTTAAAAGCTCCATACCTTCTGAAAGAATGCTAGTTCAACCGTAAAACTTTGTATAATTATTCACAATAAGTTCAAGATCATATTAAGGTACACTTTAAGTCGCTCCGGTCAATGACCCCTTTAACCCCCCATTTGAATTTGTCAGAAAGGCAAGTCCATAACTACCCCCCCAAATTGGAGCAGAGTGCTAAATTTTGGTTGGCTGGTGTCAACGCCAGGATCAATGCATTGTTGTTGTATAGTTTCGTTGGTCAAACCAGTAAAACAATTGTTGAGGAGAAAATTGTTACAACATTTCATATATTTATTAAACTAAAATTTAAAAACTACAAAATTTTTAGAGCAGAGAATACACAGTCCGGGTAAACGTTTTTGAAATAAGGAAGAACAAAATATAAAACCGATAGTGATTGGGGAAAATTGAAATGTAATAGAACAAACGAATTTCAGCAAATTACTCCATTTGAATACAAAGATTTAAGTACATAAATACGTACATAATGAATGCCTAAACAACAAAAATGCAAGACGAATACTCTGCATGGTTAAAAAAAAGCTTTACCCACCAAACATTCAGACTTGAAAAAATTATGTTCTTTTTTTGGACTCGTTTAAAACAATACGACAAACCACAAACCAAATGTGTCTCTCTCGAACAAAATAAAATTAATTGGATAGTTTCTGGTCAATCTTTTAATGAAACTGATTTAGGACCGGTTACTCATACATTTTATCCAATAAGTAAGCTTAAAGCAATCTATAGCCAATGCTACTATGTAGTACGCTTTAGGCTTAAATTATGGATAAATATGTATGAGTAACCAACACTTAGACTAAGGTGACCAGACTCCCAAAAGCCCAATGCTGTACACATACTTGCAGAATTCGGTTTTCAAGTATGTAAATCCGGATGGATACATTTCACGAATTGCCATCTATTGGCTCACCGCTGGACTCGCACCTCGCCTTATCCTTTTCCGCAACAGCACTACGTCGCAAACCTGTTGATGAATACTGAATAGTGCGACAGACAGAACGAGGTCGAGAGGAGAGAGCAAAGGGTGAACCACCAAATTAAAGTAGACCAAAAAAACAGCCAGAGGTCTAAATCTTATCTAAACCTGGTTGCAATATTTTTGGGGGAGAGTACCTATACATTTCTCCATGGTTACATTAGTGATGCCATGCCTTTCCCCTGGGCTTTTAACGCCGTTTTTTAAGGGTTCTAAGGAAATTTGCGAAAAAAAAACATGCTGAGTGGTTTTCTTTAGAATGCATTTTCCTATAGAGGTTGATAAAGGAATCGGATGGAGTACAATGGCTGAATTTTCCATCTTAAAATCACATCTTTTGACGGCTGTAGCCTCTGAACCTGGGCAGCTAGAGCGTTGAAATTTTCACCAAATATGGGCAGTGGGGTGCCCTTCAAGTTTGCCAAATTTCAAAATTTCGCCAAATTTGCAAGTTATGGACGATTTTGATTAGAAAACACAGAAGTGCGATTTGGGCAGCTGAATCTTCGGAATGCGGATAGGTGGACCGTAAACTTTGAAGAAGATATAAGCGCCAAATAGATCTACAAGAGTCCAATTTTCCGTGAGATCGAGAAGGGTTTCCGATTCATTGAAAATGAACGATTGTCAAACGTGAAAGTACGATTGAACACTACACCTTAAAAGAAGATATCGCTGATCACATGCCTCATCGAGGAACTTATGTATTGAATTAAGTTTTATTGTGTGGCATGGGGAATTCTGTACATTTCTCACTGCTGTACGACAGGTCAAAATGCTGTACGTCTGGTCAGCTTAACTTAGACGATTATTACTTCGTCTTTATAATAAAATTTGTTTTTAGAAATATGATAATAATCGGCCTTGCTTTCCTCTATAAAAAAATATGATTCACTAAAGGTACACTATAAAGGTAAAAAAAGAGTATTTAGGTAGGTGTGAGAACACAAAGCAAATATCAGAATATTATGTAAATAAGGTGATATATTTTGCTATTCATACTCGTATATATTTTTATTAGGGAGGCATTTAACAGCTGTTGAAAATATATTTCTCACCCCATAAACACATCGCCACAGACGACAAAGATTATATTTCTTAAAAAAAAAGTTAAATCTGGTTCTGTTAAGTGCCTCTTTAGTTTGTAACCAAATCCCATTTAGATAGATCCGTTTCAAAACATACAACAATGGAATCAGAATATGATTTGTTTTTGTATTGCTACAAAAGAAACAGCAAATGATGTAACTATGTAATTATTAGTTTAATTTATTTATTTATGTATTAAAAAGAAAAATCAAAATATTTCGTATTAAAGAAGGAATTTCAGGTGAAATCCATATAAATATAAGAAAGCATTTCGATGGTCGTGTAATTAGATTTGTATACTGGAACTGCCAACTGGTAACCGCTGCTCACAGTTGCATTTAATTTGATACAGTGTCAGTCATCGACAGTAGATCCAGTCGGAAATGTATACAGTGATATCTCTCAAGGCCAGTCTTTTTGACTGGTTGTGTTAGGTGGAACAAGAATTTATTTTATTTAAGACATTTGTTTTTTTTTTATATGTGTGTGTCATTAGCTAAAAAATACAAATACCTGTAACCCTTGAAAATCACACAAAACATTATAGACGGGAATACTCTTAAAGGAATAGCTTCCTCAAACGGAGAATACTCATTTGCATGACAGACAACCAAAAAGTTATTTTATTTATTTCTGTTGTAAAAAACTGTGCAGTGAAGTCTCCACTGCACACTTTTTTTTGTATTGTTTTTGCTATACGCCGATATTATGTAATACCTCTAAGGAGCCTCAGGTGGCAAAGTTTGCATATAAATGATCAGGGTCGGTCCGTCCGTGTGCCTGAAAGTTAGCACGATAACTCCCAAAATAATGAAGCCAGCGGTTTGAAATTTTGGTCAGATGTTAGTTTTATTAAATCCTTGGAAGGTATTGAAATGGGCCAAATCGGACCAAGAGTTTCCCTACCTCCCATACAAATTACCCCTCCTTGATATTTCAACTCGTCCATAACATTTGACAGAATATCGCTAGCGACCTGAAATTTGGATCAATGCCTATTTGTGACATATGCTTGTAGTTGATGGAAAGTGGAATATGTCTGACTACCCCTACCCCTACCCTTACCTCCCTTTCAAAGCTATATTCAGCCATATCTTTTGATCAAATGCCGCGAAAATTTTCAACTTTGTGTTAAATGGTAGCTGTAGGATGTTCCTTACAAAATGCTGAATGTGTGTTAGATCCGTCCCGCCCCCTACATAACCCCAAAAAATTAAATTGAATATTTTAAGTTTTGCGTGCCTTCTAGGTCTGTACATGGGTATAAGGTATACCCTCATCCGCACGATTAGAACTTGGTCTCGTTTTTTTTTGCCGTATGTGAATTGAAAACCTTAATGACCTGTTTGTACAGTTAAATAAGTAATAATTACTTATTTAACTGCACAAACAGGTCATTAAGGTTTTCAATTCAGATAGCAGATAGCAGAACAAGCCATGAAGCCATAGAGATGAAAATGAGCCTCGTATCTGCAGATGGTTTTATCTTCAAAATCGATATTTTCTTGTTGTTTTTCCATGAACCAATTGATGAAATTTCTTCGCTGTGCACGGTCTGCAGAGCAGACTTCAGTTCTTGAGTGAATTGCACTTTGTACGCAGGAAAATGCAAATCTTTTGTCAAAATTCGCGGCTACAAACGATTTGCATTTTCCTGCGTACAAAGTGCAATTCACTCAAGAAAGAACTGAAGTCTGCAGACCGTGAACAGCGAAGAGATTTCATCAATTGGTTCATGGAAAAACAACAAGCAAATGTCGATTTTTAAGACAAACCCATCTGCAGATACGAGGCTCATTTTCATCTCTGGATTCATTAACAGGCAAAATCGCCGCATTTGGGTCCCAGAAAATCCAGGAGTGATTTATCGAAAACAAATGGATCCACTGGGTTTGACTGTTTGGTTTGGGTTTTGGGCTAGAGCCATCATCGGTGCATATTTCTTCGAAAATGACTTAAGTCAATCAAATGGTGTTCGTTATCGTAACCAACTTTTTTTATCGAAGCTTGAAGATATTGTGTATGCAGTTTCAACAAGACGGTGCCACATGCCATACTGCACGAGAAAAAGTTCAATTACTGCATCAGTGATTTCACGGTCGTGTTCTCTCGACTTTTAGTTACTATAAGATTGGCCGCCTAGATCTGACGCCTCTGGACTTTTTTTTTTATGTCACAGGTTCAATTCAGGTGAATAAGCCCACTTCATGTGAATAAGGCACTTGAAGCCCTGAAATACCATTTGATACCATCTTCATTTAAAAATAAATAACAGGCGCGACAATCCAGCATGGGACTAAGGCCGCAGGATGTGTTAGTGACATCCTATTTCCAAGATCTTATCTGCTTTTTGTTGAGGTAATGAGATCAGCATCACGCTCAGCAGTGTTATTTATCCCCATAAATGGGTACTCGTTTAACATCTGAGTGAGATCATAGTCCGTCACAAGCTCGTGAGTTCGAAAAACACCATGGAACACGGTGAGATTCGAACTCATGAGCCTGTGCACCGAAGGTGCGCGCACTAACCGCTAGACCAGCCAGACTACCATCTTCATTTAGACTTCCGATTAACGAGTCTACGGCCGGGTTTCTGATAGCTCTTGTTCAGTACCTGTCGGCTGATTAGTCTTATCGCGTAGAGAAGACACACACCATATTTAGAAAGCTTCTCCATTGTGTTGAATGGAATTTTTGTTTATTTTGCATAGCTACGCCATATTTTGCTTGTTTAAGCCATCATCTTAGATTGAGAAAATCATTGCGCACTTTCATCCAACAGCGTAAATAAGCAAAAGATAACATAACTATGCAAAATTAACAAAAAATCAATTCAATATAATGGAGAAGCTCTTTGAATATTGTGTGTGTCTTCTCTGGGCGATAAGACTAACCATTCTATAAGATCTACGAGAGAATGGGCCTACGACTTGCAGGGTAATCGAAGCACGAATATACCTATTTTGATTCTGCAAACTTCGAAAGTTGAAAAAAAGACTCAAATTTAAGTCGCTTCGAAGCGACCGGAATTTGAGTATCCCTGCATTGGTTTCCAACCGAAGCTCAAAAGCTTTCTTCTCGCATAGTTTATTGGTATTAGTTTTTGTCGACTTAACCCTAGTTTACTGTTTGGGGTGCAAATGCACCCCAGCGCATGTTTAACTGAATATAACTTCGAAATTATTCAAGTTTTCATCATAAATTTTTCAATAGCTTCACCAAATTTAGTTTTGTTTTAGTTTTTAATGTTTGTACAATTGTAGCTACATAAATTTATTTTTTACGATTTTTTTGTAGAAGTAAGGCATTGGTTCTGTCGTGGGGTGCATTTGCACCCCAGATAATTTATTTGAGTTCAGAACTATTTATTTTGATTTTAAATTGATATTTATTTTAAAATAAGGATAATAATATCTAAACTTTCATCTGAGATTATTATCCCAGATGAAAGTTTAAAAATGTTAATAATATTACGAAATATTGTTTCTTCGGAATGACCTTGGAGACATCAAATGTGGCTGTATTTCAGACCCCGTTTCAATTTGAAACCGTTTCATATTTCTATAAATTTCATAAATAAACAACAGAAGCTTAGTCAAATGATCAGAGATACTAATTGGAGAAGAGTTTGCTAACTAAGATTTCGAAAAAGAGCTGCATTTCGGAATTTGTGAACAAAACTTAACTGAGCCCATTAGTCTTGGCCTGCTATTCTTATCTACATATTTGAAGCGATTTCACTTTTATAACTGAAGTAATAAGTTCTGCTGAAATCGTCAAATGATGAGGAACCCGAAGTGATGCATAACACCCGCGAAATCAGTGAATGGAATGCATACTAAACGGAAATTTCATGAACATCACTCTTGTTTGAGATTATCATGTCATTTATAGTATGAATATCAGTGCCTGCCGTCTAACCAAACTCAACATGTATGCCTCCCGTATTTCTGAATTCGCACTCACTATCTCACTTTTGTTTTCCCTATTCAACTAACATAAAACACGATCAAAATGAATCAAATTTGGAAGTCAGTTAATGCTGAAATATGGGCATACATACTTTGGGGTGCATTTGCACCCCATAACATGAAACTAGTAAGAAAATGGTTGCGGTAAACTAGGGTTAAAGCTGCTCCAGTCCTTGTGCGACGGTGGAATGGTCAATGGTAAGACACTCTGGAATATCACGAGCAATCATGTCTGTTAATTTATTTTGATTACCATGTGTCGTACGCTAAAAAAATAGTAACGGCGGAAAGAATCGTTAAAACTCATATTTCCTAAGCGGATATGAAAAAAAAACAGTTCTAAGGCAGCACATACACGGAATCCAACAAAACTCCATATAAAAAAAGATAGCTGGGCAAGTTGTCTTTTTTATATGGAATTGGACAGAACGAAGAACCAAAAAATTGGATTCGGACGTTTCGTGTATAGCCGCCCTAAGGCCGCATGTACACGGAATCCAATGAAACTCCATATTAAAAAAATACCGGCGTACAGAGGGCTGCGCCCGCAATACGAGGGTTTTTTAGATTTTGGATACATACATAATGAATAATTTTGCACATATATTTTATAGGTAATAAATAAGAATTATGCACAATGTTAATGAAATGCTTCTCGTAAATCTATTTTTGGATTGGTCTAAATAAACACGTTCCACTCTTTAGACCAATCCAAAAATAGATTTACTATGTATCATGGCTCCACATATTAACTGGATTTATTATATTGGTAACGCCGTTACCATGACTCCAAACTGGAAAAAAGCGACTGATGCTTGAAATAGAGTAGCCGCGTCAGCAGAGGCATCGGCAGAGGCATCGGCATCAGCAGAAAAATTTCAATTTAGAACACACGCATTTGCCTTTGATGACCCACAATGACAGCAGCGGCAGAAGCAGAATTCTGCTTCTGCCGATGCCTCTGCCGCTGCTGTCATTGTGGGTCATCAAAGGCAAATGCGTGTGTTCTAAATTGAAATTTTTCTGCTGATGCCGATGCCTCTGCCGATGCCTCTGCTGACGCGGCTATTCTATTTCAAGCATGATATGAAATGTACCCATCGAGTTCTTTAAATAAAAATAAATAACAGGCGCGACAATCCAGCATTGGACTAAGGCCGCAGGATGTGTTAGTGACATCCTATTGCCAAGATCTTATCTGCTTTTTGTTGAGGTAATGAGATCAGCATCACGCTCAGCAGTGTTATTTATCCCCATAAATGGGTACTCGTTTAACATCTGAGTGAGATCATAGTCCGTCACAAGCTCGTGAGTTCGAAAAACACCATGATCCACGGTGAGATTGAGATTCCAACTCATAACCCTGTGCACCGAAGGTGCGTGCACTAACCGCTAGACCAGCCAGACTACTATCGAGTTCTTTGATTTGATAAAAACTAAAAAACTCGACTTTTTCAAATCTCCGGGACACCCTGTTTGCTTCGTCCTAGCAACGTCTAAGTATTTCGTGCTAAAGACTGTTACGATTCTACACATTCCTACGAAATTTCATGACGATCTGTTAAGCCGTTCGCGAGTTATTTAGTGAACAGACGGACAGACGGACGGACAAAATCGATTACATGAGGGTTTTTTGAAAAATCTAAAAAACCCTAAAAATTACACCTGGGCAAATTTGTATTTTTTTAATATGGAGTTTGAAAGAACCAACGAATCCAAAAAATGCATTCGAAAGCTCAGTGTAGCCGCTCTAATAAGCGTCATCAATACTGGATTTCTCCCCATAAACAGGGTGTCCCATTCATGGTGGAGAATATTTTAATGGTAGGTAGTATGGTTCATTTGGGGAAAATTAATGTGCAACGGGACCCCCCTATTTTTAACCGTTACAATGTAATGGCATTTTTTGTCAAAATGCCCGACTTTCTGAACTAAATCAAAATTTGCCGCACCAACAAACGTTTCATCCAAGATATGACTTCATTTTCTGAAACAACATAAAATTTCCAATAAAACGACACCTCGTCCGTTACGAAGTTGCTTGTATCATCCGAGATACACCTGTTCAAACTTTAAAAAAATTTGAAAATTTTATACGATTTTATCATTTGAATTTTTGATGAAAAACCAATTTTAAGATTTTCGTCATAGTTTGAACGGGTGTATCTCGGAAGATACGAGCAACTTCGTAACGGGCGAGGTGTCGTTTTATTGGAAATTTTATGTAGTTTCAGAAAATAAAGTCATATCTTGGATGAAACGTTTGGTGGTGCGGCAAATTTTGATTTAGTTCAGAAAGTCGGGCATTTTGACAAAAAATGCTATTACATTGTAACGGTTAAAAATTGAGGGGTCCCGTTGTACATTTATTCCCCAAATGAACCATACTACCTACCATTAAAATATTCTCCACCATGAATGGGACACCCTGTATAGCATTATGATAACTTTAGGCTTCATGCTTATTTTACAGTTTTCACGATCAAAAACAAAGAAACCTTCTCTAAAATGAGCTTTGAACTCTTCGATTCAGTCACATTTATCACTATAAAAGAACTTAAAAATTAATTAACAGGAATTAATGTAATTTAAGAACACTTAACTAAGTGGCAAATAACTACTAACGAAAAACAGTGTGAATACAGCGTTGCCAGGCATTTGAAAATTTGA
Organism: Microchrysa polita; assembly: GCA_949715475.1. NCBI lineage: Eukaryota > Metazoa > Arthropoda > Insecta > Diptera > Stratiomyidae > Microchrysa > Microchrysa polita. The sequence continues at coordinate 130,359,025 of OX454416.1, forward strand.
AATGCGAAAAAACCGCACAATACAGGGTGTCCGGAAACTGCCGCATAAAGGCACCGGATTATGATTCCTCAGTTGATTTCTAGCAAAAAAGTTGTACGGAACATACCCCCTTAGCTTAACCCTTTAGCTGCCACAGGCATTTAAAGATTTTTGAAAAAATCATTTTCCTGCACGATTTAAAGCCTAATATCTCCAAAGCTAGACTAGCTAGAATAGTGAAATAAAATGATTATTACAGCCAACAAATTTGCCTATAAAGTAAAACTAACCACACAAAAATCGGATAGGAGATTTGGTTTTTACAGAGCTTCAAAGTCAAATTTTCGTGATTTGACCCAAAAACAATCTTTTTTTCCATCTCAATTTTCTCTTCTCCCAAGGTGAGGTGCTTGTACGATTATTTTAGAAATTGGCGCATAGTCTTACGATTATATCTTTCTTACATCATTTTATTCTAGCTCCATTATTTCTAACAGTTCTAGTACCTTAAGTGCAGAAAACCAGGGTTAATTTTAGCTCGATTTCGACCTACTTTGAGTAGATTTTACGAATATTGCAGATCCTTATGGGCAGTGTGAATTGAATTGTATTGAATTCGAGCTAAAATTAACACTAGTTTTCTACACTTAGCGTATAAAAACTGTTAGAAGTAATGGAGATAGAATAAAATGATGTAAGAAAGATATGATTCTAAGACTATGCGCCAATTTTTAAAAGATTCGTACAAGCACCTCACCTTGGCAGAAGTTGGAAAAAATTGAGATAGAAAAAAAGATTGTTTTTGGGTCAAATCACGCAAATTTGACTTTGAAGCTCTGTAAAAACCAAACCTCATATCCGATTTCAGTGTGGTTAGTTTTATTTTATAGGTAAATTTGTTGGCTCTAATAATCATTTTATTTCACTTTTCTAGCTGGTATAGCTTTGGAGATATTGAGCTTTAAGTCGTGCAGGAAAATGATTTTTTCAAAAATCTTTAAATGCCTGTGGCAGCTAAAGGGTTAAGCTAAGGGGGTATGTTCCGTACAACTTTTTTGCTGAAAATCACATGAGGAATCACTATCCGGTGCGTTTATGCGGCAGTTTCCGGACACCCTGTATAATCCACAACCTAAAACTCCTAACTACAGATTTGCTCATTCTTCCAAAAGCTATCTAAGCCACTGCGCGCATTTGCCTATTCCACTATCCAGTTATTGGAAGTAATTCTGCTCCCAAATGGAATCCAATAGTGTGTGAGAGAAATTTAAACAAATCATTTCCACATAAAAATTAATTTTTTACTTTTCCCGTAAAAAAAACAGGTAAAACACCGCAAAAAAGAATTATTGGCTCCAGTACAATGGAATAGAAAAACTAAGTCGTTCAATCCTGCCATGATTTGTCGGTATCCCTAACAAAATTGGAACCGATGGTATGTTATGTATTCATATTTTATGATGGTACATAAATATTCAAATCAATTAGCAGTGAAGAATAAATGCATAATGAATAACTCCATAAATCGATTATTATTATCAGTTGCACTAAAGTTAACAAAAACAAAACCAACTTTGCGCTTCGCACAAAATCTAAACACTTATTAAGATTCATGGTGAATTGAATAAATCATCAAATATTGACAATCCTACCTAATAGCGATTAGCATTATTATCTGATATATGACACATCTTGCTTCCGATTAAAAACAATAATTTCAGAGCTATATAGACATCAAGTTAAGTGGCGAATGGACCAGACAGCATCTATCAAACGGTTTTCGAAGGAAACTCAAAAGACATTGGAGCTTCAGCGATGCAACGGAAGATCTACGATGCGATCAATTTCTATTTTTATTCCAGAAGTTTTCCCGCATAAACAAACAAAAATATGATATTGTTTTCATTATTAAAACATTGCACCAAATCAAATTCACATAAATTAGCAATAAATCGCCGGACAACAAAAGATTTCAATAACTTGAACTTGAAAATTTCGACAAATAAAAAAAAATGCCTGTCATCAAAAATGATGATATAATATGCTGCACAGAATTGATCGAAATTTAAATTTACTGTCTCGAAATTCACAAAAGTTCAATCTTCCCTGAACGGACAAGACAACTAAAAGAAAAATAGAAATGGCAAGCTTGTCTGACTTACGTAAATATTTCTTCGCATTTTTGTAAAGAATTTTTATTTTATAGATCGCCTAGTTGGTGTTATTATGTAAGCGGATGTTCTGGCAAGCATAGCTTCTACGTAAGATCTCAGAAGATATCTCATTTTTATTAGACCAATTTAGATTTGGGTGGCTCAATCTCCCACGAATACATAAAATTTAGCACCCAAACAAAAAAAGTTAGACTATTATACTACGACAAAAAAATACTACAATGTATCCGTAGAAGATTCGAGAGAACGCAGATATATCGCGTCATACAGTTTTGGTGAATGTCAAAGCATCGAAAGCATCTGATTTGAATATCAAAATAATAGGAATCTTTAAATATCGACATTCAAACAAAAATGAAAATTAATAAAATGTTCAGAATAGGCAATCTATTGCCTTAATGAGTGATTCAAGACACTCTCCTTGAGTTCGGCAGCTAGCTACCCGCAGCTATTGTGAAGATTATAGTAGTATGATATAGCTAACGGTGGGGGTGCGATTACCAGAAGTGGTATATATAGTTAGATCTAATGCAGAGTTTTCATCAGACACATTTTGAGTGCTTAGAAAATCTTAACAAAACAAAAATGGTGAGTGCGAAAATTGTGAAAAGATATCCTTAAAGTGTTTGTGCTAATTTGTGTGTATTGTTTGTTTTTATTCTTCAGAAATTCTTCGTCGTCTTGTTTGCTTTCATCGCCGCTGCTTCAGCTGGTCTTATCACTCCATACGCCTGGGATGCTCCAATCCTTTCCGTTCATGAATCTCATTCCCCATTATTAACCACTGTCCATCATACTGGCGCCTATGTTGCTCCAGCTTTCGGTTACCACGCTCCACTCGCTTACCACTCTGCCGCTATTGCTCCAGCTTTTGGTTATGGATACGGATACGGATTGAACGCCTGGAGAAAGTAAAAATGTAACTTATAAGTGATACTAGCTTTAATAAATTATAAACGAAAAACAACCTTGCGTTTTGTATTTGCAATTAGAGAGTGAAGAATTTGTGAGTAAAGGATCGGAAAAATGTGAGATGTTGCTGATGTGTACTAGTGTTCTTTTTCAAAACAAAATACAGCATTCGTTAGCTAATTGCATACCAAACACGGAACGAACATCATTCTAGTCAAGAATAAGGCTAGAATTTTCAAAAAAGCTCCTCAATTGTAGGTACTGTTAGTAAGGGTTGCTCCCAGTTATGAACAAAAAACTTCCAAAATGTTTTCTCCAAAGAATTTCAAGTTCTCACCCTTTTAACCCTTATCAGTTTCAACATAGGCATATAGGTTGGTTCAAAAAGTTTGGATAATTTATTCAGGACTTATCTCATGGACAATTGTCCCAGTTTTATAGATTGAAGGATGTCAGTCACCAAACAAATACAGAAATCGCTTCCAATTCACAGCAAGACAAGCTGCAACGTAGCCAGGATTTTCTTTCCGGAAGGTTCGGTCGATAATAGAAAATGTTAATGACCAGGCAGGGAAAGGTTATGCGAAAAAGCGGTTTTGTAGCCGCTCACAGAAGGAGAGTACACACGAAGCCACGGGTGTAATGGTTTATGTTCGTAGAGACGGCTCATGTGATGATCGTTCAACGATCGCTGTTCAGCAATCAATACTGAGCCATTTTTACATATTTTTTGAATGTGGCTACATTTCTGGTATCCACTATCATTTATAGGAACATGTGTACCTATAGAAAATATCCGCATAAGTGCTCAGAACAGGTTGTCTAACCACGATCGTTGAGCGATCGTCAATTGAGTCGTCTCTACGAACACAGACCTTAAGCCTGAAAATCTGGTATAGACAAAAAATCTCTGACTTTACGTATAGCTGAGCCGCATAACGCAAATATCAGTTGAAACTGAAAACTGGAGCTGCTTATGTCGTCAGTCCGATTTGACAGTGGAAATATATCTTTGTAAGATTTTAGAGTGTTGCTAGCAAACATGAAGTGCGTTTTTTTGGTTATCCCGTGTAGGCTTGGGTAACGAAATTTTATATAAAAAAATTACATTTGGCTCAGCTGGAATTTTTTTTATATGGAGTTCTGAATTTCTCAAAACCAGAATTTGAAATTAATTTCACTTATTAAAGTATCAGTCAGGAATAAAAAAAACAGTCACATTTATGACGCGAATTCTGTCCAAGATGTATTTTGTTTTAATGTGAAAACTTTTGTGAAATTACAATGTGCCCTAAAATTGGATTAGTTGAAAACGAGAGTTACAAAAAGAAAGCGTCAGTCATTTCATTAAATGTAAATTTCGACAGCATCATTTGAAGGAATAATACCTAAATAAAATATTATGTTTCCCGAGCGACACTTAAAATGCTGGAAATAGATTGAATGCAGCAACAACAGCCGCCCAATGCATTTTCAATTGCTTACGTCTTGCTGACAGCAAATGGCTGTTTTTGCCATTATGGCGTCACCCATTTAAAATGAATTGGACTGCATTATCGTTGTTGCTGGTGTTGCTACGCAGCATATCTAATCAAAAGCTGTAGATAGTCTTCCGTCTTAAAACTATATTGTTGGAAATAATTCTTCTGGAACGTTCTGAAACACCTCAGTCAGTAGAATACAGAAAGATCTAATCTTTGGGTGAATGTGAATTGGTATCCGGACAGCGCAGAGTCGAGCGATGCTATAGAAATTATGTGTTATACTCTTGATTTTAAATGACAGCAATTGTTCATTTTAAAAGAATCTTCAGTAACCTGACACTTGACATACTTTTAGTAGAATCCGGAGAAGTCCTACCGATCAGCGTTTGCGTAACATACGCAACTGTTTTGTTTCGTAACCTGACCCATTATGGTTCATATTATGTATAAACCAAACCACGAAAAATTATAAAAAAAAGTTTATGAATTTCTAACTGTTCGAACAATCGAATATTGATGATTGTTAAATGCATCGGCTAAGCCAACAGCCAATGTAGTCGAGGGGGAGGAGTGAAGGCTAGCACCCGATAGGTCGAGAGTTCGAATCCCACCAAAGTCAATCTTTTTTTTTCTCTGAATAAATTATTACTTATCCATCTAATTTAAACTGAATATCTATGTATAATGTAACTAAGTAACAAAGCAATTGGAAACTGGATATTATGCATTATGTACAGTTGTATGTACATTTGGATGTTGTATTACAGTTGTAACAAGTTCAGTCTATTATAAAATCTCGAGCCGAACGGAGACTATCCAACCAATAAATTTATGTATCTTTTTTTTGAAATTGATTTTTAAATTGTAGTAAAGTGAAGTGTCCATCGTTTTATCGTTCACTAACCCTGAACTGTGTTCTTTACCAACTCTCTTTTTAGGATGAAAGAGAATTCGGACTTTTTAGCCGGAAAAGCCGATTACAATAACTTCTCAATATTTCACAATGTGACGCAATGATATTGTTCTGTTTTCACACCACAAACAAATTTTAGACAGGTAGACAATTCGACCAACATCCTTGAAACAATGGTAAATTCTCACCAAAGCTTTACTCTAACCAAGTGTCGAATTAATTAATAAGAATCTGTGTGACATTAAGATAAAGACGTCTTGTACGATACGCCTTTCACTATTATTATAGTTGTTTTTTTTTGTTTCAACAAAATTTAAAAAAAATTAACAGTGGTTTCCACAGGCTTATCTGACTATTTGAACGTCTTTTTTTCAGGAAACTCTACTTCAAATCCGCATTCATTATGTGACTGGTTTTTGTGGTAACGTAGTGTGTATAGGTATTACGTAGATCCGTGAATTTGATAGTGCTAAAGGTGTTAATTTCAAACAATGGCTATTAAATTAGTATCAGATTAGAATCCATATTGATTTCATTGTGAACTTTATATTAATTTGTGTTATTCAAATTTCTTAAGTGAAAAAATGTTTGGTATAGTTTACATCAAAACCTACGGAAATTAAATACATAAAGGTCGAAATTTTACAAATTAGTATTGCGTCTGTTAATCTTCTTTCATTACGTCTTCTATTACAAATTCTTTTTTAAAGGATACACTAACTGTTAATTTTAAAAGAGATACTTCATAGATTATACAGCGCCACTGGCAGGTCGTTGCGGCATAAATGTTCTACTAATTTTTAAAGATAACTGATATGGAAAGTCACTCTGAGACACAAAGGTCTGCTGAAAATCCTTTCTTATAATAAAAATCAACACGGAGCAATTAGATGGAGGCTATCGCGACGTTTGCCTTTCAGCTTTCCGCGAATCGTTACCCGATGTTCTAGACTTTGATCTTGACCTGAAAATTAGTAGGAGTTTTTTACTGAGTGAAATGACTGACTAGAAACGGTTTTCAGTTACGATTTCACCAGAGTAATTGGTCAATCGAAGCGGCTAAGTCATATTGTTCAAGCAACCTTAAGGTACGTTGTCCTCGACGCGGCCGCACGACAGCGTCTCGCTCATTCCATATAAAAACTCGTTTCTCTCTCATTTTAAAAATGAGTTTTTATATGAAATGAGCGAGTCGCTGTCGCTAGAGCCGATGCAGTAGTGTCGAGCACAACATACCTTTAGGGTGGCCGGATCAGGCATACTAAAAATTGAGTGAAATGGAAAATGTTTTTTGCCCTTAACATTTTTTTTTGTGGGTGGGTGGGCAAAAGTTCTTGGGACAAATGTGGGCGAATGAGTAAGAACAAATTAACATTGCATAAATTGTTAGAATATATTGTTAGAAAAGGAGTTATAAATCTTTATATTTTTTACGAGCCCACAATTGATACGAGGTGCTGCAATTAGAAAGCTAATATGTTTAGTGAAAGCTAGCCAAATTTTACTTCCAAGAAGCAGGGATAATTTGCTCAGTAATGTCCTAATTAAATGCTTCTTTCAAAAGATGAGTTATTGATGAATTATACGCAATACAAAATTTAACTCATTTTCACCAGAAATAAGGATTATAATTGGGTCTGGTTGCATTATTCCTAACTCTTTCTAAAGTGAAGGGATGCTGTTCCAATTTGATTTCCGTAAGATGAGGTATACAAATTTTGTTTAGCGTATTGAATCACAGGAGCGCATGTAAATTAAATAAATGACCCTGAAAAAATCATATGAAACACTCAACACATAAAAGCATTTAAAAAACACTCCAGTGAGAAATTTCATGACCTTTTCATTACTAATTTTGTTGGGCAGTTTTCGCCCCATCTTTTCGCGAATTTCTTCAGTTGGTTGCAATTGCATTGATTCATTTAACATTGACAGACCATTTTTCAATCAAGGTGGTTTTGGGTTTTAGCAAGCAGCCACAGTGCCAGAGGCGAATAGCCTTCCCTTTGTTTGTTCTTATTCTTCTTCTTTATGGAACGATAGCCCGACGTAGGGCCTTGGCCGAATGCATTGAAGACCTCCAATTGTCGCGGTCACGAGACCTTGTCCTCTAGTTCCGAAAGCCTAGTATCTGGTGGGCGTCCTCACATACAGAATGCTCCCATCTCTGTCGTTCACGAACGGCCCCGAAGATTCTTCGGAGAACCTTTCGCTTGAATGTGTCCGAAATGTGTTCAGAGTTTTGGGTTAGGGTCCATGCTTCGCAGCCATAGCATAGCACAGGTCGCATAATGGTTTGAAACAGCAGTTCAGCTGGAATCTCGTCAGCGCCCGGGGCTTTATCATGTTTTAGTGCTTGCATGGCGAGATCAACTTTTTCTATTGTTGGGGGTCGAACGGGAGGGCCTGTTTCAGCTATCAGGTCCACAACTTCCTGTGTGGGGTTGTTCGGTTGAACATTGAGGAGCTCTTCAAAATGTGAGGCCCCACGTTTATCAACGGTATCGGTGTCGCTAATGATATTGCCATCCGTAGCCTTACAGAGGCTGGTCCTGGGTTGGTATCCACTTTTAATTGTAATAATTAGCTTGTCCGCTTGTCTACTGTTCCTACTAGCTAGTCTTTGGTTTATTAGCGTCAACTGCTCGTCAACATGCTTACGTTTCTTACGCCTAATTAACCTATTCGAAAATCGTCAAAGCTCCTCATATTTGTGTTTTTTTTTTTGGCTCTAGTTGTGCGTTCGGTCCATTGGCGATATTCTTCGTCTTTCGCATCTACCGAATTTTGACATTCCTCGTCAAACCAAGCATTTCGGGCTCGCCGGGCTTTGTAACCCACAAACTCCACGGCGACCCCTTTGATGGTGTGTTTGAGTGTATCCCAGATCTCAAGGGCGCCTTCGTTACTGATGTTATTTAACAAGGGCGTCAGTTTCTCCTCAAGGGCAGTCGTATAAGCAACCACCGTGGCATCATCCGACAATTTGTCAACCGCAAACATTTTTCCCGTACGAATCTCGAATGATGCACCGAAGAAATTCTGCACCTATAAGTCGGCTTCACCATGTAGTAGTCAGAATCAATATTTGCTCCACGATAGGATCGATTATTATCCATGATGCTCGATGTCCATATCTTACGACGACGAGGACGTGGTCAATTTGGTTGACAATATGTTGATCTGGAGATCTCCAGGTCTGCCTGTGAATGCGACGATGCGGAAAACACATAGAGCTAATGACCATTTTTCTGCTGGTCGCGAAGTCTATTAGTCGTTGCAATAGCAATTTGCTGCAATTTCCTAGGCGGTGATAGAACTCGTCCTTAACCGCGTCTTCACTGACTTCAGTGGGGGCATGCGCGTTTATGAGCCAGAGATTGATGAACCGGGTTTTAATGCGAATCGCATACAGCCGCTCGTTTGTGGGTTGGAAGTCGATAACATGCGGCTTAAGTTGATTGTTTACAATAAACCAGTGGCGGAACAACTTCACTCGGGGCCCTCCCGCCAACTTTTTGATTGGGCCTTCTACACTGAGAAAAAAGCAGAGTAAAATCAATCGAAAGCACTCTTAAAGGTCGATCCACACTTTTCAGTCATCAGGCACAGTTATTTTCCATTTAAGTCGACAGATTGTCAGTTAATTGATTGACTTACTATTTGGTCAATTTGTATGGGAAATTACTGAGACTTTCTTCTTTTTCCCTGCCTCGTTCTTTATACCGCTCCATGGCTTCGCGTTGCTCGGCTTCCGGTGCACTTCGCCCGTTTTGGCGGTAATATCGCAGTATGATATGACTGTGACTGATGACTAAAAAGTGTGAATCGACCTTTACTAACTTTTTTGAAACATGATTTTGACGTTACAGTGTTTCTACTAAAATTAAGAACGTCGTACTTAAAATAGTTTTGCTAAGAACTCCTTTCACTATTTGCATTGTTATTTTGAGAATAGCGTTCTTGTTTTAACGTTTATTAAATTAATGATTTCGTCAATCGTGTTTTTTTTTTTATTATTTTAAAATAAAAACACTCACGCGGCGCAGTATTGACCTCTATACAGGGTGTCCGGAAACTGCCACATAAACGCACCGGATTGTGATTCCTCATGTGATTTCCAGCAAAAAAGGTGTATGGAAAATACCCCCTCAGCTTAACCCTTTAGCTGCCACAGGCAATTAAAGATTTTGGAAAAAATCATTTTCTTGCACGACTTAAAGCCTAATATCTACAAAGCTAGACCAGCTAGAATAGTGAAATAAAATGATTATTACAGCCAACAAATTTTCCTATAAAATAAAACTAACCGCACTAAAATCAAATAAAAGGTTTGGTTTTTACAGAGCCTTAAAATAAAAGTTGCGTGATTTGACCCAAAAACAATCTTTCCAGCTAGCTACAAACTATCTTAATACTTTCTTGTTTGTTTCTGAAGGAAAATGCTTGATGATGATTCAAATGGGCTTAAAGGACAATATAAAAGGACTTAAAATGCTTAAATCATGTTACAAGAACCCGTATAGCTGTTTTAAAGTAAAATATATAAGGAATATCAAAGAATGCTATAAAACTTCTTAATGACTTTATTAAAGAAACATATAAGAAACATAACATAGTTTAGTAAGATTTAAGAAATTCATAAAAGGAACAAAAGATAGAATAAACTATTATTACTTTTTTTTCGCCTGAAGTAACGTTTTTCAGGAAAGACATTCAATCACTTATAGGAGACTAACGAGAAAATATTCTGGTAAAGAACTATGTACAAATTTTTCACTTAACCGGGGTTCGAACTCGCTGCATCATGAAAATCCAGTTAGACAATTGTCTTCTTAAACTGTTCTTAATTACAATCATAAAGCAGTTATTAAGAGAGTGATGCACGCTTATGTGTATGGGGCATTCGAACACAGAATACTTGTCAATAGGTGTGGAGCAGAGGTAAGGACAGAGGACTACGGAACGAGAGGTCGTAAGTTCGAATCCCGGTATGTGAAAAAAAAATATTTCTTTATCTGAATAATTTCTCACTATTCTCATATAATTACTGATGAATGTCTTTCCAGAAAAACACCATATCAAGCCAAATAAAGGAAAAAAGGGGGAAAAAGTAATAATATTTTATCTTTTGTTACTTCTTATGAATTTCTTAAATCTTACTTATAAATGCCTTATATGTTTCTTATATCTTTCTTTAATAAAGTCACTAAGAATTCTTATAGCATTCTTATATATTTCTTGTACGTATTTCTTTAAACCTTATACGGCTACGGCTTCTTATAACATGCTTTAAGAAAGCATAAAGAACCGTTTAAGTAAAAAATAGGTGCCCCTTTGACCTTTTATCATTCTTTAAGCATTCTTAAAACATGTTTAAAGAACAAGCATTTTTCCTCTAGAAACAAATAAGAAAGTATTAAGAGAGTTTGTGGCTAGCTGGGTAGCTTTGGAGATATTAGGCTTTAAGTCGTGCGAGAAAATGATTTTTTGAAAAATCTTTAAATGTCTGTGGCAGCTAAAGGGTTAAGCTGAGGTGGTATGTTCGTAGAACTTTTTTGCTGGAAATCAACTGAGGAATCATAATCCGGTGCGTTTATGCGGCAGTTTCCGGACACCCTGTAGATGTTGGTAAGCATATAGTAAATTAACTGCGCCTACAATGGGATTCGATCCCCTATCTACCCTAATGCTCCACACACACAGTCAATCCGAATCCATTTTTTTCGTAATGTCAAAATCGAAGAAAATGTATGAATTTGACACAACGAAGAATCCAAAAAATGGATTTACTCTATTCCTTGTTTCAGCTTTAAATTTAAGTGTGCTCTAATTTAAATCTTTCAATTTTAAGAACATTTGTATGGACCTATTACTGGTCTAAGTGCGCTGGTCTCAATTCCGGCGGCCCCATTACCTAAGAACATTTGTACATAATATTAAATTCAATACAGAATTTTGGCAAGACTCTTTTCAAACCAAATGTGGCATACCGCAAGCAAAATAAAATATTTTAGTCTTCAACGACATATACAGGCCATACTAACTAGTTTGAACTAAGTTTAGTACCACTCTCCAACTATTTTGCTCGTGTTTAACAGTTCATGACAAAGTGGATTGGAATTTAGTCCGAATGCTAAGAAAAGTATCACCAAAGCAAAAATGTTTTAAGATAGTTTATTTGCAGAGCAACCTAAAGAATCTTTTTGCGCATCGTGCTTCGCAAAGACAAGGGGGGATCGGATTACAAACCGCGGATACAATAGCGCAGCCATGCAAAGCAAAATTTTACAAGCAAATTTGAGGATCCGGAGTGTCTAATCAACTTTCAAAGATTTTAGGACAATATTAAATTTGTTTCTCTAAGGAACCTGATGAGAGAGGAACAATAAATTTAGCATTTGTTTTGACTTCGAAAAGTGTATATCCCTTCTTGTCTGCCAAAAATATATATGTACTTCGAATTATTGTTTTTTCGCAGATGTTTTATGGTTCGACAAACTCTTCATGTGGGTTTGGGCCCCTAAATCTCGTGGCCCCCCCCCACGCGGGCCCTGCGGGCCCTTATGCGCCGCCCATGCAATAAACGCCACTCCAAACTCCTGTGGTCCGAAGGTTTTCCACTTGTGAAAATTGTGTACGAATTTCGGTCGTCAATCTCGCTACTAAGCCATTTTGTTTCCTGGAGTGCAACTATGATCAGCTTATATTTTTCGCCTTGATCCAAGAGGGCCCTTAAGGCCCCTGGCCTATTCAGCGAGCATACATTCCAGGTCCCAAAAGAGTAATTAGTTGATCGTGTGCGAAGTCGTCGTTGGGTTGTATCCGTCCAATCCGAGGCTTTTATTCTTGGCGTAAATTTTTTTCCAGGGATGAATTGTCGGCCCATCGCATAACCATGATAGTATTCGTAAAACGCAAGAGGTCCATCATGGAGAGGACTCGGAGATGCTGCTTCGCTGATTGACTATTCGGTTTTTGTCACCCCATTACGTTTAGTAGCATGATACGCTGAAGTTGTTAATATAGCACTCAGACGCAGCGATTACTCGGATAATGCGGGAAAGTACCGCCCTGTAGGGGAACATAGGAATTGGCCGGAGCCGTTCACACTATGAAACTCCTCCTGCATAGCTTATGGTCCGCAGTTATGCCACAACTGAAAAGAATGTATGCATGGGCGTAGCCAGGGGGGGCAGGGGGGGGGCGACCGCCCCTCCCTGGCCGGTGAATCTTTTTTTTATTGAATTGAATATTAATAATACTGAAAGAAAAAAAAATATTTCAGGGATAATTTTTTTCAGATTCACTTTTTCGCATTTTCGTTTGCAGTTTCCATGTTCCGAAAACCACACAAACATTTCCATATCAATTTATTACAAGCCGTTCTTCTTCCTTACATAGTCATCTACATAGATACATATGGACATACCTAATTCTATTCTATTTCGTCCAGATTTACAGCAATCCTGAGCGCTATGGATACAGTAGACTCGGGTAAACGTGTACTTCGCCAAACGTGAAGGTGAACAATTTTATGTGAGCTACTACTCTGAAACGTGAACAAGTCTTGAAAGCCCTAAAACATGAACATTAAGGGAAGAATTCATAGTCCTCACTTAAGGAATACGGATTCCCTTAAGGAATAATTATAAAGAAATGCTTATTGGGACAAAACGTCACTTTTAAATGCATTACCTCATTCAATAAAATAATTTAATTCGGAAGCCTAATTAAAGTAACTGACAAATAAAATATAAAGAAGTATCTAGTAGCTGCAAAATTTAAATTTATTTTTCAAATACGAGCGACTATGAGCTGTAAAATTTATAAGGATTCCCTTATAGGTCAATCAATTTATGATTTTAGGTCGCAAAAAATAGCTCGGCTCTGTTTTTTTTTGGTTACTGTTAGGGTAGATACCCATACCAGAAGTGTACCACCAAGTTTGCAACTTCGAAAACCTATCCTAACTTCGTGACCCTCAAAAAACCCAAAAATTTTCGAAGGTTTTTCATATTTTGGTTTGTGATCTCCAAAAGTTGTCTGCTTGATTCTCAAAGCTAATAAAACCTTCTTTAATTTGAGTCCAGCTTTGTAGGTGCAAAGGATCTCAAAATACTCGTACAGCACTTTAAACATTGTTTTTTTTTTTGTAAAAAAGTTCGAAATGCTGTATCTTGGGATCCTTTGTACCTACAAAGCTGGCGTTGCACTCAAACTAAAGAAAATTTTGATAGCTTTAAAAGTGCAGTAGACGACTTTCTTGTGCCTTACAGGCCTTCTACATCTGCAACTTCGTTGCCAACCTAGGTTGCAGGTACCTAACTACACACTTGCAACATTCCGGCAACCACGGCATTCACGTTCTTGCAACCTGGTACTGCAACCTGCACCATGCCTACAAATGACTTATTTTCCGGTTTTTTTTTTGCGTGTTACCAACTTATAGGTTGGCAACCAAGTTGCAGGTGTATAAGGGCTGTAAACCACTTGTGGAAAATAGAGAATCGACTGCACTTACGTCCCATAACGTATACGGTTTCTCGCAATGCCTGATAATTTGACCACAGTTTTTCAGTCGAACTCTATGTATTCAGAGAACTAGCGTGAAATTTTGTCGGTCTGTTTGCAATGACCAGTAATTTAGGTACGCTCTCCAAGTACTGCTCCCTTTCAACAGCTTTGGTTTTTACAATTTGGTTTGCAAAATTTTGGACAAGAACTTGACTGTGGAATGCTCTTGATACCGCCATCCGCGGCAACGATATTGTCTAAACAGATGAATTAATATTTATGGGGGAGTTAAATTCCCTTGCAGACTAAAGGTACGTTGTCCTCGACGCGGCCGCACGACAGCGACTCGCTCATTCCATATGAAAACTCGTTTTTAAAATGAGAGAGAAACGAGTTCTTATGGAATGAGCGAGTCGCTGTCGTGCGGCCTCGTCGAGGACAACGTACGTAAGCTGGACTCAAATTTAGCACTTTGGTCTTGTTTAATTTTTTCTTTAAGTCGACTGCATTTGACTCCTTTTCGAGATCCAGAGCTATAACGATCAGATCGTTGATTTTGTGCGAGAGTACTTAATTGTCAAAACTTCATCATGCAAGCTCCACGGCGTCCCGGCAACTTAAGTCGAATGAGCGAAAAACTACCATCAGAATGGAATCCTGCCCAACTTCGGTTTAAACTTTACTGTGGGATTCCGTTCTGGGGAGGGTTAGCTAGTACTCCCGATGTTATTGTAGTGTAGAGAAGCAGCTGAGTTGAGCAGCTAAAGAGGGCTCTCAGTGGAATAACTGAGCGCTTGGGCTCCTATTTGGAAAAGGAAAAACAGCTTAAGAGCTCCATTGGGCTCCTATTTTAAGGAAGTGGAAAAGCATGTACCCCTAAATGTCTCCAGCCGACTGTCGGATAATGTTTTTTTCTTTGGATGCTGTGGATGTGAGATAAGAGGCTTCTCGGTATGTTTCAGCAGGAGATGCGATCCTGTAGATCCAAGCAAAGCCAGATTTCAAAACGGACATTGATGTCGCAAGTGGAATATGCTGCCCAAAAGCCAAAAATAGCACTGAATATAAACAAGTTACGTTTTAAAAAGCAGAAACGGAGGCCAGTTGAATGTAATCAGAATAACCAGTAAAAGTCTAAACACTTTCAGGGGCAATTTTTCTTTAAACGGTCTTGAAAATCATTCTCGACTGTCCTTTCCTAAAATTAAAAAAAAAAAACAATCATGAATGGGTACTCGTTTAACATCTTGAGTGAGTTCATAGTTCGTCACAAGGGGAGTGAGTTCGAAAAACAAAATAACTCAATTCGTTCACGGTGAGTCTCGAACCCGTGTGCAAAGAAGGTGCGGCCACTAACCATTACACCAGCTAAAATACTCTAAATTTTGCCTAACAATATTTTCGCGACCAACGATTTCAAATCCTAAGAAAATCTGGATATTGAAAAAATTTCGGGCTTGCCCCCCCTCACCGAAATCTTGGCTACACCCATGGATGTATGTAGTAATCGGCCGGAGCATTTCAACCTTTAGCCTCCCCCTTACGGGATAACCATAGTTATGCATATATTTCAATATTAATAATAAAATAATTGAAGAATTCTTTTAGATAAAACACATGTACCATAATATCTTTAAAAAATTCAACCATTAGATAAGTGTTTTTTTTTTTAAGTTAACCGCCTTATTGTACCTCTATTGATGGGTTTCTACTATTACTACTCTTCTATCTCGCTTAACATAGATTATTGCGATTTTCACTTCGCATAATATCGTTTAGTAGCCCTTTATTAAGGACAGCCAGTTGGAACTATTTAAAGAATTTGAATATGTTTTTTTTAATCAATTCAGAACGATGCTTATTATTATTATTATTTATTATCAGTTTTCAAATGGATGTAGTCATAACGTTTATGTTAAATTAAAAAGGATAATATATTCACTAATGGTGACGAACAAACTATTCAATTAGTATCTATAATCTATCTATATCTATCGTAGATAAAGAAATGCGTATGAAGATCTTGTTTTTTATTATAATATTAAAAAGGTTACATGAAGTAAAAAAGAGTACATATTCAACCCTTTCATGCCCAAATTGTGGATTTTAAGCGGAGAATTTTTCTAATAACATGTCGCTCAGTAAGCATCTTTTATGACATTTTCTTGCACAAAAAAAAAAATTAAGTGCTATAGTTAACAAATTCGAGCATGATGCCATATGGCATCATTGGGACTGAAAGGGCACTTAGCAAGTGAAATCCGAAGGGATTTTTTTGCAGAATGGTTGGTGACGACCGCCAGATTATGGGGAAAAAAAGTCCCAACCGTTTGGGGGTCCGCAACCATAAAAAAAAAGAGAGGAAATGGGGGTAATTTTTTATTTTTTATTTTTTTTTGCGATTATGTATTTCAAAAACGACAAAAGGTGTAGAAAAATTGTCTGAGAACAAAAAAAATTATATATATAACACATTAGAGTTCTATTAAATAATTCGGCGCTAGACTAAAAAATAAATTAAAACTTTTTCATTCTATACCTTTTTTAAAGGTCATTATCACAAAACTGGATATCAACTTCACGTGGAAAACTTTCAGTAATATGGAAGCATGCATAGATGCGGAGTCTGAATAGTTTTCTTTATACGGTATACGATAAACAAAATTTTCAGATATTTCTGAAGAAATATTTCTTCGGTCACCTGTAGCATAACCTTTTGAACAACGGATGAGAAGGGACTCGGAATATCACATAATCCGAGTCATTGAGAATAATCGTGTGTTTTGTGTGTAAACGAGGCACCTTCTCTTAGGCAGGCATTCTCTGTTGTAACTTCCCATTTTCGCAAGGATCCCAAAAGCAGTGTGCATAGACGAACTGCGGTCTAAAAAGCCAAAGTGGTAACCGAATTTTACTAGTTAGGGTTTAAACGCGTACATCCTAGTTTTGGATAGAGTACTAGATGAATTTTTGTGTAGCTTCAATATCTTCGCAATTTTCTATGCAAAGTAAATTCTCGTTCTCATAGTTTTATTTACAAATTAGAAATATTGAATAAATGTGTTTTTTTGGATTTCCCGGTTTAAAATAACAAAATATATTCATATAAATACATACTATACTAGTACACATTATGTATTCAAAAAACATTGGTTAAAAAATAAAATAAAAGGAAATAAATATTTACCATATTTTAAAATCAGTAAGAATTTATTAGTTTAATTTTTACTCAAAAAGAAAAACCAGTCCGCTAACTTCATCGACTTGAATTCTAAAATATACGCACATAGTGTGTTTACTTCACACTTACCTTACAATATGCAAATTGGTCGCTTGCTGAGAGTTTTATTTATGCTAATTAATACAACAGTTAAACAATTCAGCAACATAATCTCATACTCAGCCATAGAAATAGCAGAAAAAAACATTTAGATTTTTCATGTATCTGAGATTACTTTTTGTTTAACTTATCTTCCCAGCAAAAGATGTCGCCCAATTTGCCCAAAAGTTTGGATCAGTGTTTCGACTTTACTTGTTTTTTTTTTTGTAGAAATTGTATAATCAACCACTCTACCAACATATTTTTGAAAAAATTCAACATTTACTAAATACTAAACTAGCATTACTGCACATATGTGCCTTGCTATGTTTTTCTATCACATGCAAAAATTTTATTAGTCGCGCCAGCCATCTGAGTATAGTTAGCAGATCATAAAACTTTCCAATTGATTTCTTCGCGGCTCGCATTTTTTATAACTTTTGATCTAAAATATCTGGAAAGTAGTTTCATCAAATGAGATTTTTGCAATTTTGGCTTTAACATCCCATGAAATGTGTATTTTTATTACTCATTGAATTAAATTGTTAGCAATACATTTAATGTGTAGAAAATATATTGCACGAAAGAATTAAGCTATCATTTTTATCCACTCTTTCGACAATGAACAAACACTGAAGTTTTAATTATTTAGAGGTAATGTTTACAATTGAATGTAACATCATTAAGACAAAAACCACGTATGGAGGTTTCCTTTATATTTATTAATTCGCCAGTCCAAAGCCAACAGCTCTCCGATACAGCAGTATTTTTTAAAAGTTACTATGAAAAGAACGGCAGTAAATGTTATTCTCATAATCTGCATTAAATTTGGAATATCAGATTCAAATGTCGGTACATTTGTTCATATCTAGAATACGCAACACTCTATTCATGTTCATTGAATTTCAGCTTCACCACACAGTGCAATTATCAAATTTCACACTTAGCTTCTCGGACGACGTGGTTGGTAATGGTACTATTGCTAAGTCACATACTACAATTAGTATTGATATTAGGCTGTTGAAACAGATTAAAGATTGGAGTGTTCGTTTCATAGTTCAGCAAAGGACAGGCGGTCGACGGACTTTTTTTCTAAATAAGACACTTTCCTTCTGTCGTTTGCCGCGATCATACAAAACAAACCCTATTTATAAAACAGCATTTGACCTATTTCGAAAAACTTCCAATTTACCTCTATCATGTCCCGTTCCGGCCGGACACTATTATTTCCGGAATATTGGTTTTCAACTTGCCGACTTTCCGTACGTGCAGGCGTTTATCATTCCGAAGGATTCCACGTGGCACTTGACGATTTTGTATTTGGAACATTTACCAAACAAAAACACTCGTATACTTGGAAATTTTGACACTTATGGTACAGCCTAGGAGTTTGATTATTATAGAAATTGTTTAATAATGTATAAGAATATTTGTTTTAGTTCCGGAAATAGAGTTTGAAAAGTTTCGTTATATTGCAATTATATTTTTGATAAGTTATCTAGGTTGCTCCACAGCACAGCCGGTGAATGTCGGAGTACGCCAGGGCAGTGTATTGAGTCGTTGCTCTTCAACATCATCATGTAGTAGCACATATTAACACGTATCTCCGACAACGGCCTAGAAATATATCTGCTTTTTGCCGATGATATAGTCCTCAGTAGCCCAAACATCGTTACCTTGCAAGCTGCACTTACAAAATGGTGTGACATTCTGCAGGAGCATGGATTGAGGGTAAGTATAACAAAGTCTGAGTTCTTATGCTGCCCATTCTCAGACCCAGATGCACCAGATATGTACGTCAAAGGAGAGCAGCTTGAGTCTTGTACCAAGTTCAAGTACCTTGGCTCGATGGTGAACAACGGAGCTACATGCAATCATCAAACATCGCACAAAGGTTGGGTGGATGACGTGGCGAGAAAATTCTGGAGTTTTCTGCGACCATGTATGAAGGTTACGCGAAAGAAATGACAAACTGAAATGAAAATGTTACGCTTGTCATTTAGTGTAACCAAAAGGGACCACATCAAGAGTATAGCTACATCCGAGGCAGCTTGTCCATAGACCAACCAATCAACGAAAAGCTCGAACACCAACAAATGGATTGGCATTGCCATGTTCAAAGGCGTCCGCCTGAGAACCCCGCAAAGAAAGCGATATCAATGGAAGTTCCACTTGAAGGACCCAAGGCCAGAGGCAGATTGAAGATCACCTGGATGTGTCAAATGAAAAAGCAACCACAACCCATTGGTGTCGGCGATGACACGATCCAAGATAGAGCTGCCTGTAGAAATATGCTGAGATATTACCGCCAAAACGGGCGATATGCCTACACCGCAGGTCGAGCAAGGCGAAACCATGGAACGGTATAAAGAACGAGGCAAGGAAGAAGAAGACCTAGGTTGCTTTTCTTGACTAAGACCTTTTACCTTTTGGCAACAGCCAGAAATGAGAAGAAGGGGAATTGACAAAAAGAAATATATTACATAAATTTTAAATAAAATGAATCAAATCAATAATAAATTAAGCGATATCGCCACAATTTTTATAATTTTTTTTTTACGATTTTAACCGTTTTCGCAACGAAATTTTAATGGTATGCTTTGGATTCGCGCTCAGCACCCGAAAAACATAAGGAACCAAAAAAATGTCTCCATCATCTTTTGCAATCTCATGTACTAGGAGGTGCTCACCTCCTTATTACACCAATAAAGATCTGCCAAAATGCTATTTAATATTTCATAATTAACAACACTTATCACTGGGTAGGTAGGCTTGAACAGGTTCCAGAGCAGTGTTTCCACTCATGTCACAATTGTAACAACTTCGCTTTTTCTACAATTACAATAATTTTGTTACAATCATCTTCTTCTTCCTTGCCTCGTTTTTTATACCGCTCCATGGTTTCGCGTTGCTCGATCTGCGGTGTAGGCACATCGCTCATTTTGGCGGTAATATCTCAGCATATTTCTACAGGCAGCTCTATCTTGGATCGTGTCATCGCCGAGACCAATGCGTTTTGCTGCTTTTTCATTTAACACATCCAGGTGTGCTTCGGTCTGCGTCTGGCCTTCGGTCCATCAATTTTGTTACCATCATAAAGAGATGGAACTATATTTTAAGGTTTTTCTTTTGCAAATTTAACATAAAGAAAATGTTATAAAAATAATTGGTGAAGGATTTGCTCAAAGCATGTTTTACAATAAAAATTATCACCGAGTGTGCCCATTGAAGAAAGGCTGCTTTTTGTCCATTTTTGATTTAAAATCCAGGCATCTGACACAAGCTGGCTACAAAATGGTCCCAATCCCGATAGTCACAGCAATCCTTACATTCGTCATTTTGAAGAAAAAATTTTACACAAAAAGCCACTCATACTGGCAAATATTTGAACGAAAATAAATAAAAAATTTTTCTAATGACCCATTAAAAAAATTTAAGACGAATTTTCGTTCGAAAATTGTTTAGAGTGACAAGGCACAGAGCCTTTGAATTGAACTGCTCATCGTAGAAACTACCTGTTGGGGATATCGTTCCGTTGCAACAGCGGCCTAAGCTAACTATTGCCAGCATGTCGTCTGCAAAATACAAAGGGAATCTCAAAGAATCTCGTTTTAGGGCGCTATTACACAGTCATATATTGGTAATATATATTATAATAGATATTATCATATCCTTAACCCTTCAGTGGGCGCGCGGGCTACAATTGTAGCCCACACTTTTTTAAATGGCGATCATTTTCAGGATATAAACCGAATTCATTCGAACTGTTCAGTAGCTGTTAAAATGTTGCTTCTTAATCGAATAAGAATATTTTTGATAATTATTGAGCCTAGAAACTAATATTTTTTTGCGATCAAAGTCCCCTGGGCTACAAGTGTAGCCCATGCGCCCAATCATGATACTTTTTTGGTACTTATAGATATCCATTAAAATAAAATTATTATTATAAAACATTGTAGAAAATAGGAACAGTAAAATGTTTGACATAAAAAAAAGGGTTTCAAGATAAATGTACAAAAATTAGATTACTATTTTAACGAAAAACCTGGAGTTGAAGTCAAAGTCATTTCTTACAGCGTGGCTATGTTACCTGTTACTAACATTACTTAGTTTCTGGGTGAAATTGTTATCAGTTCTAGCGTAAATATTGCGAGAACACTTAATATGAATATTGTGAGTAAAATTCAATCAGTTTGACTCATATATATTTAGCTTTCTAGCAAGAAACTGTACTCCCAGTTTAAAAAATTGTGAATATTGGGTACCCAAAAATGGGCTAAGTTTGGAATTCCACAAACTGGGCATTTTTAACTGCATTCCCTCGCTCAGTGTTCCATTTCGAAGATTTTTTGTTGATTTCTGAGAATATAAACTTTTTTGGGGTTTTAATTTTGAAAAGTAACTATTTTGTTCACCTAAGTAAGTTAATGTCAAAAAAGACTAAAAATAGGACTAATCTGCATTTTGCCCTCTTTAATATATATATATTTTAATAAAAAATTAAAGATTTTATATTTTTTAATCTGTACAGCAATCAAGAGACCTCAGACCGAGCAAGAAAAAATAAATAAAATTGAAGAATATTTTTTATATAATTTTAAATTTGGGCTACAATTGTAGCCCGCGCGCCTAACCACGTGACAAATGGGTGCGCGCCTAACGAAGGGTTAAGCCTACTCGATTTCGTTTAGTGCACGTCTAAAATTGTATCCTGAATGAATCGAGTAGGCTTAGGCATATTACATACATATTATAATATAAATATGACTGTGTAATGGAGGCCTTACAATAAATGAAATTTGCTCAACTTACCTTACGCTTTCGCTGTTATCGGCCAAATTATAGCTCATCGAAGCAACGCAACCCCTGGCCATCTTTCGAAGTCTCGCACCACCGCATCTGTAATAGACAAGAGAGATTATTGCACAGCATAACAAAAAATAAGACACTATGAAATAATATTTAATTCAATAAGTAAGTAAACAAATGACCATCTGTCAGGCCACTGTCATTATTCGAAATTCTAAATCAGCTGTCTTACCCTTTAACAGTTTTAAGCCTCGATCGCAATACTCCGTTCTGTTCAGCTGTCAAAAGTAGACCTTACGGACTGGGCATGTAAATGCACACAATGGTTGTAACGGAACGGAACGGATCGGAAGAGTTGACCAAAGTTCAACTTTTACGGATCACATAACCTCACTTTATGGAAAATGGCAGTTTAGGAGCATAACAAACGAATATGAATATGGATGACGAGTAGTACATCGAAGCCGTACATTAGGTACAGTAAGTATAAATGAAAAAACAATTCTAACATTTCAAGAAAAGCTGACAAAACGTATGACAACTGCCAGAACGAAACGGAGCATTGTGCTTTGCACTAATATTTTGACAAAACGGAACGGATTGGATGGTTGACGGAATGGAACGGAACGGAGTATTACGATTGAGGCTTTAGTTTTAATCAGTTAGTACATAAGTATGAAGTTGGATACATACAATAAAATAACGTAATTTTTCCAGTCCGTGTAGATTAAATAATACAGTTCGCTCCCAAATGTATAAAGCGACGGTCGTGTGACCAAATCTTTGCGCAAAATAAATTGTTGTCCGTTTTTCTACAAAGTGAATCTTTCTTTGTTCTGTGTTGTACAGAAAGTACGATCAATCGGTACATTGAGCAGTACGTTGTTGTGTTGTGCGGCGATCCGTATTGCGTGTATCGAACAAGTCCAAAAAGTGCAATTTTCATGCGACGAAAGAAACTGTTGGATTCATTCATTTTGGGTATTTATTATGATCGCTATGATAACTATTGAGCTTACTGGCTAGAAATGATACACCGATAGGTCAACTTCAGACAAGAGTGAACACTAGATATCAAAAAGAGCCTGACAATGACATAACCTAACATTCATTTTGGGGTTGTTTTTACATATAATTTTCAAAATCTGACTCTGCACGCCCAAATTATTACAAGCACATGCTAGAGTTATGCAATTTCAAACAAAATACGAACAAAAGTTGCGAAATTGCGACTTTAAATTCGACAAGTGATTGTCAAAGTGTCAGCTGACAGATGGTTCCGTTGCCATAATGAATATCAAAAGTGGACGACTAACTAAATGGCAGTCAGTGTAGATGCGATTACGACTGCCAGTTGGCTTCGCGAGTTGCCATTTTGGCAGACAGTGTGGATACATGTTAACAGCACAAAAATCATTAAAAATCCTAACAATCACTAATTTAATCTAGCAGAACTCGTTCAGGATAAAATATAAAATCAGTCGGCTTGTCGGGATTGTTTTGCAGCATTTGGTGTAAAAACGGAAAAATTAATAAAACCTTATTGTAGCAGTAAATTATGCTTCGAAAAAAAGCATACATCAGTTACTTTATATCATCATTTTCCCATGTTTGCAGCGATAACCAACGTGAAAAGAATAAGTAGTGTTGCCAACTATAGGAGAATAATGAAAAGAAGCTCGCAGCTAGCATCGAACCCAAGACTATCGTATTGTCCGTGCTGAGATATACACAGCATTGCTCGTAAACACTACAAATGATTATTAGTTGCTTCTATAAAAATGCTACCAAATTCCTTATAGTTATAATATTCTAAACCTTATTTTTTATTTGAATCAGTTGGCTTTGCCAATAATTACGTTGTTTGCAGTGGAATTGATTAAATCCACACATTCATCAATAAAATGCAGATAGTTTCTTTGCAGAGATCATCACAACCAGCTCAGAAATTAACAATAAGTGAGGAAATATTGGTTGAAGTAATTTGATTTCCATCCTAGTATTCCAGAGCACTTCATAGCTTTCAATGTATAATGAATTATGAATAAACAATCTATCCATCTATCTATCAATCTATCTCTTTGAAAAATCACAAAGTCGATCCTCATATAAAACTACGATTAACAATTTATCGGATGGCAAAATAAATGTCTTACTATTGAGATGAAATAACATACACGATTCTCTGCTATAGGAGAATATTGCACGGGTGTGTTAATTTGGAGAGAGGCTATTGTCCCAAGTATCTTGATCCAATAAAAAATTCTGAAAGCATTTTCCGAAAAGCTTTTATCATCCTTATGGTACAAATTTAAAGATGGTGGTATAAGACTTGGATAAAACTGTCTCTAAACGTTAACCTTAAAAGATACTCCTTTAAATACTCCCCTCTTGTGTTTATTGGATGCTACATGGAATAGTCTCGCTAAGTTAATGTACACACTTGCATATATTCTTCTATAGCACACTCGGTTTCATTTTTATAGTGTGACATTCGTATGGTCATCCAATAAATTGTTCACCGTAGTTTTATAGAAGGATATGGACTTGGTGATTTAAAAAAAATGTAAACTTATGAAGTGCTCTTAAATGCTTAATTTATTGAAGAAATCCTTGAAATCTTGCATAAAACCCACACTTACTCACTCATTGTTATCTGCGGAACCAATTAAGGTGATATCTGCGCAGAAATTGAATCTAGTATTTTACTGATAAATGTATAGATTTAGCGTGCATTGCAGAGGTTCGATAAAGAAATGTCAAGCATAAGTAACCATTTGTAGTGTTTACGAGCGATGCTGACTATATGTGAGGTTGGCTGAGTGGTAGCGTGTATGACGGGCAATCAACAGACATGGTTTCGATCCTAGCTGCGGAAATTTAGTTTTTCCATTTTTTTGCAAATGCGTCCAATGACAGAAAATGATGATATAAGGCAAATGGAGTACGCCTTTATTGAAGCATAATTTAGTCCTACAATAAGGTTCTATTGAATTAAAAAAACGGCACCAAATGCCATTATTGGACTATTATTCAGTGTTTATGCGGTGTAAAGTGCCACTATTATTGTTAGAAGAGAACATTTTACCAAGTATTATAGGGATGAAATTGTTACTTGGGGTATGTGCGTGCTATGCCATGCAATAAACACAATAGAGAAGTATTTAATGGAGTGCCTGTCTATATTCCCGTTTAGAAAAGTGTTGTGGAAGTCTTACAGCACCATCTTTAAATTCATACTGATTTGAGCTCTTTATAGTGCTAATATATTCAATGTTTATTGTGAATTGATTCTATAAGGATTTTAGAAGTTTTCCGAAAAGTGTTTAAAGGATTGTGTTAAAGTTATAAAGTCAGGGGAATATCTTTATAATATGTTTTATTATCAACAGGATATATATTCAACTAACAGGATAATATTTTTATATAATTTATTTTACATATGACTTCAATGAATACTATATAGTTTAAATATTAAACTCTAACACTTCCCCTCAATGTCTAGTTATTTCTTCTAATCCACATTTTTCATTTGAAGTAAATATAGACATTGATTATGTTTCGGTGAAGGAAGTCCTTTGGTTAAAATATCCGCAGTCATATTTTCTGTACTGACATGACTAATTCGTATTATACCGTCTTCCAGTGCATTTCTTACAAAATGATGGCGTATGTCAATATGTTTTGTTCGAGAGTGATATATGGGATTTTGAGCGAGCTTTTGTGCTCCCATATTGTCGTTGAACACTTCCACGTCGGTCAAATCGTTAAGTCCCAGTTCTGTAACAAATTTCTTCAAATATATGCCTTCCTTTGTAGCTTCTGTGAGAGCCATATATTCAGCTTCTGTCGAAGATAACGCTACAGTTGGTTGCTTCTTTGATTCCCATGATATAGGGCCTCCACTTAACGTAAAAACATATCCGGTATAAGAACGTCTATCCACAGTGCAGCTTCCCCAGTCCGCGTCAACAAAACCACATATTGATTTGGTGTTTGGTTTGAACGATAATCCAAGGTTCATTGTACCTTTCAGGTAACGAAGTACGCGCTTAGCTGCAATCCAGTGGGATATTCCATAACAATTGTTATATTGTCCTAGCATGCTTACAGCATGGGTAATATCCGGTCTTGTCGAAACTGCCAAATATGATAATGCTCCTACAAGTTGTCGATACGGTAAATTGTTCTCTTCTGAGGTTGAATCTATTTGTTTTTCTAATTTTGAACCATTTGTGATAGGAGTACTAACTGGGTTTGAATCTGTCATTCCGTACCGATCAAGCAGATCTCGTATATATCCTTTTTGATGCATTGTTATTTCATTCTTGCTTTGATTAAATTCGACTCCCAGACAATGATGAATTCTTCCAAGGTCCTTTACTTCGAATTCACTTGATAATTTGTCCTTAAGTTTTGCTATTTTTGTTTCGTTTTTAGATGCGATAATTATATCATCGACATATACAGTTACTAATGACAATTCATTTTCTTCGTGATTGAAATAAACGCAGGGGTCGGAATTCATTTGTTGGAGATTCATTTTCGATAATACTTCGTTAAGTTTTATATTCCACTGTCTCCCCGCTTGACGAAGACCATATAGTGCCTTTTTTAATAGACATACCTTATTTCCGGATCTTACATTTTCAAGCATTATCTTCGCCTTCCGATAAATGTCACTAGATTTTCGTTCTTCTTTAATAATGGTTTCTAACCCTTCTTCGATCAAATCCGGGGTTTCCATGTAAATTTCTTCATCAACTGTTCCATTCAGATAAGCTGTCGTTATATCAATCTGATGGATGTTCATTCCGTATCGCGCTGCGAGAGCCATAACAAGCCGAATATAACTCATTCGAGCTACTGGAGCGAAAGTTTCGTTAAAGTCTACACCAGGTCGTTGAGTGTAACCTTTCGCTACTATCCGTGCTTTTCTTCTTTTAATAGTTCCATCAGGATTATATTTATTTTGAAGTACAACTCTACTTCCGACGATTTGCTTTTCTTGAGGTCGATCAACCATTTCCCAAGTGTCATTTTTTATTATTGATCTCATTTCTGATCCAATTGCTTGATACCATTCCATGGCATCTTTTCCGGAAACAGCCTCTCTAACTGATGTTTCAGCAGTGTATCCAAATTCTGTGTTATTTGTCACATATTCGTGGTAATCTTTTCTCGGGCGCCCTTTTCTACCAGTCATAATTCTCTTGGGCCTCCCTCTACCTCTGCGTATTTCACCTGGTTGATTTTCGGATGACTGTGACTCTTCGCTTGAAGATAGCTGTGACTCTTCGCTTGAATATGGCTGTGACTCTTCGCTTGACGATGGCTGTGCCTCTTCCCCTGGCTGAATATTTTCTTCTTCCATATTTTCAGTTGTTGATTGATTATTATTTTCATTTGAAAATATTTCTTCATTGTTTGAACTCAGTTCTATTTCAATTTTTCTTCTTGTTTCATTTTCAATTCCATTTCTTGTGTCATTTTCATTTTCTATTCTTGTATCATTTTCGTGAACTGGTTTTTGACATTTTAGAAATTTGACATTTCTGGTTATTTCAATTTTCTTTTTGTCAGGAATCCATACCCGATATCCTTTCGATTCACTCGAGTATCCCAGAAATATGCATTTTCGTGACCTTGAATCGAATTTTCCTCTTGTTCGGTCGTTATTATACGCATATCCAATTGATCCAAATGTTTGAAAGTAACTGACATTAGGAATTTGGCCAGTCCATTTTTCATAAGGTGTTCTTCCATCCAGCTTGCTTGAAGGACATCGATTGCGTATATAATTTGCTGTTGACATTGCTTCAGCCCAAAAAGACTTCGGTAGCTGTGAATCTGCTAGTAGACATCTCGTTACTTCAGTAAGAGTACGATTCTTTCTTTCAGCTACTCCGTTTTGCTCTGGATTATGAGGAACTGTTAATCTTCTTTCGATTCCACTTTCACGTAAATACTTATCGAATTTATCATTGACATATTCTTTGCCGTTATCTGTTTGTAAATATTTAATTTTTCTCCCAGTTTGATTCTCGGCACTTGCTTTAAAGGCTTTGAAAGTTTCAAAAACTTCATCTTTTGTTCTAATGAATTTGACTTCGCACCATCTTGAATAATCATCAATGAATGTTACTGCATATCTTGCTTTCCCGTTTGATTCAATACGCATAGGACCACATACATCACTATGAATTATTTCTAATAATTGTGATTCACGGTTAGATTTCTTCGGGAATGGATTTCTCGTCATTTTTTCTGATAAACATACTTCACAGTCCAATTTTTCGTTTACTTTTTCGAAACTTAATCCACGAACTGCTTTATTACGAAGGGATTCTTCTAAACTTCTCATATTTAAGTGACCCATTCGTCGATGCCAAACTTCAGATGAATTTGAAAAATTTTCATTTACTGTTTTACATTCAAATTCTTCGTTTTCTTGAATATAATACAATTCTCCAATTCTTTTGGCTTGTAAGATTGACTTTCCATTTTTATCTATGATATTAGCAGTATTTCTTGTAAATGTTACGACATATCCTTTATCAGTTATTTTTCCGACTGATAGTAAATTCGTGCGTAAATCAGGAACATATAGAACATTTTTGAGACTCACATTCTTTTGCTGATCTTCTAATGAAACTTTTATTTTTACAGTTCCTTTGGCACTAATCGTCGTAGATGTATTACTTGCAAGATTCAATTTTGCATTTGAAACATCTGTTAAGTTTTCAAATTTGTCTTTATCTTTACAAAGATGTGTGGAACATCCACTGTCCAAACACCATGCTTCATCAACATTTTCAGCTTTCAATGCAGAAATATATAATGATACGTCGTCAGCATTTTTTGCAAAATGTTTCTTCAAGTTTGATTTATTTTTCTTCATCTTATACCAGCACTCAGTCGCTTTGTGACCAATTTTGTTGCATATAGTACATTTCGATGCAAATTTATCTTGATCGTAATAGTTCATTTCACTCTTATTTTCCTTTCGAAATTTCTGATTTTTGTGTGTTAGAGTTTAATATTTAAACTATATAGTATTCATTGAAGTCATATGTAAAATAAATTATATAAAAATATTATCCTGTTAGTTGAATATATATCCTGTTGATAATAAAACATATTATAAAGATATTCCCCTGACTTTATAACTTTAACAGGTTATGGGCCCAGGAGCAACTCGTAATCAATAAATATAATTAATAAATCACTAAATAAATAATAATAGTGATAAATTAAATATTGAAAATTGTGCATGAAATAAGCACGAAGAATCATGAGCGTTCATATGGAGGTCCTTTGTAAGGACAATTACGATACGTGGAAGATGCAGATGGAAGCCTTATTAATCAAAAACGATGCTTGGGGATACGTTAACGGATCAATAAGGAAGCCTGCAGCTGAAAGCGGAAACGAAATCTCGATTACTGCCGAAAAATCATGGATTGAAAAAGATCAAAAGGCAAAGTCCGATATCGTATTATCAATCAACCCTTCCGAATTAAAACAAATTAAAGGATGTGAAAGTTCAAGAGATGTTTGGTTGAAACTTGAAACCATATATCAATCCAAAGGACCAGCTCGTAAAGCGACGTTACTTAAGCAACTTACTCTTCAAAAAATGGAGGAAAATGATGAAATGTGTAGTCACATCAAGAAATTCTTTGATGCAGTCGACAAACTTGATGAAATGGATGTTGATAATAAAACATATTATAAAGATATTCCCCTGACTTTATAACTTTAACAGATTGTGTATCGTATTAAAATACTCCTTAAAGCGATCACGTTAAAATGAATTTAGTGTTACCATAGGATTTCTATAGGGTGAAGTGTTCCTTTAAAGCATACGCATTGTTAGTTAGGAAAAACTTCAAACTGCATGCCAAACTTCAAAAATTAATCAGAAAATCCGCCTATGGTTATCCAGGAACTATTCAGTTTGTAGCAACTAAACTGTTTTATGAAATGAATTTTTATATCAGGCATATTTTAAAAATCTCGGCATGAAAAGAATTGTTATTATCTGTCGGTCTGAATCAAGAGAATTTCATTTTAGTTTCTCGAACTATCCCGATGAAAAATAGTTTAGGTGAAATTGGAAGGATATACAATTTCAACATCAATATTCAAAAAGGTTGAAACTGATCAATCGCATAATCGCGCCATCAAACTTTTTGAGAGAACCAATATTAATTGTTTACTCAATTGTAGTTAAATCGTACATAATACCATCTGTAATCTCTAAATTTTTATTTTCAAAAAGGCCCCGCGAGTTGGGTTTTAAGGAATTTTCTAGACGAAATATGCCCTTAGAACCCCAGACATTTTGTCTTTATTTAGTTTTCGAAGGAAAATATGTACATACCTACATATAAAATGTATGAGCCAGGCTTTAAAAAAGGAAATATATTTTTTTTAGTTTGCCTTCATTGTAATTTTTTTTTTACTTAAAATAAATGAATTTCGTCAATAGAAACAAATAGATTGTACTCCTAAAAGGCGGCTAAACTCAATTTCGAATTTCGAAAAACTTTGGTTTAAACTAGACTATGTGACGTCTTTTCAGGGTTATTTTATTTCGCCAAATTATTACTGATTCATAAATTTATTTAAAATTAAATCAGTTATGCAGATTATTAAAACCTGATTTTAATATTGATTGATTAATGATTCAGATGAAATGATCTTTTTCTCTCAAGTCAATAACACGTACGTATCAGACCAAACTTTGTTAAACTGCGCTTACCAATTCAAATAAAACTGAAACTGACCAAAGTAATAATTAAAGAGCGTAATTTTTGGATAGCTGGCATTTACGAAAAACATATTTGTAATAAACATGAATCTTATAAAAAGGAAACAAGAAGTAGATTATACACTTACACATACATGTTTTGTAATTTGGAATAATAATTTATTCTTTCCATTTTTTATTGTTTAACCTTGATCGAGCCGGTTGGCTGCAAAATGCATTTTATTGCATTACAAAATTAATTCTTGATACAATTCTAGTGATGACGATAATAAATGATATAAATACCAAACACACCTCCGCTAATTATATCAGTCAGGATCTCAGCGTCCAGAAGTATAATCCATAAACCTAAACATCATGGTAAGGAAATCTTATCTGAGTTTATAAATTGTTTTAAATTTTAAAATATTTTGTACCATACTTATTATATATATTTATTACAGAAGTGCATCATTTTGGCTTTCGCCTTAATCGGAGCTGCCTCTGCCACAGTTGTTTCTCCAATCGTACGTGGCTACTCCAATTACGGATGGGGTAACACTGGGCATATTGTACCATCTTTGACCGCTTACAGTTCACCTCTAGTCAATTCCTATACTCCATACACTCATCATCACACTTTGACGGCACCGTACCTTACTACCGGTCAAACTTTCCCTAGTCACACTCTTACGACCTCTCCTCTGATCAGTGCTTATCATGCCCCGACCGTGGTTGCGACACCAACTCTTGTTGGACACGGTCAATATTTACACGGTGATTTGATCAATGGTGGCTTGATTGCTGATAATTTGGCTTATTACAATGGATGGGATATTGAATTGTTGAAAAAGAAGAAGAAGGCCCGCCCACTAAAGATTTGGATGAGGATTTGATAAAATTGGATGTGAAAAACTATATGAAAAAATAAATAATTGAAATTATAAAAAAAAAACGACTACATTTTTTAAATTTGATTTTTTTATAGGACATATTAAATGCCAATTGGAGAAATTAGCGTAATTGATGATGGAGGAAAGAAAAATATAGAAAAGAGTATTATTTGCTAATTTCCTTAAGGCCTCCATTACACAGTCATATTTCTACTATAATATGTATGTCATATGCCTAAGCCTACTTGATTCATTCAGTATAAATTTTTAGACGTGCAGTAAGCGAAATCAAGTAGGCTTAAGAATATTATAATAGAAATATGACCAAATATGACTGTGTACTGGAGCTCTAAGTGAAATTCTAAGGCCCGTATTTATAAACATACCTTAACTGAAAACTTAAATGTCATTTTCCATACTTTTCCATAAAAATCACTTATATTCACGAGTCAATGCATCCTTGATTTAAGGAGAAACTCAAGGAGACCTTGAAATTTTCTATAGACAACCTCACTTGAAGTCAAGCTACCTTGAAATATTATATTTCAAGTCTATTGAAAACTTAAGGTCTCATTGAGTTTCGCCTTAAATCGATGATGCATTCACTCCTGAATATAAATGATTTCTATAAAAAAGTATTGGAAATGACATTTAATTTTTTGAATTTCGGCATCCTTGACTCAAGGTCTTCTTGAGTTAAGGTATGTTCATAAATACGGGACTAAGTGTCAAAGATTTAGTGAGAGAAATGAGAGAAGATGCTGATATAGGCTAGGGCAATGAATAGGATAACCTAAGTTAACTGGGTTCGTGTACTTTGCTATTGTCCAGCGTACTCCGACTAAGCAAATCATGGGCGCCTTGGAGAAAAAAAAGGGGAGAGATTATTAAACTTTGACCTTCCTCCACATACACACACACGCACAAATTGAGGTAGCTCACCAAGTGCGGGAGCATCGTGCGAGTTTGCGTTGAGTTGCTCGACCACCGGCAGCCAGGGGCAGAGGTAGGAATAAAGGCTTTTGCACCCGGAAGTATATAAACGCCATGAAAATGCAACTACGGGGAGAGCCAGTGTAGACAATACTTTCTACGACTGTAGACTGCAGTTTGACCTTTGAAATCGGGCTATCTCCTTAACCTTCGGGAGGGCGCAATTCATTTGAGAGCTTAAGTTTACAGTTTTTGTTGCGCCAATCAGCAATATGCAGAGGTAGTGAACTGAGGCTCACACGGAAATAATCTGTGAGGTGAATTGCGCCTGATTATTATTTTTACCATGAAACTCTCCACTTCATATATGTACACTTGACGTATTTCTGTTAGTGTTAACGTTAACAGTAAATAATAGTGTAAAATGTGGGAACAATACGAAATCCCCAATCACAAAATCCCCAAACGCGGAAAAATCCCCAAAATCAAAATCCCCATACCTATTCAAAGTCCCCATAATCATAATACCCATATACAATATCCCCAATCATAAAATCCCCATACACCTGAAATTTTCTGGTAAATGAAATGTATGGATAGTAGATGGTAAAAATGGTAGATGGCTGGTAGATGGTAAATTGTTGATGGATGGAAGATGGTAAATAATGTTCGAGGACATATATTGAATAAACGATTTGCACATATCGTCCTAAACATATTGGGTTTATCTTTAACATTATCGAAAATTTAACATCGAATTTTCGCGGAAGACTTAGTTGGCCTCTTGTTGGAACTGATTGCATATTAAATCACCTGCTGATTATCTGCTGTTGTTCTGAGTTACTTCAATGAGTTTGCCATTAGTTAGTTAATCAGTTCACGTCGGTGATATTTTAATTGCATTGTAGGACTATTACAATTACAACAATCTAAAGAAAATCCCATTTACCATCTACCATTCCACCTTTTGCCATTTACAATCTACCATCTGCCATCAACCATTTACAATTTACCATCCGTCTACCATCTACCATTTACTATTTACGAGTAACGATTTACCATCTGAAATTTACCATCTACCATTTACCATCTACAATCCAATAGAAAATGTCGAATCCAAATTTCACTTATTTTCCAATAACAAAAAAAAAAGTGTCAAAAAATCCCAAAGCAAACTTTTAGAAAGATTTTGTCGTAGGGTCTGTCAGACCCCAACCCACCATTTACGTATGTAAAAATTACCTCTACCATCCAAGGGTTAAAATTAGGGTGTATGCACACATGGTGAATTTCATACATTAAGATTTGGATTTGCAGAAAATCAAGCAGTAAATCTAGATTTTGAAATTAGGAAATGTATGATTTTGTTAACCTTGTGTCTATTATGCTATAAGATGATACATACATTTAACGGGTTGGATACGATATACCCAGTCACGAAATCCCGAAACCAAAATCCCCAAATCAATATCCCCAAAGTCAAAATCCCCGAAATCAAAATCACCGAAATCAAAATCACCCAAATTAAAATACCTAAAATTAAAATCCCCATTGCCCATTCCCCATTTGAGGTGTAATCTTAGAACGCGCGCGCGTCAAAAAATTGACCCCGATGTCGCGCTCAGTCTACAAGTTAATTATTTTCTAAGGCTTAAAATTCTTTATCAACATGATAAATTTATCTAAACTCTCGAACTACAAATTATTGTTTATAAAAAAGTATGTCATAAAGCAGGGGTGTCAAACTCGTGACCTGGTCCGTGCCAAATATCACTATCTTTAGGTTTGAGCGGCCGCAGGATTAAAAATGCCTTTAGACAATTTTTCCAAAATGTGATCACAGAAAACTCTTATAGATCAGAGTCAATAATGACCTCCGGATTATATCCTTCCGAAATGCCATCTTTTGGAAATTTTCCTCGAACAAATTTATAAACTTTAGACAAGAAGTTAAAACGCGAAAGTTTAGTTGTTCGATCAGTAATGTGTGAACTCATTTCCACCAAATTTTGAACAACTAATCACAGCAAGGCGGTGGCATGCCATCTAGAAACATCCAGGTTGTCCAAAACAACCTTGGGAGCCCAAACTGTTTCGCTAGCATGGAGCCCAA
Source organism: Microchrysa polita (assembly GCA_949715475.1). Taxonomy (NCBI): domain Eukaryota; kingdom Metazoa; phylum Arthropoda; class Insecta; order Diptera; family Stratiomyidae; genus Microchrysa; species Microchrysa polita. The sequence goes on from OX454416.1 coordinate 130,393,826, forward strand.
ACTGTTTCGCTAGCATCAATTAATTTTGGCTAGAAAGGTGGCTTAAAAAAAGACAAGAATTTGTTTCCGATGTGGTGTGAAACAAAGACATGTAAATCTCAATAAGCTGAAAGGGAAAAAATCAGTTTCAATCAGGACCTAATATTTCCCTGCTCAAAAAGGGCCGCCTTCAAACAAACATAATTTGTCTATAGAACATAGAGGGAGATTTCTAAAATATACAGTTTAAGCTTGCACAGGCCACCGACTTATTCACGAGTTTTAGTGAATTTCTTAGATTTACGTTTAACACTTCACATTTTTTTATTTGTTGTGTTTGTTCGACCTGGCCACGGACAGCACAAAGTTGAGAGGTGGGCCGCATGCGCCCCGCGAGTTTGACATGCCTGTCATAAAGCCATACATTTCTAAAACTAATTGAAGATCCAAAAATATTTGAATATTTCAAGAAAAATATTTTTTATTTACTTTTACTTTCACCAAAAATCAAATCAAATTTCCGCTTTAAAAAAAAACTTAATGAGCAGCCTTCTTCTTCTTCTTCAACAATTCAATATCCCAACCGTTGTAGTATCCCAAATCATCAGTTACCAATCCGCCAAGATATCCACCATGCTGAAGAATAGTTGGAGTGGCATAAACAGTAGGAGCATGATATGCACTAACGAGAGGAGTGTGTCCGGTCAAAAGTGATCCCCCGAGTGTGTGATG